>JACATO010002153.1:0-421298 GCA_018389105.1 Nautilus pompilius | reverse complement strand
CGTCACCCTGACATCAGTTTGCGTTTATTACATAGAGAAACGTCTATTATATCAGTGCTCCTCAATAAGACAGAAAGCCGACAGCAAAGTTGCCTACCGGTACTTTTTTTTATTATTCTACTTCATTTCTCGGTGCTTTTGTCTGGTTTTTAATTTATATACTCTGTTCGATAAGCTTGTGAACCATGCATAGCGCGAAAATCGGTTTATATTTATAACTGTGATTCCCAGCTGTAAGTTATCGTGGAGATTCTCTTGAGCTTCTTTCTGGGTGCTTTTAACGAACGCTGGCTTGCAGGGAGGAAATGGGACTCTTGGTTAATGCGAGTCTGCCTTTTCTTAAATTTCTTGCGTCGGAAAAATGAAAGAAAAACGTATATTGTGAAAAGAATTCACTCAAACTCAGGCTCAAACATAAACACATGTGCGCTCACTCAAACATACACACGTGCACGCACTCAAACTCAGGCTCAAACATAAACACATGTGCGCTCACTCAAGTATACACACGTGCACTCACTCAACTCAGGCTCAAACAAACATGTGCGCTCACTCAAACTAGGCTCAAACATGAACACATGTGCACTCACTCAAGTATACACACGTGCACTCACTCAACTCAGGCTCAAACATAAACACATGTGCACTCACTCAAGTATACACACGTGCACTCACTCAACTCAGGCTCAAACATGAATACATGTGCACTCACTCAAGTATACACACGTGCACTCACTCAACTCAGGCTCAAACATGAACACATGCGCACTCACTCAAGTATACACACATGCACTCACTCAGGCTCAAACATGAACACACGTGCACTCACTCAAACATACACACGTGCACTCACTCAAACTCAGGCTCAAACATGAACACACGTGCACTCACTCAACCATACACTCACACTCGCGGTAGAAATGTATTTAGACTTTATCAGAAATAAAAGCACCAGAGCCAGGAGATCTGAGATGTCGGTACACACAGTAAATAGGTAGAAGGTCTCGCCCGAACCACGCCGTACCAACTGGGGCACTCCCTGTTACCTCAAAGCCCTCCCAGCCCTTTCTCCCCTTCCTCAAAATGACGTTCCCCGTGACTGAACGCTGGAAATACGAAAGCGCGGCGTCCTTGGAGAATATATCCTCCTTCAGCTTTAGTTAAGCCGGTGTGACATCCCCAGCTAATCGTCAGTTCCTTCTCCCCCTGTGCACATGACGTCAGGTTTGCCTGTAGCCCTATGAGAACATTCTAGCAGCCCCCGCTCCCCTCTAATTTAACGCCGTTAATTCTCGCCAGGATTGGCCGACAGAAGCCCCGACACACGGAGAGAGCCCGGCTGTGGCTTCCTCGGGAATATTTCGGACGGTAATAAGAGCGGCGGCTGCTGGTCGTTGTAACCGACCGGTTCGAATTACCGGGGTTTCCGCAGGACGAGGGCTCGACAGAGAGGCGGACTCCGCACGGGCGGGCCGGCGCGGTGAAGGCCCCTGTCTTCTGTACGCGCCACCTCAAGCGTGTTGGAAAACAGCCACGGGTCAACTATTCGCTATTAGGGCCCCCCCACCGCCATCACAATGGGAGGGGCCGCCCCCTCCAGCAAGCCCTTCGAGAAGTAGTTGTGTCACCAGCGACATTCCTTCCACTTCGGTGCCAAGGTCCTTCCTCGGTCCTCGCAATCCCGGCTCCCCGACTACACACCCCTCCCACAACAACGGCCGTTCGTTCATTCAATGGCTGCACCTCCCTCCTCGGCCGGCCCCAGCTTCAGTCGCCACATTCGGCTGGCGCTCTGGGCGGGTGGACGACTGAGAGTCGTTATCGGCCGTCCAGGGGGGGGGGGGGAGGAAGTCCAACGAAGACGTCTGATTTCTCCACCTTCTATTATTCGGATGCTTTCCATTCCCATCGTCCTCTGTCAGCTGGTCGGCTTCCGGCAACTGCCAGACTTAGGAGCTGACGGTAAACATGCTGCCTGCTACTTTCTTGATTTTAACTGAAGAAATGTGTGCGATGGGACCATCATGGCGGATGAGATGACTGCAAAGTCGGCGTAATTAAAACCTGCACAACTATGACGCGGGCGTAGTTTGTGGTCTCACACACAGGAGAGTTGTGGCATCGCCCACATCAAGAGTACATAATTATAAAAATTAAAAATTTGGCATTCATTTTTAAATGATAGAATCTTATATATATCGTGTAGCTAACAAACCATTAAAGGGCACATGCGTTTGTACTCGTGTGTTATTGCTGATATATATATCGTGTAGCTAACAAACCATTAAAGGGCACATGCGTTTGTACTCGTGTGTTATTGCTGATATATATCGTGTAGCTAACAAACCATTAAAGGGCACATGCGTTTGTACTCGTGTGTTATTGCTAATATATATATTGTGTAGCTAACAAACCATTAAAGGGCACATGCGTTTGTACTCGTGTGTTATTGCTGATATATATATTGTGTAGCTAACAAACCATTAAAGGGCACATGCGTTTGTACTCGTGTGTTATTGCTGATATATATATTGTGTAGCTAACAAACCATTAAAGGGCACATGCATTTGTACTCGTGTGACGATCGCCTTATTAAGTTTTAGGGTCCTTGGCTACTATCAAATCTGACATCGAAGAGCGAAACGTCTGGCGTAATTAACGGCGTAATGCATGACGATATTAATTAGGCTCCCATTTCCGGTATGCTAATCGTACAGTTCACCGGCGGGTCAATGAGTGTAACGTCGGTAGAACTTCTCTTTTTTTTGGTTGTTGGTTTGTTGATTTATAGAAAGCGGACAAGAGTGGGGGGGGGAGTAAAACAGAATCGGTTTCCGGATCCAAGCCTTCAACCATCAGCGATTTCCGGCGATACGAACTGAGGTAACAGGGAAAGGGGGGGACAACTCTGCCATCGGCGTGCGAAAGGATGCTTCAGGTCGTCGTTGATCCGAGGGAAGATGACCCCCTCCCCGTCCTAGTCACGATAAGAATTGTTTTAGCCATTGCGAGTAACCTGGGGAGGGGGAGCGAAGGTTGATTTTCTCCTTTCTTCCTTCCAAACCCGAAACACCGAGAAAAATTAACCCCTTTCGGACTTGTGTTGTTGTTGTTGTTCTTTTTTTGCACCCTAGAGAACAACCGCGCGCGACCTGGTTACCGACAGAGGCGGGCGGATGGGGGGGGGCCAGACTTCTTCGAGATGCCGTCCGTTTCTGGCCTCGCGTGGTCGGACCAAAATGGCGGCCCTTCCGCCCCCGCTCTCTCTCCGAATGGTCGTGAACTGGGTCGGCCAGCCAACCACAAATCTCGGCCGCGCGCAGACTGAAATTTGAGGAATCAGGCGGCCCCTCTACACCTGAAGTATTCTCCACGCCGACTTTGTTTGCCCTTTCGATTACTTTTCACCTCCGCGAACACACCTGTCCCGGTTTTAATTTATCACCTGGCCGGTAGGGGGTGGGTGGGTGGTGGTTCTTAAATAAACCAGACGACGACGATTTCGAACCCACCCCACCCACCTCCTCCTCCTCCTCCCCCCTTCGACCCCCTTAAGAAAGTTTGTTTCTTTGCATTTGTGAGGTAACCCTGTTCACCTGCAGACGGCGTGTGGGCGTCGTCGCTTGTGTTAATTAACTCGCCTCGCGGGCCGAGAGGGGGCGCGCCCGAGTGACGAGACGTTTCCGCCCGCCTCCGGTCTGCGGAAGACAGGTGCCGCCCCGCTCGAGGCCGAATATTTACCCAGTCGAAGGTGGAGGACAAAGCGAGGAGAAAAGCAAATATCCCGCTGTCAAGAATTCCAACCCCCCCCAACACACACACACTATTTTAGTAAATTGGTAATAGGCATTGCTAACGCCATTTGTCACTTCGTCTGTCGCCCTGGTGATAATAAGCCACGGATTTAGAGAACAAGTGTATCCGCCGGGAGGAGTTGGGCAGCTCAGAGGAAACTCCCCAATCTCGCCTAGACGATCCGCCTGAAACGTACAGAACTTAGTCCCCTATCGGTTGTTGCTGCTGCTGCTTTTAGATATCCTTTAACTAAGGAAAGCGACCGGTACTCCCGAGTCTTGTGTTTATCTACTATTGCAGAGAGGATATGCACGTCCATTAACAATGAATAAATGATGCGCTGGCACCGGAAGGTATATTGCCCACGGCGTTTCTACTTGTGACGTCAGTTCCCTTTCCCCCCCAACCACCCGGGGGTGGGTCTGGAGGTAGATCAGAGATCGCGGAGAGCCGGGGTTAGTGACGAATTCACTGCGGGGTCCAGTAGCGATGATCGGTTCGTTACATTTCTCGTTATCTTGGGCGCTGTTGCTTATTCTTAAAAAAAAAACAAAAAAACAAACACGTGGTGTTATATCGACTTATCTATTTCCGATTTGCGACAAAAAAAAAAAAAAAAAGATATCAAAAACAGACACCGGGTATGAAAACCGGAGAAGCGGAGGAGAGAATTGGGGGGGGTCTCGGGTGACGAAGGAGAAAAATAAAGGAAGAAGAGCTTGCTGAGCTTTTTTTTTTTTTTGGAAGGGTTTTGAGGGTGTGTGTAAATACTCGCGCAAACATCGGAAGGATGCTCAGGACGGAGAAGCAGCATCTTCGTGGGTACAACCATATCATATAAGAAAACGTGGGCTACAGCTTTCTTTCATTCTAAGAGATCACCAGGGGATGGGGGGGGCCAAATGTGTAATAACTAAGAAAACATTAGAAAGTGAGGAAGGTGACAGGCTAAAAAGATCTCTCTCTCTCTCTCTCTCTCTCTCTCTCCCCATCTCTCTCTCTCGCTCCCTCTCTCTCTCTTCCTCTCTCCATCTCTCTCTCTCTCCCCCTCTCTCTCTCTCTTCCTCTCTCCAATCTCTCTCTCCCCATCTCTCTCTCTCTTCCTCCCCCTCTCTCCATCTCTCTCTCCACCCACTCTCTCTCTTTTCCTCTCTCCATCTCTCTCTCCCCATCTCTCTTCCTCTCCCCCTCTCTCTCTCCCCATCTCCCCCCTCTCTCCCAATCTCTCTCTCTCTTTTTCTCCCTCTCCCCCTCTCTCCATCTATTTCTCTCCTCCCCCCATCTCTCTCTCTCTCTCTTCTCTCTCTCTCTCTCTCTCTCTCTCTCTCTCCACGCACACAAACTAGTTTATTCTTCAGTGAATATTTATGTATTTATTTATCATTTTCTGAAAATTTTCCACAACTGGGTTTATTTTTCCAAACTTTCGCCACAGGACTCTCTTGATCGATATTCCTTTATTAGCCTGTATTGATTTCCTAACGGTCGTGTGTGCTTATGGACATTGTACACGGTAAACAAACTGATTTATAGTACGGGAAATATGGGCGAGTTCAAAATCAATGCCGGCATGTCTCACCACTCTTTGGGATTCAGTTCAGAAGTACCATCTTCGTGTGAGGTGTAACTCAACACTTAGAAAACCCGTTGTTGTTGTCCTTTCTTTTGTTCTTTTGAAATAACAGCAGAATGGCAACGCCAAGACCCATATAGCGCATTACTATGTACAACTACGACGTATGTGGTAGTTGTATCTAACCTTCTTCACAGGAGAGCGACCGCGACTTCCGATTTACTGCTCAGAACTAATGTTTATCTCTTTTCTGTTTTTGATTAGAAAGTCTTTAGTGTAACACTTGGAATTTAGTGAAAACCAAACGGTCACAAATGTCTATCCTTTTGTTTTAGTTTTAATGTTAGTTACGCTTCATCATATTAACATTGTTAAGGACAAATGAGGAGAAATCGCAGGGCTTCAGTAATTTCAGAGCGACACTGGCTGGTGTCACACTTGGCAGTATTGTAGCCATTTTGATTTTTATACGTTATATTTTTTTCAAATAATAAATATTCACCACCACCCACCAAAAAGCAAACATATGTTTGAGCTTAGCGTGGGTGCAATATAACTGAAGTTCACAGGTACCCCAAACCGAAAGGTATACTGCCCTAAACTGGAGAAAGAGCAAACGTAATTTTCATCAATAATCTATCATGGGTAAACACCCAGCGCGAGCGGGTAAATCGAAAGTTTACTACTTTGCTGTTGTTGTTTTTTTTCAAAACTCGTATACGTGACAGACAACTTGAGATATCTGGGTCGAGTTGTTTCTGAGCGATGTTTGTAGTCCTCCCTATTGTGTCAACAGAGATCAGCCACTTAAGAGCCGATAGCAGTAATAATAGTTTCTGAGTGTAACGGGTGATTAATTTAGATCTTACTCAGCCGTTCGAATGATTATCGTTAGGCGGGTGACGGTGCTTTTTGCGCAAACTATACCGCCTACCTTTTCTCTTTCTCTCTCTGTACTGACGTCATATCTCTTTATTGACGTCATCTCTTTATCTGTACTGACGCCATATCTCTCTGTACTGACGTCATATTTCTTTATTGACGTCATCTCCTTATCTGTACTGACGCCATATCTCTCTGTACTGACGTCATATTTCTTTATCGACGTCATCTCTTGTGTGGTGACATCATCTCTCTCTGTGTTGACGTCATCTCTCTGTACTGACGTTATTTCTTGTGTGGTGATATCATCTCTCTCTGTACTGACGCCATATCTCTCTGTACTGACGTCATATTTCTTTATTGACGTCATCTTTTGTGTGGTGATATCATCTCTCTCTGTACTGACGTCATATCTCTTTATTGACGTCATCTTTTTATCTGTACTGACGGCATATCTCTCTGTACTGACGTCATATTTCTTTATTGACGTCATCTCTTGTGTGGTGATATCATCTCTCTCTGTACTGACGTCATATCTCTTTATTAACGTCATCTCTTTATCTGTACTGACGCCATATCTCTCTGTACTGACGTCATATTTCTTTATTGACGTCATCTCTTGTGTGGGGACATCATCTCTCTGTGTACTGACGTCATCTCTCTCCGTGTATTGATGTCATATATCTCTCTTTATTGATGTCGCCTCTTTCTCTCTGTGTGTGTGCATAAGGTAAACAGTTACAAGCAGCCGTCCTTCATAGTGGCACGTTCCCCATACCATAAATAACTCTCTAAACGTGCAACACCTAAGATAATAGTAAGAGATTATTTTTGGTTCTTCCTTTTCTAAGATTTTAAAAATGTCCTCCGATTCAAAACTCTTTTTTTTTTTTAAAGCAAATTTTGCTCTATCGTTTTCCTGGGTTCACATTTTCTTATATCACTCAGATGCGCTCTGCTAACGTTGCTTCAAAATCATAATACAAGGGGGAGATACGCAATATCTACGGAAACCGTACAGATGAATGAAATACAGTTGTCCCCCGGTATTCGCGGGGGTTACGTCCCTTGAGCACCCGCGAAGAGTGAAAGACCGCGAATATTGGACGTGGTCCATAAAAATGCCTATAAACGTCAAAATATAATAAAAAATATAAGTAAATATATAATAATAATTTAATAAAACATACAGTAAAATGTACGGGTACTCACCAATAATGAATGATATTGATTGAAGATGATGATGACGATGGATAAGCTGTGCAGCGCCTCGTGGGGAAGCAGCCAATCAGCAGCCAGGAGAAATGAATAACGCTCTCGGATTGGCTACTTTCAAACCTCCGGCCAATAGCGTTTATTTTATATTGATATTTTGCTGAAGTTACGTTAGTATTTATATTACAAAATTAGTAAATTATTATATTGTTATTAATAATTCAGCATTAAAAAGCGTGAAAAAAATACATATATATTGCCACGAAAAAATCGCGGAAGATATTTGAGATTCCGCGAATGTGCGGGGGCTTCCACGAACAATTGTTAGTTGGGTTCTAAGGGAAATTCCGCGAATAACCGGGGGCCGCGAATGCCGAACCGCGATTACGCGGGGGGTCGACTTACTTCCCCTTTTATACTCTACGCTAAACGTTATTTTGATTCGAGCAACCTCAATGTTGTGGGATCTCGACCGGAAGGTTGTCATTTTCTAGTTTTCCCTAATATTTCTCGAAACTAAAGGGCTGATTAAACTATTTTATTTATAAAGGTGGAATTAAACCGACCCTCCTGCATTACAAGGTACTTGTATGTAAATCACAATCGTACAACTTTTTAATAGACGAGGTCAAAATCACGCGTCACCTGAGCTGAGCCCCGACAGTAATTCGCACAACTAAAGCAACTGCCGCTTCAGCTGTTAATCACGCGGGAAATCCCCTTAGATCATTTATAGAAACAGGCAAAGAGACACACACACAACCAAAAAACCCACCAACACCGCCGACCTCCTAAACAGACGGACGGTCTAAGGGGAGACAAGTGCCGAATAAATCTCGAAGGGGGAATTTTGACTGAAAATTTAATTGTCTCTTTAACTCTTGTCCGGCCCACGCACTCCAGATACGAAGCAGCTATCTTTTTTTTTTTATTTTTTTTTTTTTTAATTTACGCTATCTGGACAGTTCGAATCCCGATCGGGAATGGCTCGGTCTGGCATAGATCGATGGCTCTTCTTCGCCAGTCGTCCGCCGGGGGGGTTTTTCCGAGTGCTGCGGTTTCCTCCAACATCTAATAAGTAAAAGGAAGGGTCATGCTGAACACTGACAGACCGGGAAAACGAACTTGTATACGATCTTAAAATTTCCTCTGTGCATTAAATTAAACATTCGCATTTTTGTTTTTTTTTTTTTTACTTTAAAAACTTATTTCTGCTCGAATAGTAATAATAATAAATAACCATATTTATAGAATTATAAACGACAGAGTTATCTCCCATGCGCCTCTGTTGCGTCTTTCGTTTTTTTTTTTTTTTTTAAGCATGGATTACTATTACTTAATCTAAGGGAGACAAATCCAGCAATTAAACTACGCTATACTAATTTTGCAGGATGATGATATGATGGTGCCAGTCCCGTTAGCTGAGCGGTCACGTGGTAAAAATTATCGACAACACGACGAATCGTTAGGTGTTAACCCTCCGTTTTAAACTGCTCTTTCCTTTCTCTCCCTGTCTCTCCAGAAAACACGATCAAGTGCTATGAATGCAATCGCTTCCGAGGCGGGACCGGGACGACTTGCAAGGAGGGCCAAGGCGCCTGGAACATCGGGCAGACATGCTATGGCTGCATCAAAATACACACCCGGGTGGCCATTCACAACATGTTCCGGAAAAAACTAGGTGAGAGTCCCGCAGAGGGCTTTTAGAGTGGTAGCGGCGGTGAGAGGGTTAAACGTACGCAAATGGAGCATCTGGCTAGAGTGAGTGCTGTTGTTCATCAAGGATGTGACATGGGACGCGACATGTACCACAGCATCCATGAGGTACCTGGTCAAGTAGTTCGAGTGAAGAGTTCAATTTAGATTATAGCATGAAGGCATTCTTTGTACTTGCACACAATAGACATGACAGATGAGGTAGACAAAATTCATAAAGGCATCATCATTCAAAGAGACTTTTCTCCGCATAAACTTGACCAAATACAATCAAGCGTTTCATGGAATGAATCATCGTTTTGCTCTCCACCACATGTTCTCTACATCCTGGGTTATGAACTACAGTGTTTCTATGTACGAATCTGATGTACAAGTTGACAGTCAAGTGCATTAATTCTGAAAATGTGTATATATGCTTTCCGTAGCTCACTGGCAAGTGATGTTCCACCCAAGTATCAAGAGGAATGGAGTGTTTCTGTTCTGAGGCCACCCAGCTTCTCCTGATGACACACACACCTAGATATACTCCAGTTTCGAAGAGAAATTTAACCAATCAATTACTGTCAGCCCAATCACTCCAATCTACTCCAAAACAAACTCGTGGGTGTCTCTTTTGGCATCATCTAGGGATCGATAATTTTCATTTAACAAACCATAACTATGTTCAGATGGATTTTCTGACATTACCAAATTCATTTCCTCAACAATACCAGGTAGAGATTTCCTGAAACCACGTGCTCTCCCACCATTGGGGGTTTCCTTAATTTTAGATATTATATAGATGCTGTTAAAACCTCATGTTTCTTACACTATTCCATACTTGGAAAGAGGTCAATTGCAGTGTCCATTTCTTCTAACTGCTGATTACCTTCCTGTGTTGGTGCAAGAATACTTCAAACATAAGATGTTTTACTTCTCCATGCCATGATTTACTTAGAAATCCAAGTTTTCTGGGTGTCACTCTTGACAAGTAACTAACCTTTTGATCTCACCTCAAAATGATCGCAAATAAAACAAGATGGATCAATGTAATGGTGAGAATTGCTTGGACCATCATGGACAGCCAACACAAGTTGCCTGAGTGTCCTCTACAAAACACACATCAGGATGGGGATACCTGGGATGCCGCAGCGTCAGCTTCCACTACAGGTAAACTTCGGCATGTGGCAAATATGCCAGCGGGGATAGAAAATCAGTCATTCCTCAGAATCAGTTGCCGTGGAAGGAGGAAGGGTCATTCCACTATAAACAGGACTAGATGTTCGGATAGCCATCATCCATCGAAGACAAGCTACAGATCAGAAACCAATGCACCAAAGAAGGCTGTTAAAATCCTAACCTACAGAAGACCTTGTACATCAGTATCTCTACACTGACATTAAGTACCTCCTGCAACACCTCTATTCAAAAACACCGCCAGACGTCAGTCGGGCATCGTGAGCATGAAGAAGAATCTTGAACAACTTACAAAGTCAGACCAGACCATAGCACTCCAGTGGATTCTCAGGCATGTTGGAAATGAGAAGGTGATGAGAAAGCTGACAATTTAGCCAAGGAAGGGACTTGCCTTAACCAAAAGATGGTCCATAGATTACACAAATTCAAGAAATGGCATGAAAGGTATTTAAAGGTGACAAAATCCCAGGTTCGACACATCGATGAAATTCCAGAGCTAGGATGGGCATTAGTTAACTCTGCCTTGGACATCCCTTAAAAGCAATTAGTACCAGGTGATGGCTGCAGCAGACAAGCCAAACTGAGAAATGTGGGTAGCATGAGACTGCTGAATTCTTCCTGCTTGGTTGTGTGGCAAGTAAGTAGACAGGAATCAATGTCCGGGAAAACGAGTAATGGGAAAATATCCAGGGAAGTCTGACTGTTCCAGTTTTTCCTGTAATGACAAGGGTTGTGTGATAAACATCCGAGATGTCAAGGATCGAAAAAAATAAACAGAGGAGAAGAAGAATGGGTCACTCCCATTCTAAGGGGATGCAAGCCATGTTTCTGTTAAGTCCGAAATTCTTTGTAGCACTTCAAGAAGAATGCTTCCTGTACATCCTCCTGCCAAATCCAAAACGTTTACTAACATTCTCTTACTAACTCTTAACAATAATGAAAAGCTACGGTTGATTTGTTATTTACAAAAAAGGTGGTGGTTTGTTAGGCTATTTCACATCACCCTGCTAGTAGTAAATGAATTAATATTGAGCCATTCTATTTATTAAATCTTGCTTAGAAAATTACAGTGTGTAGTTTTATGTAAACCTTCCTTCCTTTTCCCTTTCCTTTCTCCCTAACAGAGCTGAGTCATGAATCTAGGAGTTGTATCAGGAAGGACTTATACCTCAACCCTGCTGGCTGCACGGTGAGAATTGGCGTTGGTAGCTTACTGACCGAATGCTTTTGCTACAGCGATCTTTGTAACGGCGCAACATCGGTGAGAACGAGTTCCGGCTTCACGCAGCTTGGACTCTTCTGCGCAGTATGGATTATAACCAGCTTCTGAAATTCCATCACTGTGGATTAACTGTACCAAAAAATAAAAACTGTGTATATGAACAAACAAGCAGAAGATAAGTACTGTTTCTTGAATTATTCTTCTCTCTTTTTTTTTTCAATTTTCTGTTGCTTCATACCTCAACCCGAATGTTTGCACAAGTATGAATGAGCCTTGGATCTGGAATCTAATTAAACAGAGAGAAGCCATTTTGAATGTTGGTTCAAATGTTAATTTTCAACAAAAATCCGGAAAATAGTGACTTTTTGGCAGGACTTGAACGCTGTAAGGTCTTGATACTGCGTTGTGAAAAACAATTGTACAGCATTTTATTAATTTTAAAGCATTTTTAGTCGTTTATCTGAATACCATGATAAAAATATTTTAAAGCATATTTTTTTCCCTCCACCACATTAAAGGGAAGTAATCCATAATTCTTTTCACCTTATCAGAATATTACAAGATGGAGGGCAACTGCTTCTTGTCACAGATTGGCTCCTATCCAAGGGATTGGAGGGGAGGTGTGCCAAAAACAGAATTCCTCACCTTCAGCACTATATCAATTATCTGACTAAAGCAAAATTAATTTTAAGTGACTCCATCATCAAAAGATTGTAGAGACCCATTGTAGCAGAGGAGGAGAGAGGCGGTTGCTGCTGCTGACAGATGCACACTGTATTGTTTTCCGTACTTTTGCTTCTCCCGAGAAAGCTCCCATCCACGGTCCACGAGATTTCCTGATATCACTGGCGCGCTGGGTCCTGACTTCCTCCACGAATGTATCCACTGGCTGCGTGGTTGGGGCTGCTACCGTTTGCTATCTGGATTGATGTCAGCTTGGATATCATATCCTACAAATCTGATTTTGGAGACGTTTAGTTCGAGAATTAACTTTAATTTTTAGAGAAAGAAAGAAAAAAAAAATCCGTGTGTCGTTCAAAATCTCCTCGGAATTGCTCTGTGGTGATCTCAAGGCGCGATAATACGGGAATTCCTTTTGAAAGAGTTAATGTTTGTAGACTTCTGCCCTTCGGTAAATAGTTTAGGAAAAAAGCATTAAAGGGAAGTAATTCCTTTATAATTTAGCCATGGAATGTTCTATCATCATGTGTTCGATGTACAAACGAAGGTTTACTCTTCCTTCTTTTATTATAAGTTATATTAATGGTTTATTTAGCTTTAAGTGATTGATTGTATCCTTTGTCAGTATTGTTAATAATAAGTTAGTGGTTTTTTTAAAATTATTTTGCATAAACGATCTACATTTTGTAATTTCAGGAAAATAAACATTTTTAGTATTTTTTTTGTAAAAAAACATTGTTTTCATTTTGTTTCCCAACGGTACCTCGCATGTGCAGTGAGAGTGTCCAGTTACATCCTTACATGACAGACGATGACTCGCTAGCTCCCCCCCCTTTTATCTTACTTTGTTCACTAGCGTCATTAACTAAAATCACTCTCATCTTCGTAAACCAGAAACAGAATAGGACCGGTCTCAGAGCGGATCCTTGAGGTGCTCCACCTGGAAACATCTTTTGGATACATCTGGTACTTTCTTCTTTTTTTTAAAAAAAAAAGAACAAAACAAACAATATTATCACTTTTCCATTTAATAAATAATTTCATAACCAATGGATCAAAGTGAATTTTTTTAAAAAAAACTCTCTCTCTCCCCCCCCCTCTCTCTCTCTCTTTCTCTGTACTGACGTCAACTCTCTCTCTCTCTCCATCTCTCTTTCTCTGTACTGACGTCAACTCTCGCTCTCTCTCTCTCTCTCTCTCCCCTCTCTCTCTCTCTCTCTCCCCCATCTCTCTTTCTCTGTACCGACTTCATCTCTCTCTCTCTCTCTCCCTCCCATCTCTCTCCCCCCCCTCTCTCTCTCTCTCTCTCTCCCCCATCTCTCTTTCTCTGTACTGACATCATCTCTCTCCCCCCCCTCTCTCTCTCTCTCCCCCATCTCTCTTTCTCTGTACTGACATCATCTCTCTCTCTCTCCGCTCTCTCTCTCTCTCTCTCCCCCATCTCTCTCTCCCCCATCTCTCTCTCTCTCTCTCTCTTAACGTAATCTTGGAACATCGACTAATACTTTATTGTTCTGTTTATTTAGTTAATTAATTTAAGAATAAAAAACAATCATACTCAGTTATTATCGAAATTTTAATTTTTTTTTTTGTCGTTAATATGTAAAAAAAACAACAACCCTTTATACCGGACCTTATTATAATTACTTTTTATCTATTATATATATATATATTTTTTAAAAAATATCGGGTGATGAGGGGGGACCTTAAAACCGTTCGGCAAGAGGCGTATAGCTGCTTTAGATGGTACGGATCAGTCCTGATCCTCTTCCCTATACCAGTCGGGTCACAGGGCTAAATTGTCATTTAAAAAAAAAAAAAAAAAAGATTCTCATCGCTTCATCCTAAAATAAATGGTTCGTTACCTGTGCATCAGGTGGCGCTTCGGGCGAGGTTTTCCGCTTTGAGCCGTAGTCTAAAGGTAGCGATTTTCGAAACCGGAGGAGGAGGAGGAGGAGAGGAGAACCATGACAAGATACCTTTCTGCCGTCGTCGTCGCCCTCGGCTTCGTCTCGGTCGGTGAGTTATCTTCAGTATCGGGGGTCGGGGCAGGGGCCGGGGTCGGGGCGAGTCCGTCACGTTCCCACCTGTGATGGGGAGGGGATCGTCAAGATCGCAGCCCCAGCCCAGCACATCTCGCCTTTTAAAAGATTAACGATAACGAGCCCCAACTTTTGCACCGAGTCACCTGTCTTGAGCTTCGTCGTCGTCGTCGTCGTCGTCTGATTCGGGCTCCTTTAAATCGTCAGCAGATTTCCGGTTTTCGAAAGTCTGCAAGGTCGCCACATCGACGCCGCCGGATCAGGCAGGGCGGCGTTTGCTTACCTGTGCCTCACCTGCCACTTATAATGGAATCCAGCCTCTCTACAGAACCCCTGCCCGGCTACAAGAGCGGTGATTACCTGGTTATTGCTTTTTCTAACTGATTTGGTGGTTTTACTGAGGTTCGACAGAAGGAAACACCGCCATCCTACCTTCCAGTAATATAATACTTTAGTTAGTTAGTTTTAAAAAGCACTTTCAGTTCCACCAACTTTCAAATAAGAATACTTTTACTGACCCCCACATGCCCCGCCCAACCCCACCCCCTACCTCACCTTTTTTTGTTTTAAAGTTCCAAGCTAACCACGAAGAAACAGGTCCAAAAACCGCTCTGCCCCCCCCCCGACTTCTTTCTTCTGTGCCATCTTGTTTTCTGTGATCAGTTGGCAGTCCACCTGTCTTCAGGTGGAAATCAGACCCAGACTGAAACACCTGTTGACGGTTACTTGTCCAGTCTCGTGTCTAAGGTACCTGATCTTCATTGCTATAGAAGAAGTCAGAGCTTGTTTTCACTAATTAGATTAAGTGTGAAATGTTTCTAATAATCTTTGTACACAAACAAACAAACAAAATTGGCAAACAATGAAATTATTTTTGACGGTGTGAAAAGCGAGAAGATATTAAGCTGTACAGCATTGTGAGTACTGTTTCACAATACCTTGGGCTGAAGACACATGAGCTGGGCTCACAAAAGAAGTACATCTAAGACAAAGTGGAAAGTTAAGTTCTCTTTGAAAATGGCCTGTTAATTCTCACATGAAATGAGAAAGTTTGTGAATTTTTTTTTTCTTTATAACATAAAGGTAAGTACAAATTTAAACATTATTATTATTATTATTATTATTCTTATTATTATTATTATTATTATTATTATTATTATTATTATATTATTATTATTATTATTATTATTATTATTATTATTATATTATTATTATTCTTATTATTATTATTATTATTACTAGTAGTAGTAGTATTAATGACTCACAAGGTGACTATAAAATCTCTTCAATGTTCAGTAGCCGCAGTGGTCTCTTTCTCTTTGATCGTTGCCCAGTCTATCTGGTCACTTTCTGTCTATAACTGGGTCTGTTTCTCGAAACTTCTTCATCCAGCCTTCAACGGACTCGTCGGATGGCAGGTCACACTGCATTTTTAACAGCAAAATAAAGAAAATCTGTGGAAGGATTAGCATGATTCTTGTGAAGAAAGGAAGTCACCTTTACGTATGCAAGGTGCCCTGGAGAAAAGATCTGGTTTTCAGACCAGTTAACACTACCACTATTAACAACTACTGTTGGTAGTTACATTTTCTTTTGTTAGCTTGCTTCTCGTCATAACTGTTATTGGAACATTACTGTCTTTTGCGCAGAATGTATTGTTATGGTTAAAATAGAAACATTTTGCTTGGGAGCAGTTTACTTCTAGCATAAAAAGTTTAGAATGATGTGTCACCACCATCTGATTCATCCCATCATGGATGAGAATCATAAACAGATATGGCTGACTACTGGGCACAACTAAAACATGGGCAGGAAAAAACAAAAAAAAAAAATGGAATGAAATGGAGCAATTTCACACAGGCATTTGTTAAGCAAACCTTTTGACAGTTCTCTATAGCTGATTTTTGGCTAAAAATACAACCAAAACAACTGTAACTTTTATCCCTGTGAGTAGTACTGAACTGATTTCTTGTAGCCACAGATATATTTTAGTCTGCTGGTAATGAGAAATGTCCAGTAAAATAACTGTTTATGTTGAAGTTCAGAGAAAGCCAGAAGATGGATGAAACCATTCAGGGATTCAACATGAGCTGTCTTCTGGGCTTCTGCCATTTCTACTGTTTTCTATATAATATTTTGATCAGATCTTATTTTTTTTTTACTCTTGTTATGACTTCATCCTTACTTTATTCAAAGCTTAACAGATGAAAATGTTATTTTAAATATATATTCTTTATCACCAATTCTTCCCCTTAGGTATGTGTATAGAATGCCACCAGTGCACAACCCTGTCATCCCAGCGATGTGTGGATCCATACAACTCAACAGTAGAGAGCGAATTTGTTGGCGAATGTGAGGACGGCGATACTCACTGCATGAAGCACAAGACAGTGTCGCTGATTGCCGACAGCGGCTTCATTCTTGGCCACAGCAGCTGTAAGTAAAATGCCTAGACATGCTCCATCCTTTTGTCTATAATAGAGGCTGGTGTCAAGAGGAGGTAACTCTTTTTTTTTTTCCTTTTCTCGAGTGTTTTCTAACTGATTAAGGATGAAGAGAAGATAGTTATGCATTTTTTAAAAAAAAATCAAGGTCGTGATGACTCGATCATAGATCTTTGATTTTAATCGGGCTTTGGGAAACATCAGCATGAAGGCCACCCTGGAAAGAGATTTAGAATGATAGTGTTAGTGCTCGAAGACATCTCTCAGGTTCTTAGAACCACTGGCACGTTCTGTCTGTGTGCTAATGACTTTAATCTGTCTGTGTGCTAATGACTTTAATCTGTCTGTGTGCTAATGACTTTAAGAGTTCATGATTGCAGAAGAATGGAATTCCCTAAATCCATTTTAGCCTGAGCCTTGTTTACTTTGTACTGGAGACAATCAGCACCATGGGAAAATACCATTCCTGTCAAAAGAAAATATTTTTTTTTAAAAAATTCCTGATTACTTTGATTTTCCTTTCTCAAAACGACCATAGTCAATTCAAACTTTTGTGGTACTTTACAGCTAAAAAATGTCCACAACTGTAATATTCTAACAGATCACCGACATCCCTCTGATGATGAAGATTACGGTGTCTGGACCACATGCCCCAGGATGGATCTAACTTGCAGTTGTTGTTTTTTTTTTTATATATACAAAGAAAACTAAACTTCTGTCGTTTTTACATTCAGCGATACGATTTAGTATACTTGCCACCCTTTTACAGCATATGCTTTATACTTTCATGTTGCTTCTGACCCCTTGAGCTTCTATCTGCAAAAAGAAAAACACATGGATGGGTGTGCTGTGCTCATTCATGCCCTTTTTGCGGATGTTTGGATGCTGTTGAAGACCAACCTCCCCCCCCCCTTTTTTTTGGCATTTGGCAGACCGGTCTTTGGCATCGAAGATGAACGGCACTGTTTCTCCCAGCGTAATCTCCGGCCGAGATCCGGAAAACTGCTGAGGAATTAGTTGTTCGTTTTCCTCTCGGGAGAGAAACAAATCTGAAAATCGGACCCCAAAGGGGCTAGAATAATTACGCACGCACATCCCTGTTTGTCTGATGTGGGGGTTTTTCTTTCTTTAGAAATTCTATAAAATTGTGGAGAACAGGGATAACTGAACGACGAACCGAAAACCAGATGAAGATGAAGTTATAGTGCGAAGAAAGTAAATTTCGTTGATTTACCCAGATTCCTTTGGAAAAAGCAAATTCAGTTTGTGATATCTATTATTATTATTATTATATTATTATTATTATTATTATTACCTGGGCTTTTACCAGGACTTGCTACTTTTGATGGGGGAAAGAAAGCTGCTGTCCCTTTCTGCATCATTGCTTTTATAAAAAAAATAGACCTAACACTGACTTCTCTCTCGATATGCCAATAACTGCCGAGCGTGCATCAGAATCAACCAATTCAGTCATCGGTGGTGCTCGTTGAAGTGCACACAGGAGAGAAAAGGGTTAACGCATTGGTAACGTTAGGGGTATGGTATATCGACGATACAAAAAACAAGCACATGCGCAAAGGTTTTGTACTTCTAAACCCCCCCCTTTTTTTTTTTTAAAAAAAGAAATTGCTCTCTGCCATGGCGCGCAACACACTTCTCATACAAACAAAAGAATTTCTTTGTGTATAAGGCCTAAAATATACAAGTGACCTCATGGTGACTGCTTCAGAAAAGTTGTAGCTTCTGGTGGGGGGGGCTGGTGAGGAGGTGCTTCTGCGTTGTTTCTGAATGTTTTTGTGTTTATGCCATGCGGGGCTGAGCAGCTGACGTTCTTAGTGACTCCTTCGGTGTTAAAAGGAACGAGCAATGGTTGTCAGCTGACCTGCCCTCTTTGGCTGGTCTCCAGCCTCGACTCTAAGTTCCCAGTTCAAGTCTTACTATCGTCAGCCACCCCCAGTCTCCCTGCGCTTAACTTGGAAGACGTACAGCCGAGTAAGGACTTGGAAATGCTATGGTCCATCCTTCTACTCTTTTCAGCTTTAAGCTCCCCACTTCTCTAGATTTAAGTTAATTCCACTTGTTTAAGTGCAAACAGATTTTTTTCTTTTTTCTTGAGATTTATTTTATAAATAAAACCTGTCCAAAAAAAATTGGGAGTCTGTCGAATCAAAATGGACCAAAGGTGACTAATATTTCCCATTTTTAATGATTTTATAAATATATTTCAAATGTGGTCATGAAAAGCACCTATTGCATATGGCAAGGGAGGTAACCTTGTGCCTACTGTACTTACATGGTGTCTTGACATGCTTTAAATTGAAAACCAAAAATGCAGGGAAGAAAAAAAAATCAGTCCTGATTTCTTCTTCTTCTCTTAAAAAAAATATGGCCAGGTACTGTAATTCTCATTTCATATAACAAAGAAAGTGTTATTTTCTCTCAGAATTTCCGCTACAGGTTTGTATTACATACATTTATTCTAGTAAGTAAGTAATTTACTTGTTTATCATCAGTATTCATCTTTTCTCAATTTGTTCTCTCAGACGCAGCAGCAGTGACACGGACCTGTGCTGTGGCTGAAGAAGGAAGTGAGGGCTGCAGTGCATTCAACATCCCAGGAGGTTACTACATACGCTGCATTTGCAGCGGCAAGGCCTGTAACTCTGTACAGAAGCTCACGGCGAGTGCACTTGTAATCGTCTGTTTTGTACTACTTTCAGTTTTCTTTGGTGTCTGATAGAATTGGCCAGACAGACATTGTGAATACACACTTGACTGACTTGTAGTGTGGCATCGCAAACTATGCAAAATGCCCTTTATCATTATAACATCATCATATCACCATAGAAAGCTTTTAGTGTTAAATCCATTTGCAGTTTGGGTCAGATTATTCTGGTAGAAAATGGCTGGTAAAATGTTCACTTGTAGCTCTTTCTTTGTAGATTTTAATTTTTAGCAAGGGAGTTAATCATGTCGGTAACATGGCAAAAAACCAAAAAATAATTTTTGAAAAGGTTTACACATTCGAATCTAATTAATTACCTAAACCAGCATCATTCTGCTATTTATGACTGTTTTTCAGAGTTTTAATCAACACAACTGACTAATTAGATTTTATTTTATATTGGAGGGAAAACTGAATGTAAAATTTAAAAAAATTTGTTGTAGGTTTACAAGAAACAAATATACATGTACCGCTACCAGCTTCTCCCTAGTATTTGTGCCGTGTCCCTACAACAGGTAAAATGACAAATCAAATGTTTTTTTTTTAATATATCCTAAGTAATAGGAGGGGATATTCAGCATTAAATATAATAACAGTGCATGCAAAAACAATTTTTTTTAAAAATAAGCAGATACAATTTCTCCATCTCCATCTCTCACATCTTCTACAGCACTGCCCATTTTCTTTGCAGTAATATGTTTGTATCAGGCATAGAACCTACGAATCACCAAGTGTGTTTTTACAAAGCTAGCAAGCTTTTTCATTTTTTATATCACTTTAATCATTTGAATACCTTCAAGAAATTCATCTTAAACTAATATGTGGAAAGACATTTATGCTTATTTGTAGAAGTTTAATTAACAACAATGATGATTCCTAAATATGGTTAAATACACAAGAAAACTGGAGGGAAACTGTCATATTATGTTTTGTACTTACTACCACTTACTGTACTTATATTTTTATGCCTGCTCTCTCTCTATCTCTCTCTCAGGGCTGTCTTAAGAATATTTGAGGCCCACAGGCAAAGCAATGTACTGGGGTCCCTAACCACCACCTCAACACATTAAAATTAAGTTTTTTGAGGTCCCTAAAATCGTGGGGGCCCCGGGAAACTGCCTTGTGTGCCCATGCAATAAGATGGCCCTGCTCTCTCTCTCTCTCTCTCACTTTTAACAACGTAAAATTACAGTTTTTAAATTGACTTCTAATTTAAAATGTTCCATTAACCTGTTTAAATTTGTTATTTCCTCCTTTTATTTATTATTTCTCTTCTACGGTCAGTATATGAACATTCCTTAAAGCTCTGATAAAATTAGATTTTAAGATATACATATGAATATAGTAACCATAAGATTATGCATACACACGTTCCCTTATTACAGTTAAATTTTAATAGGGTTTTGTTAATTAAAAGCTTTTTTTAAAATCAGTCTTTTGAAGAGCGATGATAGTTTAGTTGGTAAAAGAAATATGTTAAGAATTAACAAGCAAATCCTACCCCCTTTAAGAAAGTATTGAGCTAATAAATTTTAGCAGGCCTCAAGGTGTAGGTATACGTATGCACGATGAGGAACAAGTGTGTAGCATGATTTTATATACCTGTAATCAGTATAAATAATTAATCAGATTTCCAATAATATAAAATCATATTCATTAAAAAAAAAAATTGGCATATTGGTATATTAAATGTGATTTTATGCCCCTTCCCCCTTATTTTAAATATTATTAGATGGATTAACCTGGCCTTTGTATTGTGAGGTAACCAAAGACAGGCTAGCGGATCTATAAGGGACATTCAAGTGAAACCGTATGGTGATTTTACTTCCAGCCAGATTTAATGTGAACAAGATCCCCAGCAGATTTTGGAGATCTTATACTAATTTAGATCCAGATTCTCTCTTGTCTTTGCTTGTTTTTTTTTTTTATTTATTCCTGTCCCTACCATTAGCTCTGTATTCCACCTGACAAAGAGATGAGGTCATGGTGCCCTTCTGATGCAATTCATATTAACTGCATCCTTGCATTGCTGGACCCCCAAATGTGGCCCCGTTGCTTGATGTACCTTGATTTTCAAAAGAAAAAAAAACAGGATCTGTTCACATGCTTATTCTAGTTTTAACTCTTTTAATGTGTGTTCGTTCTTTTCGAGCAAAGGTTGGGTAAGCAACGCATTCCTCTTTAAAGAACGAAATGCGTCGTTGAAGTAGAATGGAACTTCTCATAAACAAAAAGAAAAACAACAAAAAACAACTAATTAAAAGGAAAGATAACTCACTAATTTTATCTTGATAAAAAAACAACAAAAAAAAAGCGTGTTAAAGAATTTTCTAGGATTGAGAAATAGTTGCTATCTAAAATGTACAATAGGTTTATAAGGCATTTCAAATATCCTAGAGCTTCAGAAATTTAACATTATTTCCCTTTCGGATTTGTTCGCATTTAAAAGGGTAAGGTTTTAATTACTGCCCATCTATTATGCATAAGTTCTGCTTTATGCAAATGGATTTTTTTGGTGAGTTTTATTTTAAAAAAAAAAAAAACATTTCTCAAAGTATAATAATTTAATAATAATCTTAATGACTTTACCTGTTTACTGCATGATTGGTTTTCTGTACAAATTTTTAAAAATTTAATTAATAACTCGGGTAAATTATTTATTGATCTAATGAGAAGAATGGGTGCTTGTTCATTGTGTTTTCTTTTAACCCCTTCATTGTCAGAAAACTTAGGAATTATCTTCCTTACCGAAAGCTTAAAAATGAAGAAGAAAAGAATTGTTTTAAGCAAGCTGCTGCCCAGAGTTATTTTAGTAAAACATATATTATTTAAAAAATATGGATAGTAAAAATTAAAGAGAGAGAGAGGAGGGGAGGGACTAGAACATCTTAAATATCTGGTATCTGCAAGCGAAATACCATAAGTTATTGTAAGAGAATACTGAAGTCAACTAATGGAAAGGTATAATGTACATACCAGCAAGCTGAATAGAGAGATGTGGCACTTTGTTGATGAACGGCCTTCTGGCAATAAAAGATAAAATGATAAATATGCCATACTTGTTTGATTACCTTTTGGAAATTTTTTTAAAAAAAACCCCCAAACAAAAACTACTAGATGCTTCCTTACCCATGTAATTTTGCAGGTGCTGTGCTGCCCTTTTGACAACTAAAACTTTTACTGTTAATTGCTCTGGACTGGGATAAGAGACTGTGAATTAGCTGAGACTTTCCTGTTAACCACACTGGACCATGATAACGCGTCCTCTCTCTTCCAGTATTTTGCAGAATAAGGGCAGGTGCACTTTGTGCACTAAATTTTTTTTTTAATCTTTCCATAGTACATAAATAAATAAAATCAGCGGTTTTCTGTTGCATTTTATCTTAATGAGAATCAACTTTACAAGAACTGAAGTCAATATCCTTAGAAGTCTGCAAATCATGGGTGCTGCCGAATGATGCAGCCCTAACCAAGTGAGGTTATCGTCCTTGGACTCTCTCTCTCTCTCTTTTTCCGGTCAACAACTGAAACTGGTGTAATGATGGCTGTTTGAATTTAGTGCACACAGTACGCTCATTAGTCTCAGGCAGGGCTGGGTACTTTGATTTTACTCACAATGTTAAAGGACCCTCCTTCCTCAAGTTCTGTAAACCTTGACAAATAAAATGCTGTGATGCAACCCAACCACTCGCACTTGCAGTTTTCAGTGCCAACCTTCCCAAGAATGTCAGCCATTCGTAAACCCTGGCCGATAATGGACACGGCGCCACATCATAAAAACTCTGCAGCTCATCATAGAATTCTGTATGTGCTCCTCATGCCATCGTCTTTTGATATCCTCTGACGTTCTTGACAAAGTGATCAGTTGTAGCTTTTTTTCTCTTGTATGACTGCTGAACACACCTGCTATTTTTTATTTGTATTTCAGGGATATTTGGAATATGTTGTATATAAATATATGAAACACAAGAACATGTTATGCAAGGACCACTAGTTATTTTTATATATATAGATAAATATGTTTGTTTTTAATGAAAAATTGTTTCTATTGTCCACAATTAATCTGTAAATAGGTTTTATAAATAAAATCTTTGCGTATATATATAGATTTTCTCTTTTACTTTAGCATGGTGGCATCATTCTTTTCTCAAAGACTGGCTAGACGCCTTCTTTTCCACCTGTTACTTATCACATTTTAACTAGTAACTCGAATGTTTCTGCCTTACCTGTGCATCATCAGTATCTAGGCTCTTATCTTCATCTTTAGGAAAGCTGGTTGTTTAGCTACCAAAGTATGGTCCTCGTTTAGTTTTAGGGAGAATGTCTGAGTGATAACCTGTTATTCAGAACTGGTTTCTGTTTAGTAGTGATGAGGAGACAGACTGTCTCTCCTCAATATGCTCCTTAAAGTGTTAACTACCTTTACTAGTAACTTATTCAACTCATATATATATATATATTTTTTTAGTAATAGAATATCTATATTTTGAGATATCTAACCCATGGGGAATTGTAACTAATATATTTTTTTTTAATTATGACTCCTACTAATACCTGTAGACAACCCCAAAAAACATTTGGCCCCATCCACACAGCCCTCTCATCTTTAAGGGACGAAGACAGAAATTTTCATTGTTAAAATTTTAGAGAAATATATAATGTATACGTCGAACTTGTAAACATGTGATGTCGCTGGCTTTTGCTGTCATGGTTTCCACAACACCCGAGTAACTGACCAGAGAATAACCACTTGTTCTATTACGCTGATGGGTTTCTGATTGACAAACAGTGGGCTGTTGATTAGCTGAGAGGATCTGTGTAAGGTACACGCCATGGACAGCTGTAATATTGGTCTCTCGCGAGAGATCATTTTTTTAAAAAAAGCAGCAGCAGCAGCAAACATATAAACTCTACCGACCGGAGAAAACGAAGCTGTTGAAAATTCTTAATTATTTCATAATTGTGGTAATGGCATTCAACGAGCGGAATCTGAAAACTGGTCTGTCCGACGGTCTTAGTGGAAACCAGGCTCCATCAATGGGCACGAATCAACAGGTAAAAAAGCCAAAATTACCGAAGCCATTCGCCAGAGAACTCTCGGCGAAAAATTGAGAATTGATAACTACAAAGCAACACTGGTGAGCATCAATATAAAAACAAAAAAATTTATTATCAAACTGTACAAAAATGGTTGTAAAATTGCTCTACGGAAATAGAGTTGGAAATTGGTTACATTCATCTTTATGGCGTACAGGTGAAATTTCATAATGTGTGACGCAGTCACGATGCAGGTGTTCAAAAACTAAATTTGAAATCGTAACCCTTTTAATTCCTTCCCACCAAAAGGGAGATCATCAGTTTAAAAAAAAAAAAAAAAATCTATCAAAATTCCAATTTAAGATTATCACCTTTAACGGATCTCAAAGGCTTTCGAAAAATTACTTGACATGGGTTAAGATTAAGGTGACAGGGCAAGCAGATTTATTATCACGATAAACAATTCCGCCACTATTATACAAATTGCGGACCATTTATTAGAGAGAGATTTGGAAGACAAACAGGGGATGGGGGGATGGGAATATCCAATGCCAGCCATCCTATTTTTTTTGTTTGTTGGTTGGTTTGTGCGTATAAATTGAACCACTGCGAGTGACCCGGTTGGTTACATATGACCGATACACCAAGAGTTTACTACCCATATCTGTCTCATTAAAAAGTTATATATATATATATATATATATATATAAAAGAAAGGGTACCTGCTAACCAACTCAGTGCACCGTGAGGCAAAACATGGCGGATGTGGTAAGTTACATCCAATGTCTTTTCTCACCAAGGAAATACGCACCTCTTAGTTTAGGGAGAGGAATTTATTGATGAATGAGGCGAGGAGCGCCCAGCTAAGACGATGGACGGTAAGTGGCCGAGGGTCCTGAGAACGGTGGCCCAAAACCCACTGAGAGACCGCGCACAGCTGAAGTGTCTCCATCAGAACCCTCTTGGACGTATTCAGAAGACAAGAGGGACTATGTACACTTGAACACATCTGGCCAGACAGAAGGAGAAGCACCAACGTAAGACGCAGACAACAATGGTCACTTCGATTCCTTTTCCACTCTCATTTTAAGCCTTGCTTTGCACTTTTCCCTTCTGTTTCTAACAAGGCACCATGACATTTCTTTTAAAAAAAAAAATCAATTAAATTTAAAACTGAAACTCCCATTAACAATGCACCAAGCCACCTAGCTTGCACATCTTTCTCAAGCAGAAAGATGATTCAAATTATTCCTGTACTGGGAATTATTTGTCACTAATTTTTTACAAAAAAATATATATATTATTTCTGCCAATCAAAGCAAGCCCAACAGTTTAGAATAATCCAAAAAAATCTCACAAGTAACCTCCCTTTGATAATTTCATTAAGAACAACAAACATGGAGTTCTTGCTGATATGCCTACTTTCACAACTCTCCAGTTCTATCTATCTTTCAGCATATATACATATATGTTATTTACAATGCAAAATAAAGTTAGTTATTTAACACTCCAAAGCTGTGATTATTTTAATTTTTTTTTTTAAATATTCAATACAAAAATATACAGAGAGAGAGAAAATTATTCATTGAATAATTCAGACAAAAGTAGATTTGATCTGGATGCCCACGAATGTTTGTTCATTCTGATCAATACTGAAGCTAGCATTCTATCAGTCTTGATGCGCTGTAGTCAAGGCGACCCATTGCTAACTTCTTTGTGAATATATCCGAAGGCCCACAGGCAGCAAAATTGCATTGTTTATACAGTTTACTACCATATCAGTCCAAAACATTTAATACTTTGTCCTTGATCCCGCTATATTAAGCAGAAGCTGAGACGGAGGTGTAATCCCTCACGAGATGATTTTCTCTACCATCCTGGTAAAAAAAGCGGACAAATCACGCAAATGGCTGTCAGGACTATATTTGTAGTTCATTGTTGGTCAAATTCTGCCTTAAATTCTTTGCTGAAGTTGGTGGATGCGATCAGACTGTGCAGTTGCCTAGATAACAAGGGGAAAGCTGTGTGTCTACAGAAATTAAAGACTTGTGTGCTTGGTTTTAACTAGGAGTGGGCTCCAACCTTAAAATTGCACGAAATTCCGAACACCTTTGTACCTGCATGTAAACGGAAAAGAATTTCTCTCAAGTTTAAGAATTGATGGGCTGTTGTAGTCTACCAACTCCTCGTGAAAGAACCTAGTACTGTGGTCATCTCATGAGTTGGGCCCCGTCTTGCACCAAAAGGGTTCCCACCGGAATTGTGCTTTTTTATGAAAATTCTACTGACTTACAGGATGCCAGAAATTCCTTAAATTTTGGAGTGCAGATGGTACATAAAAATATTTTAAAACTGTTTGAAGTTACTGTATGTATAGTAGGGACTTCGCAATTTTTGTTATATAAATAATTAATTTCTCATTCACCCATATTTAAAAGAAAGCAAACAGAGTCCTCAGCTTGGAAAGATACCTGAACTGTTTTCACCTGAAGTATTCTTGTCAGAAATCTAAAAAAAAATGCTCCTTTTCATTGTTGGTGAGTTTTGCCCAAGTAAAAGAAAAAGTTAATACATTTCTGGGAAAATGGGAAATATTTTTCAATGGTATTTTTTTTTTTTTTAAAGAAAACAAAGGGATGTTTTAGAAATAAATTGGCCAGGGCTTTGAAGAAACTAGCTACCTTTTAACAGCAATGAAATGAAGGTGAGCAGAGGATGGTCAATACAAGTTCTAAGTTACCTTGGGCTTCCTTTTTTTCTTTTTCTTTCTTCTTGGAGGTAAACAAAAGGTGCGGTATCTCACAGGAAAAGCTTTCCAAGGTAACCCAGAGCTGCAAATACCAGCAGGGGCGCAAATTTGGCATGGATTCCGCTGGCCGCATTGCATCCATTCCAGTCGTTGCAGAAGCAATACCTTGTCGAACTATCAATGGTCTCCAGTGGGTTGAAGGGATCATTCTTCCTCGCCGGCAAGCAGTAGCCATGACGACGCAGCATAGGCATCTGGAGGCGGTGCCTTGCAGACTCCGCCAGATTCTTTTCACAGTCACGGGTGATTTTGTATTCACCTGTGCAAAAAGTTTAAAGTAAAAATAGATTATTTTGTTGGGAGAAGTGTAAAATGTTGCATTTTCTCTCATAAAAAAGGGAGAATCTGGGTCAGGGAGAGAGAGAGGGGGGGCCCTGATAAAGTCCTATCCCAGTATGGGATATTTGATACCAAGCTTGCGACCAGTTTTACACCCAATTTGGCCACTGTCACGAAAATCTGGAATCGCCCGGCGGTAGTGTGACTTTTGTGGTCACCTGACTAGGGCCAGGTGTTATGTTCTGCACCCGGAGCAACAGAATTGGCGCACAACTCGTTTGACAGGGATACAGGGACCATATGACACTCTCTACAAATGGACAAAGTGACTGCAAATAGTCATACAAGGGATCTAACACAAAGATATCCCCCAACACTAATCTGTTCAGCATGTTAACAAAAAAGCAAGGTAACTGCATAATGGGATGTCTTACTTTGTGTGGATGTAGCAAACTGCCAAGGGAGGCTACTTCAGCTGAACTTAGAGATAAATTCATCACATCAAATAGTTAAAATTAAACAGTAAAATGGTGGGGGGACAAACTTCGCTATCTCATGGCTTTCCACCATCAAAAATTTGAAAGCCTCTTTAAAGATCTGTTTAAGTGTGATATATATATATATATATATTTTCTTTTAAAGTTTATTTTCAGTAGACCGTCAGGTTTTCTATATACCTGCTTCTATACTTACTGCCAACTTTTTCAATAACTTTCACGCAGAACTCAGAACCAGGACAGGATCGCCATGGATACATTCTCCAATTCACTTCATGTCCACAGCCTCCCATGGCACTGAAGCATCGATGGCAACTGATTGCATCCACTGGAAAAACAGTTAGAATTTATTTTTTTTTTAATATAATATAATATAATGAAGAATATGCATAAAGAAACAAAGATCTAAATGCAATGAAGTGTACCTTCAAATCGACTTTACAACACTGAAGAATGCCCCATATTCTGCATTGTTTTTTTGGCATAAAACAGCTGTGAGCTGGTTGAGGAGCCTTGTAGAATTATAATTTGACAGTTAATTACCTCTTTGTAACCATTATATTATGCTGTGGACACTTCTCAAACCTACAAGTCCTGTGTAATCTGTAGCTTCCTATCTTATTGTGTACCCTGAATTGCACGGATAATATAGTCCCATCGCATCTCAACACCATAGCAGCCTAAATGCTAACAATAAAAAGTTGCAAGAAATGAAGCAAAAAAGATGTCATCTGCCTATTGATTAAGCAGGATCTCTAACAACTATCGACCACCCACATCCAGGAATGGAGTGGGCCATAAGGGTCAGTATGCATGACCAATATTATAGGGGAATAAGTGTCTATCCACTATTTAAAACAAAACAAACAACAAATTACAGTAGGCTGAAGAGTATACTGCTTCAAAATGGCTAAGGGTCAAATGGTTATCAACAAGCCACACACATTACGGGTAATACTAGTACAGTTTATTGGTCCCTAACTCCCTCTAAAAAGTGTAGCCAATTTTCCTCCAGTGGGCCAAGGTTTGAGATGCCTGTGAACATACAGCAACAGCCTCAAGATTTCCACGTAAATGCTAATATGCTGCCAGCTGTTATTTTGGCCTTTTAGAAGAAGAAAAAAAAGCTGCTTTATACAGAGAGACGAGAGATGACAGCCGATACCAGCGGTACTCACCAGCCAGATTGTTGTGCCGGAGACTAAGTAAACTTAACGTAGTGTTGGCAGATGAACTTGTGTCGTTTTTAGATCCAGTACAAGCGTTAGTTTCTCAGCACAAACTTCCCGCTGATGGTATGAAGTCAGGAAAAATGTGTGGGCCGTTTACTGTGTAGGATTGGTTGAATGAGAGACACCAGACTCCTGTAAGTTTCCATGGACTTGACAGCCTGATGTGCCCAAGTCTGAAGGCGGCCAGGGAAGAGGATTCAAGATGCCAACCTTGCCGACCGCTATGGAGATGGATCCACTGGTGATGTAGAGAGGGACTACCTTGGATGGCAAGATTGGCCTACACATTTTCCAGAACAGCACCAAGACAGGTCTAAGTTACAGTGTTTAAATTCTTGATGTTTACATGATACTATACACTAGTGCTCTTGGGAATAATGGCCATCCACATTGTGCCTAGATAGTAAACCAGGACCCAGAGCAGTAGATAATCGTCCATAGCTCATTTTCTGGACCTTAATCCAATCGAACACATTTCAAGAACATCTTCAAAGACTCAGAGCCAGTGCCAAGCTGTTGTTTGCACTAGAGATTCCCCCCCCCCCACACACACACACACACACAAAATGCTGAAAGGCTTTCTACACGGGAATTTGCCACACTGGAGCAAGAATTTGTTCACCCAGCCTCGATAACTAAAAACCTGCTGCTGAGTGGCGCCTCTATTGACCTTCTGCAACATCCTCACTTAACATCTTTGATGTTTGTTAACATTAGTGTCTTTCTAAATCAGCGTATGCACGTTTCGTCTTTGCTTCCCATATGGCATGTACCTGGAAACATTATGAAGAATCGTGCTGAACCCCTTGATCCTTAGCAATTATTTTTTAATAATATATATATATAAATACGTCCTCAGCCCTTATCTGTCGATTTGGGGGAGAAACTGGAATTATTTGAAATTTGGTATCTGCCGTTTTTAGAGTGGTCCAGACATCCGTGATCTACGATTTCGGTTAATGGTACTGTTTGGGGGAACCATCGATAAATACTGGGCCAACATGAGGTGAGTAGGAAATGGAGGGAAGGAAGTGGGTAAATGTCACTGGCTTAAGATTCACGGACTCTTGACTTCGATGATAAAGGGGAATTTAAACCGATCTTTTATTTGGTAAACACCGAAAGATGACGATATTCAAGCGTTTCTAATGGGAGGAAGGGTCGCCATGATCACCCAACGGAAATCTCGAGGAGGGAGAGAGAGAGAGGGGGGGAGGAGGAGCGGCAGCAGCAACAACAACAGCAAAGAAATCGCAGGTGCGTCATTAAATAAATTAAGAAGAACAAACGAAATCGAGTTACCTGTCGCAGGTGAGGCGAGCAAAAGCGCCGAAACTAACAGCAAGATCTTCCGCAGCCGCATTCTTCTCGCCATTACGGGTTTGTGTGTGTGTGTGTGTGTTTTTTCTCTCTCTCCCACTCGATAGCTGCGACACCTGCCAGGTGCGCATGACTTACCTGGACAAAAGAGGGCGGAAGAGAGCGCCACCTGGTAGAAAACTCGCCAAACCGGGTGGTTTGCGAATGACCTACCCTACCTGTAACCCTTTCTCCGGCACGGGCAGCTTTGAAAACTAGTGTAATTCGTCATTAACGGGGTCATTTACTAATACACCTTTAATTTACGGGGTACACCAAAGGCGTAGGCTTCCATCTGTTGTTGTTGTTGTTGTTGTTGTTAAGTCCACACCTGTCATATTAATAATTGCCATAATTATCGCGTATATATATAGTATTTTACTATATTGTTGTTGTTGTTGTTGTTAAGTCCACACCTGTCATATTAATAATTGCCATAATTATCGCGTATATATATAGTATTTTACTATATTGTTGTTGTTGTTGTATTAAATGTTGAGGTCACGTGACTGTTGCACTCTGATTTAGATAATTATTATAATAAGAGCTTCCGGTTTTAAAAGGCGCAGGTGGCATCTTAATTGATTAAATATCGCAATTAAAGGGCATCTTACGGGCAGGAGATTGGGATTTTGCTCCCAGATATATGTCGTTTTTTTCCCCCCGTCCACAATGGCTGCAGTCCAAAATGGCGGCGATTGTTAGCAGAGAGTTGCTGCTGCTGCCGCCCGTTCTCTTCCACCGCCACGCCATGAATAAATGGTGGGGGGGGGACTATTTCTTACGGTGTGGCCGGTTACCTGCTGGCGCTATGCAGTGAGAATAACCTCCCCCCACCCCACCTTCACCTTTTTCAGCAGCCAGGACTCTCCTGGTTCCTCCTCTCACCGGTATCTAATACAGTATACGATTATGATGATGATGCCAGAGAAATCTTTAGTGTTGCAACTCATTTAAATAAAGATAGTAACTCTGCAGTGGTTGTTCTTTTGCTAAATATTTGGTAAAGTTTGTGTGTATATAAATATATATATCTATATAGTCATTGCCTTATATCCAGGTGGGTTTTTTTTGGTTTTGAGAGTTACTTCCCCTTACCAGGTGAGCAACGCTTACCTCAACACCCTGATGAGAATCAGATCACTTTCCTTTAAAATTCCGGTAGAAAACACAACTTTCCAAAATGGATCATCCGCTCGGCGACCAAAGCTCTGGGTTCTGGCCGCCCACTTCACGGCAGAAATCGGACCAACTTAAAGAAAGCAAATGCTGGATTGCATTCAAAATCCCTACCGCATTGCCTCCGCACGTTGATGCAGCTGCCACTTGTCTTCAGGAAAAGGTAAGTAATAATTACCCGACGTTAAAACCACCTTGATCTGGCAGGTGCTAATTCTTGTGCCCCCCCCTCTCTACCTGTAGTCACAGATTAGTTAGCTGGTGGACAAAACTTTAAAAACGATGGCAGAACAAACATCAACTGACGCGTAACATATGCAAAAATAAGCATTAGTACACTGATAGAAAAGCCATTTCCTGTTGTTTTCATTCACTTGTACATCAACGTGATCAGTAGTCAATATTTTGTATACACTTGCTCAAGGTCAGACTTGGGCGCAGCAAAGACTCAATATGAGGGTTCCGTCTGATGAACAAAAGATTCATTATAGCATGGGGCCATTTATCATTTCTACAGATCAATGGATTGCTTGTTTTTTTTACGTGGGAATTTTGACCAATATGCTAGAACCGTATTCGGAGGTCTGCCTCTCCATCTCAAAACACTCAGCTGCCATCATTAAGCAGTTATCTCACAGATGAGAAAATCCCTAGTTCCAAAGCGGATGGCCGCAAATCCCGGATTTGGATCTAATAAAGAACCTGTGGAACGGTGCAGGCAAAGCTATTAAGATGTAAAAGCCCAGAAATTTGGACCAACTGTTCCAAGTTATTCAGTCAACTTGGGCTGATATTTGCATAGGTCAGGGTATCAGTCTTGTGGACTCCATGAATAAGCAGCGTCAGGCTGGTGACCAAATATTAATACTTCCTTAGTCTTTTTATCTCATTTTATTTCTTTTTTTAAAAAAAACTGGGATTTTGTGACAAAATTTTTGCATATAATCGCTTTTCTACCAAATTAATGCCTGGGCTGATCAAAGCAAAAACTCCCTACTCAGCAAATCAATGGAATCCCCTCTTAGAAGCGTAGGTAGAGATGCTGAATGCTGCAGCAGAGGAATTGTGGGATCAGCAGTTAACTGGCTGCCTGTCGAGAAAGGGGTTTTTTTCCCCCCTAAAACTTTTTTTGAACCAGCAACACGCCTTCCCCCTTCTCCAACCCTGCAAGTTAATGGCTAACCTGGTTGACTTCATTCTAGAAATAGCTGTTACGCCATAACTGTACCCCCCCAAAACAGGAAATTGTGGAGGGAGTTAATCAGCTTTACGAAGAGGAATAATGGGTGATAAATGGCCTTGTTCGGAGTGGAATGTACCATTTTCATCTTCCAAAAAATTAGGTCAATTAGCATTTATTAAAACAAAACACGCTTATCAATGGATTATGGAACAGCCTTCCCCTCCCTCGGAGTATTGATATCATCTTAAACAAACAGCCAGGTAATAATAGGCGGATCTAAAACACTCACCGACTCTTGTCCTAGCCCTTTCAGCTGTTTGCCAGAAAATACGCGGAGCATCCAAGTTTTCCTTAGGAGGGGTAGAATGCAAGCAAACTCTGTCAACGCAGGTAGAAAGGGTTAACACTTGACAAAACCAAAACAAACACCATGACGTTATAAAATGTTACTTTTTATTTTATTTATCTATAGCACAAATATGTATGATTTCCATACTGGTGGAATTGTAAATATTCACTTGCATTTTTTTTTTTTTTTCCCCCATGAGTACAATATTCTCTCAATTGAACACACAACAACAGTAAGTAACCTGTTTAACTCGTGTGGCCATTTTATTATTATTATACATCAAGTTCTCTATTAATTCTCTTTTAAAGTTACCAGTAACAATGGACCTACTAAGTACAATAGGCTTCCTATCACACTGGCTGTGCATGAATGTACATAACCGGACCCATAAGAAACAGAGCTTTCACAATAACAGCCTCACAGTCCATCAATGATATAAAACAGAAAGTAAATGGTGACATCAGTGAAGCCACAATGGGGTCGGGATGGCAACTATTTTGTCGCTACAGAATTGCTTGGGGGGGGTCTGTCTTTCTTCCAAGACTTCAGACTATAGAGGACATTGTTACAGCAATGTGATAATGCACGAATATACACAAACACACGTTCACGTGTATGTATTCCCTCCCCTACCCCTTTTTGTTTCAAAGGTTTTGGTGGTTTGACGCTCTCTCTCTCTCTCTCTCTCTCCGACTGAATGGCAGCATATTATTCACTGCGGGTCAGAGCTAAGAGGATCAACAGGATGGATGAGCTTTTAATGTATCACAATAAAGGAACAACGTTGATCACTAATTGTAGAGAGGCTGGAATTAAAAAACAACTGAACCTGTGACATTAAAAAAGAAAGAAATTTTAAAATAAATGAACATCTAAAACAGGGCTTTTTGTTAGTATCAGCTATCTTCGTCCCTATACAAATACAACTGATAGAAAGGGAGCAGCTTTGGAGACAGTGTACTGTAGCCACATGTGACCGTTGTCTTAAAGCTGTAAGGTAGTATTTATCAACATCAGGTTTTCATGACTATATATATATATTATACATATTTTAAAAAAAGTTTTTCCAGCATTGTTTGTTTGTTGCTGGGTACTATTAAAATATTATGTTGTTATATTATCTTTGCAGAAATCACATAAAACAGGAAGTGGTTACAAATCATGGCCAAGCATCTTCAATTGATTTGGAATGAAACAAAAAACAAACAGTAGAACTGGATTTATTATTCTGTGTGTGTGTGTGTGTGACACGTTTGCTTGCATACCTTTAAAAAGTCAGCTGCCGTTTCTGTGTTAATTCCTTTCCAAACATTTTCCAGCGAACAATCATAAGGTGAACAGGTGTGAGCTTTGTGTGTTTTGTTTTACGGTGTAGAGCATAGCGCGTCACTGGTCCGCTAAGAGACACTGGAAGAAATGGCACAGAGCCGCTGAAGTGAGTCTGGGATATACCATTCTCTCAAGAACACACACACACACACATATATATATATATATCGATTGACGACTTGAGACTGAAGATCAAACTAAAAAAATAAGACCACCTGACAGACATTTCCAGCTTCGAATCTGATCAGACTCGCGCGATTAAGACGATCGTTCGAAGAAAACAATCAATGGAATCCTGCTGCCAACTATCTAAATTTTCAGATCAACACGTTAGTATATCTATGTACACAAGCCTATTTTGCTATAACTAGAATTATGCAAACAAACTTTTCGATACAGTACATTTTAAAAATTTACAATTAATACATTAATTAAGAATACCTTTGTTTTCTGAATATCCTAACTCTGAAAACAAAAAAAAAAAAAATAAATGCTCAAATACTTGGCATGCATGCAGAGAAAACCACGAAATTCTTGCATGTAGGACTTAAGGTTGCCTTCTAGCCCAGTGACATTTATTTACAAAGAAAATCTACCACCATCTGTGCCAATGAAGCTAAATGTCAAATGTTTTGCTGCAAAGCATCGTCAATGAACATTAGATACTAGTTTGTTTGTTTTTTTTAATACATAAATAAGTCAACTATAATTCATGAGGTCTGCCACCAACTGGATCGGTTTCATACACCCAAATGTACTTTAAGAAATTCCATTTGTTTGTAAACGTTTTCATGAAGCTGCCACAAAAGCATTCAGTTGGTAAGCAGTTTCAAGGCTAGGACAAAACATGTAGATCCAGACAGTAGAGAGTAAAATGAGAGCAGACCCACTGTTAGTTGACAGGAATCGCTTTCAAATTTCTTTTAGCATCATGTCAAAGTTTTGCCAGCCCAGAGACACATCTTTAATACTGTTTCCACTATTGCATTAATTTAGGAAACACTAAAAGTAATTTATACATCACAGGCATCAACATTAAATAGTGGATCCACAAAGGGATAGGAGCCAATTGTGATCCAGTATTGGAATGTTCACGTTTGTGCGAAACTGAGTCTGCCGCATCATGCGAACAACACCCGAGGAGGATAGTATTGTTGTAGGTTCTGCAACTTTTGTGGTGGTCCTAATGGGAGAAGTTAATCGACAAGATCCACGCACAGGTGTTTGTCACAGAAAAAGCAGACACTAACATCGATCCTAGGCTTCAGAACTATATGGAAGAGCACCTGGTGGGCGATACATCTTGTTACACTCAAAAAAAAAAAACAAAAAAAAAAAAAAAAAATAGATGAATTTATAAGAACTCGGTATTAGGATGTCTCCTGGTCTGCTCAGTCAGTCACTAAACTTCCTGGTGTACAATTAGACACACACACACCCCCAGTTTTCTGCCTCGCAATTATCCAACGAGAAAGGGAGGGATAGGGCAGGAAAGAGAATTCAGAAGATCCCAAATGACATAAGCAGATGAGTGTGAGGTGCCACTAGCTTAAACTTCCTGCATCAGATAATGCATCCTGGCTCTCTGAACGGCAGCTGACAATAATTCAAACTCTGTTAGATAATACAATCGCCATGTCAAATATTTTATGAAAGCTTAATAAGCACAAGGCCGACAGGTGAGAGACAGACAGACAGACAAGCGAGCAGGCTAATTCAATTACTATATTTACTTGGGCACAAAAACAAAACAAACAAGCAGGGTGGGGGGAGGATTAAGCAACTTCAAATTTTTTGCAGGGGAAATAAGCACACATAAACTGTTCCTACATGGGTTAACTACTCTTATTAAAAATCTATTATATAAGTATACATGCTCGACGAATATGGAAAAAATGCTATACATTAATTTCTCTTGGTTTCAATCACAGTTAAAATGGTGCAAACATTCAATGTTGTGTTAATGTAGGATTTATTATGTTTAAATATAAAAACTGTACATTTTGTCAATTAGTTACATACATACACACATATATATGTATATAACTATGGGTGTTGCTACAGAGTATGCACAAATTCGTCTCCCAAGTATCTGAACAAAGGCAAATTTCCTACAAACTTCAAAGTTAAGAAAAATAATAATAATAATAATTTGTGTAATAGAAACAGGAATGAGCAGATCACCAAATATTTAGAGTATATAAAAAAAAAACAATTGATAGTAATACTGTTACTTTCATAACAAACATTTAGAGCAATTGTTTGTTCTTTTCATCATCCTTGGCTTTTTCAAGTGTTAGCAGCAAGGGGAAAATCGCACAAGCAAACCGCCAGCCAGTTGGATTACGCAGTAGCCATACCAAATTCAGACAAACAAAAAAAAAAAACTTGCTATATTTTGGGCTTTCAACATAAATGCAAGTGCAGAACAGAGAGCAAGAACCACTGCCCGTGTCGAGAATTATTTCCAAGATGGTGGCAAATGAAACCAGGTTATGAATTCTGTTATCTCGAGAAGCAAGCAGCAGTTACTTTTCAAAGTATTAAAACCACGCAATTCTCTCAGACCGATGTAATTCAGGTCCGGCTCAATGGAGGGAAGCGACTGCTGCAATGGTTCGTGTGTCGGTTTCCCCTGAATGTGAGAAGTGGCAAGTGGACAGGCTCAGTCCTACCGCCGTGATGAAAGAAACGGGGCAACAACTGGGAGAGACAGGAGTTCGAGAAGAGGGAGGAGCTGACAAAACGCAGAGAACCAACATGCAAATGCGGCTACCGCTTGGCAAACTGCAAATGCATTTGTAAAAAAATGTCGGAACTTCAGCAACCATGTAAAATAAGCCTGATGTGGGGCTGCTCTTATTTAACTATCACAACAAAAAAGATGAGACTTGAAATGATAAATGCTAGAATGTTTTTTTTTTTTTTAAACCTTCAGCTTTGATATTAGAGCCTAAATGCTGAAGTAGAATTTCCCATGGGATGTACCTTTCCTATAACCATCAATGATTACCCCCCCACCCCACAACAACAACACACACACACAGTTAAGAAAAATACAAACATCAGCATCCACACACAGATGCCAGATTTACCCATCATTTACATATCTTGGCAATAAACAACATTAAAAGAACACAGTTTTAATTTACTGGGAAAGATGGCCATCTGTTCCTTCCCTAGTACTGCACAAGCAATGTCCTGTGAGACCCAGTTTCTTCTGGCTGGCCGGTGCAATCAGATAAATGCGATTTTTGCATCTAGTCGGCCGGGTAGAGAAACTAAGCCAAGGATGAGAGAGGAATGGCAGTCACGGCTAACAAGAGCCAGAAGGAAAAAAAATAGATGCTTGTGGAGGTGGGGATAAGAGGGCTCGCCACCCCCTATGTTGTTGCCCTGCCCTCAGGGCCAGGTTTAACAAGTTGAGAAAAGAACCATGAATATTTGTACATTAATCTTAAGAAGAAGAAGAAAAAAAAAAGTAGCTAGCATCCATGTAAAAGCAAATGATGTTTTGGAGGAAGAGGCAGGGTGGTCAATCAGTCTGGCCAAACAAATAAACCCATGGCTGCTGTGGAATGGTGATGACTGACTACTTATTAGTTCGCTGTCCATATGCCCAGCTCTAGAACTGACTTTCAAGGAAATCACAAACTATCTTTGGTACAGAGTCCTTGCTGGCTCTCACTGTCAGGCGGTACATCTGAAATGAAAAGAAAATTTTTGTTAAAAATCTTATGGTAGAAGCTAGAGCCGTTGTCAAGTTTTGCTCGACCTAAGGAACAATAATCAGATCTATCTTCAAACTGTGCCTTGACGCCATATCCTCAAACACTTCTGATTGTCTGCCCACACTTGTCGTCACGATTTATAAGGCCTTTCCAAAATTTACTTATTCTCACACTGGATTTCAAATCGTTTCAGTTTTCAGTTAAGGATGTGGTAATGTACACAGCAGCTTGCACTTCAACACATTAACGTCATGAAGCAAAATCAGAAAATTCTAGGAGGATGCACAACTTTTGGCCAAGGCTGTACATGGGCTATTTTCATTAACTCTCTCTAAATTTACATCCACTAAATTAAATTCAAATCCACGATCTAATATCCTTTAATTTAGAAAGATTACGCAGGGCTAGACTTCTAAAACCCTAATAATTTACAATAACAAGCCAGTCATTTTAAAAGTGTTGAGAATCTGTTCTTTAATCTGGTCAAAATTGTGATTTTTTTTAAAAAAAAAAAAAAATGTATTTAATACAATTTACAATCAACAGCAACGTTTACTCCTTACATCACATATACATACATCCAAGTGTTTCATTGTTGACAGTACTGCTATTCTTTAATTATAATGTAACAAAGACAAGAGCAAGATTTCTACAGAAATTCACTGGCGGTATTAATATTGTACTCAACATGTCTGGGCAAAGAGAAGTTAGTTTTTGTTGTTGTTCATTTTTTTCATCGACACTTCAAGGAATATTCAAGATGACATTTAATAATAATAATAATAATAATAATAATAATAATTTACAAACATCTCTGAAAATGTCAATAAAATTGGAATCACTCTATCCATCTCCATCATAGGGTCAACATTCATTAATTAGCCTTGCGACCAAAAGCTTCCTGTCTGGAGTTAGCCTGGAGACAAACAGGAAAAACCTAAAAAATTGGTTTTAAAAAAAATTTTTTTATTAAGTTAAAAAAGTAGTCACTTAAGGGCAACAAGCAGGTAAGGGTCAGCAAGACGACGGAAAGGGGCAGGTTATTCTGTTTGTGTCACTTAGGTGGGCCATCGCATAAGGGTACCCCCCTCAAAAGTGCCGTCCAACTGTGCAAACCACTGGAGATGAAGTAATAATCTGCGAAATATTTTCATGGCATGGGCCAGATCCAAGGGTCTCTCTTAAGGGCCCACATGACATCCCATGAATGCCTGTGAATCACTGGATCAAGTCCCCCCCATTTCATGTTCCATTTTTAGCCAGCAGATGATAGATACTTCGTAGATGGCCTCACTACCCAACATGCCATCACCTGGTGTGACTATGTGGGATGAGCTGTAACATGCAGTCAGAGCTCACATCATCTGGACATGTGTGGAATAAATGGCACAATGCAGGCAGGCCGACAGAAAGGTGTGATCTACTTGTTGATGCACAGTACAGAAAGCAACTCCAGTGGTATTTAGCTTTTGAACAGAATTTGTCGTTGTCATCCCACTTTTCCACTATAAACTTGCTGAAGCATCATCTGTTCTTTTTAATGTCTGCTGACTGATCCACATCACTCATGGAAATCAAGCAGAAGTTTCACCCTGTGACTGTGACCTGATTCAGCTAAAAAGGGAATTCACTGCGGACCTACAATGTAGACCTCACTAGAAGATTCTTACTTTTGAGTCCTTTTTCATTTTTTTAAATTGAAAAAAAATGGAAATCCAAGAATAAACAGCATCACAGCAAAAAAGCATAAAATTCCCTGAAGGGTTTGTGTCAATACGGAGAGATATTAATACATAACTTGGCAGTAGAACAGAATTAGTCCTCTAATAGTAAAATGAGAGTGTGGGAGGAATAATTTATTAAAGTAGATACCTGAGCTTCAATGTTTGGTTCCAGTCGCACCAAGCATCCAATTTGTTGGCTTTTGGTGTGCAAAATTCCAGCTGATACAAAATTATCCTTGTTGGGGTCAATTCCTTCCAGAGCACTCAAACTAAATCCCAGTAGCTGTTATAAGAAAAGAATAATAATACTTACACTAGCAGTCATAAATGTTTGGAAGATTGAGAAGAGAAGTTAATAAAATAATTCATTAAGTGCACTGAAATATATTTCAATAGAATAAAACCTTTTGCGACAGGAGTTTGCAATCTATTTATTTTATTACATATATGAATTTTGTAATTGTCATATGTCAATATACAGGCAATTATTAACACTAAAAACTGATTTTGGCATGAGACAAGACATTTCACTGGTGAGTCCACACTTAGGGAAGCTAGCATATATATAATAAAACAAAGAAAACATTCATTCATTCCGATAAAAGTAATACGTATTGTTCTTTCCCCACATTTAATTTTAAATAAGCTTATCAGTATTCTTCCCAGAAGAGCCCATAAAATTTGTTCAAAATATGGCCCTTCTTTCTTATAGAAGAGATTTATCTAACAAATTTGTTAACCGGGATATGCAGCATTAATGTAACTCTGTAACATTTCATACATACGTAAACAGCAACTTGAATCAATTAAATCCACAGGTTAAGTTGATCTATTAGAAGTTTTTCCAATTTTAGGAGGGACCCCTGCCCCTCTGGGATCGCATGCCATGTAAAAGTCTAAATGTCAGCAATGTAGTGCCAAGTAGCTGATGTGTAAAGGTAAACTTTCAGGAGCACATCCTCGGGGTTCCGTTACCTGCCTTCTTAAAGCTTCTGATGTGATAAGGCATAATTTCTCTTTTAACAGACATTTTAATTCTTAAATCATTCAAATCTAATTTATGCTCTTAGAATAAAAGAATCTTTCACTAATCCTCATCTCCACCCATGGTGTTTGTCTTTATCTTACTTCTGTATATTCTTTCCCTTCTTCCATTTAATCTTTCGTGCTTTTTTGTTTCGGATGCAGCCACCTACCTTAGCCTTTGTTTGATCTATATCCATCGGGTTCTGAGCTTTAAAAATCTTCTGGCATTCTTGCTGCGGCCTACGTAAAGAGGAGAGAAAGAAAGCAAGCAACACTAACTGAAGGTACTTCAAATCTAGTCCTTTTATACCTGCGCAGTAAAAGGAAAAGATGCAGATGCTAATGCAACAGTTTTGTTCTCTTTCCACTGCTTTCGGATGTCCCCCGTGTATGTACACGGTTTTTGCAGCTTAAGTTTAAATCACCCTTTCACAAACTTTTCCAGGCTATGCAATATTTTAAAACAAGGGGAAAGCAGACAGGGTTCCCTCCACCATCTCAGTAATAAGTTAGTATCTGTGACTAGGGATGTTCAGAAAAACTGTTCATTTCATTCTAGAGAAAATAAGTTAACTGCAGAGCTGCCTAAAAACTTGTTCTGTAATTCCTCGAAGCTCCCACGTTCAACTTTCCATCAGTCTCCAAGAAAACACACAAGGAAAGATAACCCAATGAAATCTTCCAGATTAGAAAACAATCTCCCCCTTTTAGCTTTCGCTCTGTAAGAAATAAGCAGATGTTTTAAAAAAATATCTGATTGCTATCTCGATGCACCACAACTCACCCACTGAGAGCCTTCCATCGAGCGAAAAACGTACTGGAGTCCATTTCAACAGGTTCAATGAATTTGTTCAAAGTCACTGGCAGCTTCAGGCTTAGTTTCTGCTGCGCTCCGCTATATCTAAGACCAAAACAAACAATATATATATATATATATATATATATATTAATATATATCAAAAAAGGTATCCAGCCAACAGAAAGTAATCGGTTTTTGACAAAGTTAATTCCTGAAATGCGTTTACTTACAAAAGTTGTAAATTGAACCTCACCTCGAGTTTACGTGTAACAAATATTTAAGAAGAACTATCATGAACATCTCCACTTTAGTTACATGCTGTTCATTATGCCCTGCTTCTAAATAAATATTCAAGCAAATTTTGAGATTTCTTTAAGTCTGAATAATTTCAAAAGGCACACAGACTGAGTGCACTTACTGACCGGTGGCTGAATACTTTCCCCGATTCACTTAAAGTACTTGACAAACAAAAAAACATCTTGTGACTACAGACCAAAACTGTACAATGGTTCTCAAATAATTCATTTAACCCTTTGTATGTTAACAAATGGAAGAGAAAGTAAATCCTTGCGAGCTTGTTCTTTTGCACTAATGTCTAAATAATGACACAGCGTGAGTCACTGACATGGACTCAAGGAGAAATACTGCATAGAAACACTAAAAAATGTAATTCAAGTGACAGCCATCGACCTCCAGCTGTTAAATGGCCGGATCATTTCTGTGTAGGGTTAGGCGTGATACTTGCACCTGCATAGAAATGCAGTTGCGTTACCTTGTTCGTTCGTTTGTTTTTTCTGCCATGAACTTGTGTAAGCAGAATGCATTCTGCTTTTATTCAGCTCCAACAATTTTAAAATAAACACTTTAGTTTGGTGAACGAGAAGCAGCTGGAAGTCGTCTTGGTTCACCCAAGGATCGATCCTACAGCAAAGAAACAGAACCCCATGACCACAATTCACAGCACAAGAAGAAACGGGTTCCATACTCACAGGTATTTAATATCGAGTATTGGCGCATCTGAAAATTCAGAGTTACACTCAATGTTGAAAATGTGTTGAAGCTGTGCTCCTCCTTCTATCAATGCTTCCACAGGCTTCGGATGAATCCTTAACTGTACTTGCAGTCAAGGATGGTTCACAGAAAAAAAATGGCTCCATCTCCAAATTCACAAACAATTATAATTTATTGGTTCTTATTCTACAAATCCAATCCTGAGTTTCTTCAGAGCTGCTAAACATGAAATGAAGCTCACAGAAGGGAAACATTCAAAGTTTACTTTAAGAAACTCTCAGAAAAAGATACTGTGGCCTATCTTATAATAAATTTTGTCCAAATAAATAAAAACAATAACAAATCAAAAATACTCTGCATACGGAGACAGACATATGAGAATTTTAATCTCTGGATTGTTAGATTTATCATAATTCTAATGAGGTCTTGTTTGTTTTCTAACTTGTAAGAGTAATTTTATTCAAGAGGGAATGTTGGATTATTCAACAACTAACTTCATCTATCCTGCCCCATAAATAACAATGTTAGGGAGAAACGTTCAAATAAAACCCAGGGGTGAGACATCACTAATACAGCAATGCTATTTCAGCTGAGTTTCATTTGAACACCGATCCCTAATACAAGGGCTGTTCATTAAAGATTTTCCCCTGACCCACTTCCAGTTATTGTAGAAGGCTGAAATTGCACATGTATGATAATACATATCTCTTTAGGTCACGTGATAATTTGCAGCTCTGAACTCCTAACAGTTTCTCTTTTACAGATGCTAAGGTGGAGTAAAGTGTGATAATGGAGCCAGTTGAATGCAGAGCGGTCATCAGGTTCCTGTACTTGAGAGGCTGCACACCACGGGAGACATTCGATGAGATGAAAGAGACTTATGGGGAGGATGCCCCATCGTATGACGTAGTTAAGCATTGGCATCGTCAGTTCAAGTGTGGTCAGACATCAGTGGAAATGGCTCCCATTCCCTGGTGACCACAGTCCGCCATTGACGAAGACACCATCCAGAAAGTGGAGGCCACCATTTTGGAGGATCGCCGCATAACCGTTCGCCAACTAGACTAATCATGCAGGACGAAACATGGGTCCATCACTATGATCCAGGGACTAAAGCACAGTCGAAGCAATGGAAGCATTATGACTCACCACCTCCGAAGGTGGCGCATGTCCACCCTCGGCGGGCAAGGTCATGCTCACTGTCTTTTGGGACCAGCATGGAGTAGTGATGATGGATTTCCTGGCAAAGTACCACAATTACTGGGACATACTACGCTTCACTGCTGCAGAAATTGCGGAAGGCCATCAAAACCGAGAGGTGTGGCATGCTGACCAAAGGTGTCCTCTGCCTCCTGCAAGACAACGCCCCGCTTCACAACTCGCATGTTGCTCGGACGGAAGCACGGTCCTGCAGCTATGAAATCCTTCTTCACCCCCCTTACTCTCCTGACCTTGCACCATCTGACTTCCACTTCTTTCCAACCATGAAGTCATTTTTGAAGGGTAAGCACTTCCTGGACGATGAAACGCTGATTTCCGAGGTCAAGTGGCTTCTGAAGCAACCTGCAGACTTCTACAGGTGAGGTCTCCACAGCTGCATAAAGTGATGGGGGAAGTGTGTCACCATTGGTGGTACCTATGTGGAGAAAGACTAATAACTGTGCCAAGTTTCGTTCCTCTCAGTCCATGGGAAATTAGTCATGGGAAATCATTAATGAACAGCCCTCATATCATAATAAGGAAACAAACTGCTGAGCAAATATTTCTATATACTAACCCACAAGCAACGCTATTACATTTTTTTTTTCTTTTAAACATAAGTATCCCTTTGATCTTTCTAAAATTGGTAGCAGAGCCATGCTGGGTAACGTGATAAGATTCCATGTTCAAGTTACAGTCAGCCAGACACCACTCTGGATCAAAAGAGTTCATATACAAGCTCTGTTGGTTCCAGTCTCGGATTTAACCACCAAGCCACCCACCATTCACGAGGCAGAAACATGGTTACAGCTGTACTGAGGTCATCCTCTGCACTGACCTCATCTCTCTCTCTCTCTGTACTGACGTCATATCTCCCTCTGCACTGACTTCGTCTGTCTAGCTCTCTGTGTACTGACGTCATATCTCCCTCTGTACTGACCTCCTCTATCTATCTATCTCTCTCTCTTTGGAACGATCTTAGCTCTCAACATACTGCTGATAACTTGGGAAGGGGAATCCAGGTGTACAAAGAATCCCTTATAAAATTTTTTCTTTCTAAATTGGAAAAGGATATGTTCAGAAAGTTGACTGGAGGCTTTCACGTCCACCGAAAACCCAGTGAACTGGACCGAAGTCTTATTGCCGTAAAAAACTGCTATGCGGGCCAGGTTTTGTCGGTACTCTGCCTTGACCCCTATTTGCAAGAGATCGTTTTCATAGAGAACTCCATTGTTTTTACATATGAACCTGAGAAAGAAAGGAAGGAAGGAAAAGAAAGCGTGACATTTTAACAGAATTTAAAAAAAAAAAAAAAGAAAGAAAATTTGTCACAAATAGCAACTGAAGAGAACCTCTGCCCATTCAATGTTGTTTCAAAAATTCCCACCACCAGGTGCCCAGACATCCCCGGTGAAAGCAGTTTCTGAGGACGCGAGCATGACGACAGCCAGCCTACCTTTTGAAATTGTCCTCTGATCCCATTGTGAGCCCGCCGGAATTTAAACCATTGGCTGTGCTGGGCAGACTGTCAAAGACATCCACTAGTAATCCACCTGCATCAGTGCTACTCCCAGCAGCAGGATCTGTGGAGCTCGAAGTACCAAAGCCTAACAAATCCACTGATCCCGTGTTTATGTTCAGAGTTGGCGGCTGCTAAACATGAAAAAGAAAAAAAAAGAGAGAGAACAAAGAAAACACTTGAAGCATACGTGAAAATGTGAACAAGCCACTTTCGGCATCAACTTGCATCATTTTCTTTTTTAAGTGAACTAACAGAGACAGGAAATATGCAAGTGCAAGGTGCCCATGTTCTTCAAAGTACTTACTACTTGACAAGGGAGGGAGATGGCAATTAGTTTTATTCTGTAGACACCGTAAATAAGATCCTGGATTGCCTTCAGATATCCCAAATGAAATCCAGAGCATAACAAAAGCATCAACACACAAGAGAGAAAAAAAAAAGAAGATTGTTTTTAGAATTCAAAACTATTCCCCCCCCCCAAATGACAGATGAGAGCCAGGAGACCACTACTTCTGACTGCCATTCTTTAAAAAGAACAAACCTGGAGTAGGAGAGGCAGAGATGGGGTCCTCACCTGTGATGGGGTTGTTGGGGTGGAACCCATGTGCTCCATGCTATTGCTGATGTGAGCTTGAGGTATTTTGTGCTCCTTTGGCTCAGCTGTCTCTGGAATACTTGATGGCTTCTTCTTCTTTAGTTTGGCCAAGATGGACGAATCCCTCTCTGGGAATGGTGGCATCTCTTCCAGTACTGTTGCCTGAAATCATTAAAGTTACATTTAATGTTGCAACTTGCAATATGCTCAATTTTCTTCCTCAACTGCAGTCCTTAAAATCAGGTAACCAGGTTCAAATGTTCAGGGAGTTGGGAAGGGTCCTTTGTTGAAAAGGTTGAAAAGCTTCTCTGGAGCAACCAACTACAAACACATTGATGGTTTGCATGGATGTTGTTTTGTTTTGGTTTTCTTAAAAGTTGACTTAGGTGGTGCCTAAATTTTCAACACACACTGTGAAACACTCTTGAACCTAAATATCAAACTGATGGAAGCAAAATACCTACCCTACCAACTGAATCTCTGCCGTTCAGTTCCCCCAGATATGTCATGTTCCGATTAACCCATTTGCTTCTGACCTCATGGCCAGCGGGAATCCAGCTATCTGCCAGTAGCGTGCTCACCCTTCCCTCAGCAAAGATATCTTTAACCAAATTCTTTTCAATAATAATAAAATTACTTGAATATTGATTGAGGGTTAATTCCGATGGAAATCAAGCAACAACAAGTCTAGACAGGATGACCAAGCACTTCCCACCCACCTCTGCAAGAATTGCAATTGTTACACTGTGGCATACTGCACGTCGAACATCACCGCATTAACAGATCAAAGTACTAGGGACATTCAGATAAAACCCAGCTGGAATAGCATCTCCTTTAACGGTATTTGGCTTGGCTATATGTGATCACACCTCGGACACCACAGAACGCCAGCCGTGATTTTTTTTTCAAATGAAGACCCAGAATGTCACTGCAGCATGCTCGACCACTCGGACTCCGGACCGAAGCAAGTGGAACTGCATCTCATCACATCCCAATCTTTGTTCAAGGACAGCTGTCACGCCAGCCAAGCTTCCCAAACCCTTGTTTAGGTAGTTGCTCGTCTCATTGAAACTCAGAGAGAGAGAAGGGGAGGCCCCCAGAAAGAACCAAACACACTACTCACCAAAACGTCTGCTGAGGCAACTGTGCTGAGCTGCAGGTACTCAACAGATCTCTGTTGGATCTCCACATCAGGATTCCGCAAGTTGTTGCCACTCCGCAGCACCTATAAACAGCAGCAGCTATGGGTTTTAGCCTTGAGGAGAATACAACAAAAATATGCATGCAAAAAAAAGCAGGTATGTTAGTCTTCTGTTCAAGCCACCACAAAACTACATCAGCCCCCCCCCAACTTGAAGCTTATTCAGGAGTAAACAAACCGTCATGCATTCTAATTTGGTAATCGACACTGACTACAAGTGCTTGCATGCACTCAAATTTAGATGCCTCTTTCATTAGAAATTATCTAATTTACCAGAGTTGAATGTCGAACTTTTACCCTGATCACTTCTAAATCTCGTTTGATAGTACATTTTTTTATTATTTTTTTTAATTCACATTTCAGACATGAATGAACCAAAGGGAAGTATTAATCTCCATGCTGGTTTCCCGGCTGTTGTAGTTGCAGGAGCAACATGTAAACAAGAATTCCAGTCAATTTCTTCTTAGAGAAACTGAAGTTTTTAAAACAGCTGGACACATTAGGTATGCTGAATGTTTGTCAGTTCTTACTGCAAACCAAGCTGCAGGAAGTTCTGATGTTGCCGCAAATTTCAACCTCTCCCACCCTCCAGTCCGAAAGGAAATGGAGTTTTTGTATTGCCCATCGTTGCTTGCACTTCTTATCCAAATTCTACGATTGCCTTTACAGGATATATTTTATGATCTCACGATACTGTATCGTTATACAAATTTTTTTTTTTTTTAAAAAAAATAGGATAAAAATGCATTGCAACAGGTCTTTCTAAAGCTATTATAGACAAGTTGCAAACAAGAGACAGACAGAGAGACAGACACACACAGAGAGAGACAGACACAGAGAGAGAGAGAGAGACAAAGATGACACAGAGTCAGACAGAAAAAAACAAAGACCACAGAAATGTCAAGAAACAGGCGAGAGGAAGACTGGCAGAAAGATGTGGGAAAACAAACAATAAAAAACCGATACGAACTTACCTCCTGAATCTGTGACTTGATCTCTGGAAATAGGTTGACAAACTTAATGTATGTGGACAACAGCAAACCTCTAGTGGCAGTACCACAAAGATGGTACTTTGAGTGTAACAATTCAAACTGAACTATTGGGCTGTGTAATGAACAAAATAAAGACACAGATCAGGCTGCAGCTAGTTAACTTTCGCCCCCAAATCCACACCTAAAAGAAATAGCTGTTAGATTTTTAAAAATACATTTTAAAAACTAGCAAAAATAACGCTTTAGACTTTCCTTTATCTCAACTTAAATAGACACTTTTCTTTCTTTAGTTTTGCAATTATAATACAAGAAATTAAAAGGTTTTCAAAAGAGAAAATCCTGTAGGCCTCAAGGAGTAACCAACTTCCTTTTCCAATCTCCTCTCCATCATACTCACAAATGTAATTATTTTATTTGTTTCAGAGTCTTACAAGTTCTTTTTTTAAAAAACAGACATTAAGATGGGAATAAACCATACAAATTTCACTCAAAAGTGTACTTTATTCTTGACAATAATCATATTAATTTTTTCCCTTCTTAAAGCCATCAATTTTATTTTAATTTGATAGAGTTCGGATTACTACAGTTGAAAGATAAGTGATCGTCAGATGAAACATTTATTTCCATTCAAATGTCTGTTCTGCATAAAGTCATCGCAGAATCACCCATCAGATTCTGATTGTCACAAGAGTTTTATTTTGGTCTCTGTGCATCTAAGTTGGGTCACCAGGTCTTAAAGGGGAGGGTTCCTTAAGACAGGTAAGTTAGCTACTCAACTGTATCAACAAACAGACTGTTAAAAGAAAATTAACAATAACTCAAAAACATTTACAAACGCACAAAGAGGTCAGCTGAACAGACAGACAAATGGAAGGTGGACAGAGACGAGAGACAGCCCAAACAACAGCAACAACAACAACAATACCTTGACCTGGGATCTCCAGCTATCAAGTTTCCAAACTCTCCCAGAATGTATCCTCCAACCTTCACCATGTTCTCGTGGCAGGCCGGTGCCTGTAGAGCCTGGATGTAGATGAGCAAAATGAAGTAAATGTTTCAAATTTACAAGAGGCAGTGGGGGCTGGGGTTGCCCACAAATTTTAAACATCACCAATTAATAGTTAACATGTAAGATCTGAAAACTAACTTAATTAAACAAAAATCAAAGTTACCATGGCAGCAGTGCAGCGAGCTTGGGGATCAGTCAGAAGAATCAGGCCAATTTAGTGACTCGCTCTTCTTTACTGTCTCATCAACATGTTCTTTCTCCTGGATACATCAATCTTAAGCCGTCCGAGAATAGATCTTGCTAGAGTCCCTTTTCCCCGTTATACTCAAAATGGTACACGGCGCACCAATGCACTGACATAGCAAGGTTACCTAAATTGTCTTCAGACTGCACATGGACAACTATAATAAATCCATTTTTTTTTTTAATGTTTACCTCAAAAACTGTCTTGGCAGCATAACCTTGCACATCGTCCCTGTTAATGACTATCTGAATGACTCTGTACCAAACCTATTAGTAAAAAGAAAATAATAATAATAATGATAATAATTCACATTCAGTTTTATTTGTCTACTGACAAGAACCCACTTATTTTTGACACATGCACCTCCATTGTAAATTGTTTCAATACCCTGCTGTTTGTGAAATTTTGGAATCTTTAAAACATGCAACAAAGTTTGGGATGCAGCTACAGAAGCAGTGACCTGTACGTGATGCTCATGCAGTGTGATACTAAAAGCTTTTTTTTTTACAACCTAAGTAGCAACGACAGGGATCCATGCCAGACCCAGATAAAAACTCTAGCAACAGAAGGCTTCATGTCCAACAACGGATGGGAATCAGGAGGTTAGTCAGAATTAGTTTTAAAAAGGAAATTTAAGATTCCACCTGGAGTTAAAAATCACGCGTTATGCTGTACACTGTATTATCGGTGAGAATTTCTATCCTTAACAAATTACCAACACTCTGACATTTCCCCATTCGTGGCCCCCTTGTTAACACCAGTACTAGGGTCCTGCCGTAGTAATTTGGCTACCTATCACTGACACAGTTTGTTAGCTTGTTTTCGAAAATGACAAATAAAAACAAACAATAAAGTGAAATTCTTTGTTGGTCAATTCACCTTTTGTAACAGAAGGATCTTCTATCCTGTTAGGCACCAAATCAATGAGATTTCCTATTACATTTTAAACAAAATTTTCCCCACATCTGAGAGCACTTTTCAATTCCATTACATCGATGAGATGTGGACAGGCTGCTATTAGCTAACAATTCGCATGCAGAATAGTTTGGTTCCGTCTCGCAACGTGTCCTGTTTAGTACCTTTCTTCTGATGAATATGAAATAAATCTCGATATGCTGTTTTGGGAGGTGTATTTAAGACTGCAATTTTACCAGGCAAGATTGAGTCATCCCTTTAAAACACCAATTCAGTCTTTCCACCATGCCTGCCTCCATACTTAAACCAGTGGGGCCTGTTTCAAAGTGCTTTATCTGTATTGTTTCTTTTGCTACATATCTTCTGCAACAAGTTGGAAGATAATGATTCCATTTCATGTTTATTATACTGTTAAGGATTTATTGGATTTTTTGTTTTTGTTTTTATTGCAGTTGAATCTTTTGTTTCCTTATTTGTTAGGACGATCCTTTTGGTTTGTTTATGTTGCATGGATGATGTCAGTAAGAAAATCTTGATGGTGATTATGGACATGGAAACTAACAGCATGTGTTTGACAGTGTCACTGCTGAAGGCCTTCTTGGTCACTTTTCCTCAGCACCGATGTTGGCCCTGATAAGCTTTGTGATAATACTGGCTGCCACAGATCAACAAAAAAATGTTGAGATCTTTGGCAATCTGTCACCAAGTCTGGCCACACCTTTTGACAGCCTACACCCCCTCAGGGTAAACAGAGAAACGTCATGAGGTCTGCCTATTTTTAGACGGCCCGCAATGTATACACAATCACACCTTAAATATGTAAATTTCAGTCAGAGACATTCATTTACAGTGGGTGGCCAAATTAATATGGCAGGACACTGAAGACCACGTTTTCTTACCTCTTCACTAACGTAATCGCCTGCTATTCTTATTAGGTTCAAGATGACATCAACATACCAAGTGTAATCCACTGCATACTTCTCTGCCAAGATAGCTACCTTCAGCACCTGAAAAATAAGATCAGCAATGACAAACAAGATACAGAAAGAAACTAAGAAATTCAGTGACGTGCAATTAAAAAACTCAATGAAAGGTTACAGGGTCTTTCCCTGGCCACAGGACAAGCACCTTGGTGGATCGCTGATTCACTCAACTCACACAAGCCGTTATGATCATTTACTTAAAAATAATCCATCTTCTTAAACCTTGAACAAAAGGCTTGCAAACTTTCTAAATACTTTTATAACACCGAAACTTGTAAATGGTTCCACATTCCTTAAAAACAGAATAGAACTGTCTGCGGGTTCAGCAAAAGAGCACGGCAATAGGTGGAGAATTTTCTTCCACGTAAATAATCCCATTACTTTTTATAGTAACAATAAATGTGTGCGCGCTCTTATTCTGAACATCTTAGGAAAACTGAAATTAGTCTTCTTAGTTACTTACCATTTCCTCACGGATAGAATAGTCAGCAGATTCAAGATATTCCAGCATCTCAGCCACAATTTCTTCAGCATTAGTCCGATCGCACATGGCATACAAGAGGTCTACAGCTCTCTGCCGTACACTCACATCACGCTCAGTCTGCCAGGAGTGAAGAAGAAAAATTACACTCAATCCCACATTCACAGCACGGTTCCAACGTCCCAATAGAAATCATCTCATGGGCACATATTGACAAAAGATTGTTTTATTGCATTAATGTGGCCTTCTTTTTTGTTTGGTTGTTACTTTTCGGCACTCACGGCCAACTACACAATCATTCATTCACTCCCGATACCTGTCACGAGATCTGATGGCAGAGCTGACATTTCAGGAAGGCTTACTTTGCCAAGCATCTTCCAGGGAAGATGCCCAAACTAAACAATGGTATTTAATTATGAGAAAATTAAGCTTGTATTTGGCCACTTTAGTTTCAGTTCCTTCAACTTAAACGTGATTCCAATGTCAAAAATTTCCAATAGGTTAGAGAAGAGTTTATGTTGGGGGGGTGGGGAGAAATTATAAGAGAATATGACCTCAAAGCTTTGTTTCAAATTAGGTCCCACCACCAGCAGGTGCGCTGTCTTCCGCAGACTTACTTTGAGAGATGTTATAACAGTTTCCTGGTGTTTTTTCACTGCTTCGTGGGAAAATTCTGAGGTTGCCAACAAGCACATACTTTCTAATGCAAGGTAGCTGGAAATAGAGTTAAATGACAATACTAAACTGCAGTGGAAGAAACAGAAAACCAAACTACTTCACTTAGAGATTAGACTATTGGATAAGCCGCCTCCTCTTCCAGGGGTGGTTCCTTCATCAGCCAAACAACAACATGGAAAACACATCCCCTCCACGAATGGTCATTGACGGAAACTTGTAAAAACGATTAACTCTGGTAAATCTCCTAAAGATGTGCGGTTCAGGGATTCCTCCCTCCCTCCCCCACACCATTCAACACCTCGACCTTCTGTTTGTTTGTTTATTTTTTTAAATTTCTTTAAAAGTATTCAAGTAAGTTTCAGTAAGACTGAAGGCAAACACCTGCCCACTCACCGGAGATTGGTCTCCCTGTGCTGGAGAAACTGGCCCAGCTGGTTACAGGCTCTGACTAGGAGGTTTGGATCACTGTCCATGTGAATGATCAGGTTGATAGCTTCAAACAGCACGGCATTCTTGGCATTGGAATGCTGGACTTTCTTGGACTTCGGTGGCTCTTGCGCTTTGTTTAGTATTGTCTCTAGGCATTCTGTGAGGCGTGTGCGCACGGCAGGATCCTCTGAAGAACAACAGATTCACGTCCAGCTTAACACCCTTATTAACTAACAAACCTCGTTCTTTCTGGGCATAAATTCCAATTAAACCACAAAGTAACTTCTCAAAGAGAGAAGAAAGCAGTTCTTAACCTGACTCACCACCTTACTGAAATCTTTTCTTTTTTTTTTGACCATAGCACATTCCCAGGCTATATTTTTATAGTTAAATATGTGCATTAATCTTTTCACTTCCTCAAGTTGAACTGTAATAAGATTTTTCATTCTTTCTTTAAAAATTATCGTTACACAGTTTGGCAAACATATTCCATCTGTACATTTAAAGCTTCCAGAAGAGTAAATGCTAATGTTAATTATGCAATGAGAATGTTAAACATTTAGAAGTCAAAGTTTATCCAAATGGTGAAGCCCAACAAATCTACCTATTTTCATATAATCACTGAAGCTATGTTGATTCTGGTTTTCTTTTTAGTAATTATGCAAGAAGAAAGTGGATATTGCAGTGAATATTGCAAACTTCAATGAAGGAAGAGAACCTATTAGAACAACATAAATCGAAACTTGTTACAGCATTTGATTCCCACTATCTATCTCAATGACTGACTGATTTTTGTATACACACTCAACCTAAGTCAAATTTACTGGGAGCCATTTGTAAATTCCCTCTATAATCTGACTCCTCTCACTCCACTAACCCTCTCGAGTTTTTGGATTTTCCACCACAAGCATTCCTGAACTTGTTCACTGAAATGCTGAACAAAAATAAAAATTGAAAAGCAAGGACATTTGTCCAGTTCAACAGAAAACTATTCGTGTATGTCCTAGATGGCCAAAGCCAACAGAATAGATACTTCATGCTGTTAAAAGAAGCATGAAGACTGGACCCTCAGGTGTCCACAAGAACCATCAGCCATTAGCTCCACAGTATAGGGGATGTGAAGAGGCAAAACTCAAAACACTTCTCACCCCATGCAATATCAGTCATCAACTAGAATCAGCAACACAGATGCTACCACAACCTTTTGATACCTTGACATTTGTTTTCCTCAGTGAATCCATGTTTTCGCTGTTCTCAGAGTTGCTGTATAAGGGTGTGGTGCTATCCAATGCAGGAATTTTCAACGAACAATCTGCAGGCCATGACAAAACAATGGTGGTCAGTCAGTTTGTCATGGTGGCAGATGCAATTCGGACTGGACATTCACAGGTGGTGGTCTAGAAAGGAGCCATAACTTCTGTGCCACATATCAACATTCTCTGAGAGTAACTTCTACCTATCTAATGCTGCCAATTATCTGCCCAGTAGGCAATATTTTTATGGAAGATAGTGCCCAAGCTCACATCACATCACCTATGGAAAGAGTCTGGGCATCTCAACTCTGCCATTAGCCGGCCAAATCACTGAATATGAACCTCAGTAACCATGTGTGGGCTATCCTTAAACAATCCAACCAAGGCCAATGCAGCGGTCTAATAGTTAAACTAAAGGACTGAGTTCAAATACAGGTCAGAACCAGTTCGCTTTGGCAGCATTTTCCCCCTATGACTTTTCTTCTCACTCTTCTTCCCAGCCATCAATGTGATTTTCCTCCAGTTTCCTCTCACAACTAAAAACAAAGATTTCCAGTAGGGACTTCCCAGTACATGAGGAGGAGATTCTGTGGGTAACTCTTCACCAGCTCGCACCTTACCCAGTGCTCAAGAGCCTCAAACCATACCTAAGTAACTATTCACTTGGTCACCAAAGCTAATAATCCCACACCTTCCCCTTATAGCTGAGAAATATCAATAGGCTCCATAGTTCAGGTCAGGTCAGGACAGGGACTACTGAGGAGATAAATTCCTATGACCCCCCCCCCTTTATTTACTAAAAAAACCCTAAAGATACAAAAATAAACCAGCTGGATTTTACTGAAATAGGAGTTCATTACTCACCGGGTGGTGGGTAGTTTTGCAGGAGTCTAAGTAACTTTACCGACAGCCATGGTGCTGGAACAAAGTAGTATGTGTAGTCCTGAAGGTCTGTATACGATGAAGTTACAATCTGAAATAAATTTCTTTAAAAGTCCACATGCAGCAAACTGAGTAACGTCTGGTAGAAACCAAAAAAACAAGAGTTGACAACAAACCCAGCATGCAAAATGTAAATGCAAAGAAAAAAAGGAAAAATAGGTTATCTCCATTAAAACTTGTGTATGGCACAACTGCCGACAGGGTATCTGGCAACCACCATCTGGCACTGCCTGCCAATTAGCTCGGTCTGAGGCACGAAATATTTAGACAGTATAATCAATGATGATAAAGTGAGGCAGCCTCTCGGCCGAAATCTCCAATCATTGATGAAAACCAATGACAATAACAGCGCCCAATCCATCTGTGTGCAACACCAATGAGTTACTTTCCTGGACAAGAACATGACAGAAGACTGCTGGTACAGCTCACCCAAACACAAACGCATCCACCTAATGGGAGAAAATGCAAATGTCTTACCCGACTGAGCCTGGAAACAGCCAAGGATACGCAACCTTTATATTCCTCCGGATTCTTTCTCACTAGGGCCTCAATCAAGCTTACAGCAGATGTGACTACACCCTGCAACAATTTTAAAATACATGCATCAACAATCTTCCAGTCATCGCCTCAAGCTTAAGTTCCCATTCATAAAAAAATGGATGAGTTTTTGTTACATATTTAAAGATTTCCAAACTCTTTTAATGCAGTTAGGATAATTAGCAAGATTTTCTCCTCAACCCCTAACCTTTTGTGGAAAGAGAATGAGAGAGAGAAAGAGAGAGAGAGTGTGAAAGAATGTGTGTACATGTTGATTAATGCCTACCATGTGTTGGTCATTCAGCAAATGAATGACCCTCGATGTCCATTCCCCCATTTGAATAAAGTCCGGAGAGGTCCGCAGTAATCTTAACAATGTTAGTGCGGCACTTTGCTTCACAGAGTCTATTGTGTCCCTGCAAGAGAAGACAACAGGTGAGCAACAATAAGTAGTTTGATCTCAGTAAAAACAAGGGGCAAGGAACATCTACTGAGACCCTTTCCCCCACCTAGAAAGTGTCCAGGTAAATAAAAGGGAAGATGAGGTGTTACCTACCCAGACACCAGCAATTTTGGAATATCTGTTCCAAGATTCTCCGCCATCTCACGGCTGCCAATGTTAGCCACACACTGCAGAGCTAAGGTGACATGAACTGGGTTGCGCCGGCACAAGTCATTCTTGATGGATTGGATGACCAGTTTCATCAGGTCACTGTTGGCACTGACCAGCACAGAGATAAACAGATAGCCCTGAAATAGTGACCAGAAATACAACTGCTGCTTTATGCAAGAAAGAATTTTCTAGATGTGCTGCTGTTGTAAAGAAAGGCTGCGATTAAACTCGCCACAACTTGGGCAGATAAGCAGACACGTGGATAACTGAATATTTGAACCCTCCAAAAATTGAAAAAAATATATAGAATAGTAATAACAAACATCTGCATTTTTTTCTCTAGATATTGAGACAATTAGCTATTAAGTTTTGTTTCAATGGCCACACCTAGCAAACGGCCTAGATATTTTGGCCATGTGGACAGTTTCAATAAAATCTACAAACTTCACGCGACTTGGTGTGTGTATCTCACTTCTCCCCATCTTATCTGATCGTGTCAGCAGGGAGTTATCTACTTAGGGTGTCAGGAAGCTGTGAAAACCTTACTCTATGACACCAAAAATGTATCAGACTCTCAAAAGCAAGTCTCCATGAGATAATACATACTGGGCGGTGAAATAAAGGAGACAGTAAAATGTATTACAGTGGGTGCATATGTACAACTAGAATTTTTTGTTGGGAAATTTGTAGGAAGGTTATAAATTTGGTGATCAATGTCCTGCCTGTATTTTCACAAACACACAAATAGAAATAGTAAATTGCTATTGAATAATTGGATGGTTGTTAAATAGACTTTTACTGTCTACTGGTGATTCTGATAACGAGACCCCCGCATGCATACACTTCCTCCTCTAACCAATGAGTGGAAAGACGTCCATCATCCAAGTACATATTCTTGTGGTCCTTTCACCATATACAGTTGAAGTGAAGGCAAAGGGGACGGACGGACGGCAATAATGATTATAAACAAACAAAAACTAGCCGAATTTGTACCCATCAGTTACTCTGTTGAGTTTATTAGCCATGTGAAATGGGCCATCACCTACAAGATTTAAATTATGAAAGTGAGGACAATTTCAGAACATGATGTCCATGAAACTACCTCTCCATCTACACAGAAGGCAGCTAGGTATATTCATATAGATTACGCCCAAAACTCAAACAGCCTCCAAAAGAAAAAGCAAAACAAACAAAACAAGCCTCAATGACTCACATGTTTAAAAACCAAATGAACTTTTTTTACATATTAAATAAAATAAATAAAAGAATGAATTAATACACTGACTGATTTGCTTTTAATGAGGCTTGATCTAGAGCAAGCTTTCTCTGCAATGCAAGCCTACTAGGGCAGTCTGCACTGGTGGTTCCTCCATTTCCTCACTGTGTCTCACTTTTATTCTAGTGTACTACTACAGTGCACCGCTGAAACACCAGGCAGCAGATGGGGCGAATATCGCCAGAAGTCACGTAATTAGAAATAGCAATTTTGACAACAAAAAAACACAAGGTTTTAACTCGTTGAAAGTACTCACGTTACCGGATTGTACTGTGTGTAGGAGCTTCGAGCCAAAGAACGACTAGTTTTCGTGTTACAAAGCTAACCAGCGATGCATATCTTCAGGTGCACGCGCGTTCACACTCTCTCTCTCACACACACACACACACACACGGACAAGTTGCACCACAGCCGAGCTTTCCCCTCTTGCCCTGGAATCCTCTTCTCCACCGTTAACAACGTGGTACTTCCTAACGACAACTCCTCCCTCGAGCAGAGTGACTAATCTTTGCCCGGCCGGGCCCACTGCCGTAAGCTCAACTTTCTTCAAAGCACAGCACTTCATCAGATGCACGCCTTAACCCTTTGATGCCGCAAACGTTCAAAACTTTGAAAGCATTTAAAATTAGAAATCAAATTTTTTTAAAGCTGAAGTATTAGTGCTGCTGCAGTTTACACACACTGATTTGAATGGACACAATTGCAGGCATTAACTATATTAAAACTGTTAAAGCCGGGAAAGAAAGTTTTTTTGTCAGCTTAAGCTTAATATTGTTCATCCATCAATAATATATTCAAAAACTTTAAAAACCCTTTCTGAAAAATGCCACATTGTTGTTGTTGTTGTTGGTGGTGGTGATGGTCAAATCATATATTTGCAGTCATCCATGCTAAAGTGTATTCACGAGGTCCACAAGATCTGGTGCCAGTATTTTCACACATGCCCTGCTACAGCTCATTACTATATCATAGCCAACACAACTAAATATTATATTTGTAAAGCATTAAACAGTGATAACCGTGTAGTCATAAACAATTTTTTTAAAAGCAGATTGATATTTAGATGAAAAATGGTATACATGGCAGTAGATGTAGATTTTCCAACAGTCAAATGATTAATGCCCTAATAAATAGATTTACATAGTAAATATGAGATACTTCAATGGTCAGCTCACAATTATGGCTGACAGTGCATATCATTAATTTCAAGCAATTTTCGATAACTTTGCTACCAGTACTCTAATGATACTATTCAGTCACTCACAGGCGGGCACTGCAATCACTTTCCTGTCAAGAAGACCAGCAACTACACCAAGTGCATGCAAGACATCATGGCTCTGTAGCATCCATGAGCTCTGCCATCACTATTTTCACGCCGTAAGAACCACACAACAGAGACCGAGATCCTCAGAGTATCACCCCCCTCCCCTTCAAAAAAGCTGAGCTTTGTGAACGTGTGCCAGATTCTATCGATCTTCTAAAAGAATGCCGCTGGGAACACTTACAATCTGTTTCTCCGTGTACTTGTTAGAGCTAAGTAAGTTAACTGCTTCCATGTGTCCAAAGTCGATATCATGGCCGAGCAAGAAGATAAAGAGAAGCTTGCAAACGTATTTCTTCTTCTGATAACCATCTAATGTTTTGTCACCTGAAATGACAAAGTTATTACAGTAAAAAAAAAAATTTTCTTTTAAACTAACAGAAGCAACAACTATTATTATTATTATTACACACCTTTTTAGCGTGATGCCCCTTTATTTCCACTCTGTCAACTTTGTGTCTGGTTTCTAAATCAGAGGCTGTTGCTTTTCACCAGGGTGAAGCAACCAAACCCCTGCTCGTAAAGCTTTTAACCCATTTAATAAGGCCAACATCTCAGCACTATTAGGTTATTTAAAAAAAAAAAAAAATTTCCTAGTAACTGAAGGTGTCTGCGCTTTATTTATTCCAAGCTCCATTACGAAAATAGCAACCCTTCCACCACCAGTTGACTGTTCTTGCCCTTAAACTCTGTCTGACTAAAGATTAAGACTTACCTTTAAATTTCGACCTGATGTTAGCTAATTCTTTGTTGATCCTTTTAATCTCAGCTTCTTTGCTTTTACCTGCAAAAAAGAGAGAGAGAGAGAGAGAGAGATCAAAAACATCTGAGCGAGATTTCTATCAAACAAAAAATAATATCTAACCCATTCATCCAGTCAGGTCCAACTGTTGTTACTTGGCTGCCCGCAGAAACACAAAAAGTAAATTAAACGGTCTGGCTATAGCCACCAGCTCAGCTCACTCATCCTTATGATTCCATTCTCTCTGTCATCTGTCCACCGACAGTCACAGAGTTTAATAAGGTAACAACTACTGCACTTCCATCTTCTGCTAGCTCGGTTTCCAGCAGGTCTCATCTGCATGAACACGCGCGCCGAAAAGTAAAAGCCCGCTGTGGTATCCGGGCGCAGTCTCTTATCAACAGATCCGTGGGTCAGAACGAATCTTATTTCTTGGGGGGAGGGAAGTACAGCTCCACTGTATATGGCATCATCTTCGGTGACCTTTGTTGATTTGGTTTTGTACTCTGTCACGTTGTTCCTCTTGTCTGCCTTTTCCCAGTCCCGAGACAAGAAGATTGCCTTGGGTTGGGGGGGGTGCCCATGAGTTTGATTAGTTCATCTTCCTCCTGCTCCTGGGACATGGAGGAAAGCAACAGGTATCACAGTAGTTTGAAATCGTCCATCATGCAAACAAATAATAATAATAATTGCAGATGAAAAAAGATTCAGATAGAGTTTGATTTTTAAATTGACCAAATATCCCCATAAAAACTTTGCCGTTGTAAGTAAAAGGAGTTAACCACCATGTTGTTTCTGCTAAAACAAACACACCAGACATTGCAAAGGGCAGACAACTCTGATCGTGAATTTGTATAAATTACACGACTCCTTAAAGGGACTTTGCCGGTGTTTACACTTTGGTTTAATATCTCTGCATGGAAAAAATAACTGTGGCGAAGTTAACTGTCCAGTTATTTTATTTATATGATCAAACAACAAAAAAAAAAAAGAAAAGAAAAAAAAATGCATTTCGGTGATAATCTGCATGGTGAAAAATGTAATATGACAGAGGTTCCCCATTTAATGGAAACTGAAAAATGCCTAAAGGAAGTCTTTTCAATATTTAACACACAATTATTAACCTTCTCATATCACTAAAACAAAAACAGAAAAATCACAACTGCACACACACACACACACACAGTAGCAACTTGAATTATTTCACCATCCAAAATTAACTGATTTCTTTAAGTGTAATTATGATCCACTTGTGCCTAAGGTAAAATCTGAACAAAAGCTGTAACAGATCTATTCTTCATTTCTAATCTCATTAAGTGCTGCAGCAACAATGCAGAGGGCACATTTATTGATATTCACTGCTTTGCTACCCTGTAGTTGCACTTCCACAAAAAAAGGAGGAAAGCAGACTTCACTGGGGGGGGGTGTTAGGGACAGAGGTCAAACAAAGATCAAAACAGGACTTAAATGCATCAAAAACACAATGTTTTGTTTAAAAGCATACGGCAAAGGGTTAAGTCTGACTGCCATTCAGATAAATAGATGTTAGTGACAGATCTGCATCAGAATTATCACCATTTTCACTCTGTGACCGCCACCAAAATAGCTGTCAATCCAAAGCAAGTGGAAAATGTCTCACTGCTATTCCAGCATAGAACACAGATTTTTCCTAAAGTAAAAAGCCACTTTAACATCCCACCTTCTCTCCAAGTCATAGGCCATGATACCCTGCAAGCTTTATCAGATATCGCTACAGATAAGAATCAGTATTGTGTGTGTGTGAGAGAGAGAGAGAGGGGGGGGTCAGGAAAGGGGATGTGCTCTATACCCTTGGTGGTGGCAGTGACTGTAAATGTGTTACAACACGGTGATATCCAGTTCCCGTAGCTTTCTGACTAGTTCTCCTCCGAGAATCTGAATATTGGCTCTTTCTCCCTTCCACCACAGCTACAAAATCAATAATTCTTGCCATACTTGACTTTTAATGAGAGATTCCCCGACAAAGCACTTGCATTATCAACCCAGGCTGGCAACTTTTGAAATAGCTGTGACATAAAAGGCTAAATCTTTAAAAGAACAAAATCAGATCAACAGGCCCACAATCGATAAGGAGTGTGGAAGAATTCAGTTAACCCTTTTAAAGCAACTATCTTTTTTTTTTGAGAGAGAGACAGAGAGAGAGAGTAAAGAAACAAGCAAAACAAATCACAGGCAGCAGAGATTTTATTACTGCAAAGTATAATGCCAGCAGATGAGAGAAAATTTACTGTTCAGTCTAAGGCAACCAGATCAAAAACCCAGAAAAGCAAAGGTAAAATGCAGACTACTGATGAAGCTCCAACACCCAATCTATTATCAGTCTTCATTACCATCAATAATATATTACTTCTAATGATAGCTCTCATTTTTCTGACATCATGTGTTTCAGCACAAGAACATTGAGCAGCTGTTTCCATAGCAAAACCAAACTAATTACATTGGTTGGTAAAGCTTTCTCCACAGAGAGCCAGCCATGGAAATTTGTGCATATTATTGTAAGCAAAAATTTTTCATTTTATTTTATTAAAGTTTTCTCAGCTGTCTCAATAAGTACCAGCTTAAAATCCAAAAACATGCGCAGAAAAGTTAGGTTTTAATCTTTCCTACAGATTATTGAATTTTCTTCTTATTTTCTTTATTATTTTGAAAATTAAGTCTAATATTTATGGAGAATAATAAATAATATCTGACAAGAACAGCAGGTGATGGACCAGAGGACAGACTACTGAACTGCTAAGGTAGAGAGCTGACTGAGTTGTGTCATAACTTCCTGAAACAGTTTCTTCTCATTTCTCTTTACCAACCAATTTTGCATAGTTTTTTTCTGAGTACTCCAGTTTCCTCTCCATCTAAAGGTGAAGAGTTCTAGTTAGTGTATGCTGAGAACCAGAACACTACCTGGGTGTGGGAAAAGATGTCTGACATCAGAAAGTAAGGCTAGCACAAACTTTGTGCTCAAGGCACTCTGAATTTGGCAGAACTATCAAGTTTGCTATAAATCTTCATTTTAAAATGTGTGAGGAAACCAGAGCACCCGAAAAACCTAACATGATTAACTATTGAAGCAGCATGAGGGGAGAGTGCCAAACCAAGCCAATTATCCCTTACAAGAACCAAACTTGAGTTATCAATCATAGCTGAGCAATAGGTTAATCACCAAACAGAATTATAAATAACAGTAATAATACATGTTAAGGCTGGAGACTTCAGCATATTTTTGTTGTTTTAAAAGCAGTTGTTCATACGGGTGATATACATTTATGTAAAGTGAAACTAAAGCCAGCCATAAACAGTTTTCGCAAGAGTTGCTGAAGTAAATTTCAAAAAGATCATTTTTAGAAACAGATTGTTTTACATTTCCTTGTGGATTCTTTGATTAAGATATTTGTAAAACCTCATAATTAACCAGGTGGATAAAATACATAATAATGATTTGAAACTTTTAGAAACTTGCATTTTTCTTAAACTTATTCCATGGTTTCACCGGTTTTAACTACTCACAAATTTCAAGGACAAAGAAAGAAAGGTCAATGCTAACATCAATAACCTTTGGATAACTTACATTTAAAAAGAAGAATTAAGTCTGTCACTTTTTAAATGAAGCGAGGTAGCTGATCAAGACAGTTCACTAGTTACGCACACCTCACCCGCTTTCAGATACTTCATCCAGCAAACATCTGGGGGCAGTGACAACGTCCAAAAACTAACGAAAGCCACAGTTCTGAAGGGCAGAGGCGTGTTAGTGATGCTGAAACTGACAAGCTCATGTTTCAACTAAGATTTATCTCATTAAACCACAGAACAACAACAATAACAACAATAATAATAATAATAATACAGGGCAAGATAAAAAGCCACTTAAGAACTACACAAAGTTTTGTTTTTCTAAATTAAATGAATAGAATAGAGTTTGTACCGATGACAGGCAACTGGTTAAATTTTAAGATTCCTCTTGCTCTTGGAAAAATTTAAAGTCCACCAAGTCGTAAAATTCAAGAGTCTTTCCTGCAACTGACATCGAAGTTGGTTTAAAGCTTCTTAAAAGCAATCTAGCTACACTGCTTCTCAAAATTCTTTAACCCACTCTAACAGCAAGGCTTGGCGATGGTAGCCAATTTTTTTTTTTTTTTTTTTTTTGGCTACTGGAAACAACAGAAGAAATAAAGCAAAGCCTTCCCTGATGCCCAATTCCCCCCCAGGGTGATGCAACGCAAAGTTCAAATCCGCACCAAAGCTGCAAACCTAGACAAAGGACCTTGATCGATATTTACCACCCTTTAGCCAATCAATCAAAGCAAAGGAAATAAGTTTCATGCTAATGGATACAACAGCCTTAGTCATAGGACTCACCCCATGACTAGGTAAGCCTTCTTAACTCTGGCTTATAGCCTTATTTCCCAGAACGCAGAAACAGCTAAGCATGTTCCATCCTTTGATCACTGAATGGGAAGGCAACAATATTTATGCTGACTGAAATGTTACAGTTTAGTTAAAAGTAAATAAGCCTTTCCTAAACCCAACTCTAGTATCTATTTGTGTGTGTGTGTGTGTGTGTGTGTGTGTGTGGAGAACCAGAGCAAAGGTCAGGGTTAAAAAACACAGGCAATTTTGAAATGGTTTCAAATGATGCAGTCTGGGATACTCTTTTCTTTTTTTTTTTTTAAATAAGAAATACATGTATACACCAAGTCAGGTGTCAAGAAATTTGTGCAAGGGTCAGTCAATTGCAATGTGTCCACAATTACACCCTATATCATTCCTCGATGGAAAGTTGGCTTCTATATATTTTTACCCAAGCTGATATCACTAGAAGCATGCAAATCATCACGTGAACCTGTCTGAAGGCTGGTCTAAGCAGCGACACTGCCTGCCATATTTACGAGACATAATAAATGTAGGCAGTGATTGACTGGCAAACTGCATGACACGTATTGTGTAATGTTCAGTACATTCTCATAATTTACCATTATGAACGATATCAGACCATCTTAGTGAATGCAAGTACAGTAAATGTATAAAATGTTATCTACTACAATGATTTCTGATCCCTGATTGATATTTACCTATCAGATCTTTGCGAGAATAAGATCAAACATACTCAATGAGGTAGCAATTTTGGCTAATCCCATAAAACCCCCTTTAGAACTTGAAATATACACAACCTGGCCAAAAAATTAGACAATCAAAGGAGACGGAAAAAATCTCTTTATCTACAATGTATGTAAATTTAAGTGGTCATTGGTTTTTATTTAATCCATGACACTAAGCGAAACCATTCAACAGCAATCCTTGGAAAACAAGGGTATGTACCAGTGACTTCACTTCACAAGAGAGGATTGGGGATGGGCTTCTGTGCAACTGACTAACAGGACAAGTCACCTGGGTATTTAGTGCTGGTTCTGCATCTAGATAGAGAATAAGATGTTGCAGGAAGACAAAGCCATCATCTATCAAGCCCATATTGTGAAGAAGTGATTTATAAAACTTTGATGTTATTTCATACATCTCTGGCCAGTCCAAAACCCCTGATCTCAGAGATGGCTTGGTGCAAATGCAACAGAGCCTGTCCATAATTAACTTTCCCTCTGGACCGACTACACGGGGCTCATAGAGGAATGAGCTGTGGAATCCAGGTTATGATGCGAAAGGGGCATCATTTAGGATTAGAATGATCTACCAACTATTAAGAGCAATCTTTAATTCGTCTTTCCTGGACATACATCATTTAACAAACCACTTTTAATTTTTCGATCAGAAGATTCTGATACATGAATCAAAGCCTGTGCTAGCCAGGATACGTAACAAGTAATCCTAACAGTATTAAACAACATCATTATCGTGATTAAAACTGACTAATATTTTATTAGTTTAATGTATTTTTAAAAAGATCCTATTCTTCTACTTAATCATTTGGCAGATAATCCCCATTAAACACAGCATCAGAAAGAAAAGCCGCTGTGCTGTTACCCATACCAACGGTTCAGTTTAGAGGTGTCATTATATACTAAGAAAAGCCACTGTGCTGTTACCCGTACCAATGTTTCTGTTTAAAGGTGTCATTATATACTAAGAAAAGCCACTGTGCTGTTACCTGTACCAACGGTTCAGTTTAGCGGTGTCATTATATATTTAGGTCAGTCATTAGATGCTACACAGAAAGCTAATCAATGGTTGAGCTAAATTACAGCTGGCTCCTGAAGCAAAGAACGATCCCAGCATCAACCTTTGTAGCAGGTACAGCTACTGAGAAGATCTGGTCACCTAAATAATCCGTAACTAGTCAAGAAGCACAAGGAGTGGTGCCGTAGCTAAATAAGGTTTTATCATCTTCAAACTTGTTATGCATGTCAGCTTCAGAAAAAAAGAGGGAGGGATTTCTAGACAATTGCAGTTATTTTTTTTATGGGGATGTGGTATCCTATAAGAAAGTTAGGTACAAATTTCTGTTTAGAGGTGGTTTAGGTTAGCCTTCATTTTTGTTAAAATTAAGAAATATTATTAATTTACTAATACACCATAGTGAATGTGTCGAATAGCTTTGACAGTTATAAGTTAGTATTTTTTTAAAAAAATAATAAAGTAACAAATAAAACATACATGCACACGGTTATCTCCCTTGCCAAAAATTTAAACTGAAAAGCTATATTAGAAGGTAATGTTACAACTTTACCATTTGATCTCTGAAAAAAAAAAAAAAACAACCTGTAAAATGACCATTGCATATAGATTTTTATACATTTGGAATATTTCAAGACTTCCCCAGTATTACGTCCTTAATGTTCAATTTTTTTTTTTTGTTTGCTGTTCTTTTATTAAGAGTCAAAGCAAAACCTGTTTATTACTCTAATGCAAACTGAATTTGTAAAAAATGTGACGATCACTTCTTGTAAAGGTAGGATATTACTGTTAAATGCATGCACATACAGTTATGACAACAAGTATTATAAAATCCCTAGCTGGAACTGGAAGGAAAAGGTGGGCGACACCAGAAAACACCAGAAAGATGTACTGGCATACATCATGCAAGAGTAGCGGTGCTGATGCACATTAATTCAAGGCCACTGGTTATTTGTGCTCAGACACATCATTCGGAACCCCCAAATCGCTGTGATGTGACGACAATTTCTAATATAAAACAATTCTCTGATCAACTCAGGATGGTTCAGGAGATGCCACCATCGCTTAACTACCCCAGAATCACGATCTGGTTGAAAATGGCATCGATCAAGTATGTGAAAATCTAGCTAAGGGACAGAGCGGCTTTTACAATATTCCCTTCCTAAACACATCTGCGCATTACAGAAACCCAGAACCACTGAGACAGTACTCAAGAAATCAGTCTGGAAGCATATGATCTCATACTAAACTCAGATTCCAAAGAACCCACATTAAATTCTCTCTCTCTCTCTCTCTCTCTAGCATCACTGGTGGAAAACTCCATTCTCTACTTTACATGACATCTAGTAGGTTTATAATTCAGCCGCAATGTAAACACTTTGTGGGAATCTCTGCAGAGTTGGTCGGGATTTATTCAATAGAGAAATGCGGTCTACAGAATCTCAAAGTCAGTCCCTTGAGCAAAAGAAAAAGCTGCATACAACATTTGGTACAAACTTGTATGATAAAAGCATCTGAGCAACAACCCCTCCCCCCTCCCTCCACCAGTTTGAAACAGGAACACACCTGTCAGCACTAAAAATAAAGTGAATACAAATCAAGTTTTTTTTAGAAATTAAGTAAAGGAAATACTTACAGTTCCTAATATCTGAAATGAAGACTGCAAGTCCTCGCATTCCATCTCCTTTTACTGCCGGCATTTTCCCTTTTTTTTTTTTTTTTTAAACTTTACTGTTTCACCTGATAAACAAAAACAAAAAAAAAAAAAAGCACATGGACATAGATGGGGCTGCGTGAGACTTAATATATCTGTTACTCGGAGGATAAGTTTTAACCACCTGCAAACTCCTAAACAAGTTTTCCTTTGCTCGCTTTGTTATCGATAAGCGTGTAATTTGGAGACCTCCTCGTTCTCGAATCTTGTCCAAACAGCTTGCCGAATGATGTTTTAAGCACAAACTAACGACCCACAGTAACTGGGGGAATACAAAAAAAAGAAAAAACCCTTCTAATTTCTGATGCTGATTCCTGTTTCGAATGATCGTCGTCATCGTTTCGAAGAGCAAGCAGTAAAACCAACCAGAAAGTCAGTCCTGTGGCTGAAATGGATGTCGGCACTCGCCATCATCGGAAACCCTGTTCTCACAGGACTTCAAAGAATTCCCAGAAAGATACAGCAAGCTATAAGTTATTAATTGCATGTACATTTTTTTTTTTTTTTAAATAAAAAGTTAGTTTTTCCAATACTTCAAAAAAGCTATCCATGAGACATTTTCTGTAGGGGGGGGGGGTGGTTCTTTTTAAATGGGGAAACTTTCCTCAACAATTTCTCTATAAATCCATCAGATGTTTAGGAACCGTGAAAGTTAGATCATCTAAGGCAGGATTTTTCAAAATGCCCCCCCCCCACCAGGGTTCTGCAAAAGTTTCTTGTGGATTCACGAGACTTCATATGAAAGACTGAATCTTTGTTTTGTTTAGTTGTTTTCGTGTTTTTTTAGGTGTACATTAATAATAGATTACCTCCCCTTGAACTCCCGTGAGAGAGTGGCTGACAGACAGAGAGACTAGACACTGCTTTCTCTCTCTTTTCGATTGCTGGTACTACTGATAAGCAAAGGACTGCTGCTATCTGTAATATATATTTTAAGCTCTACTTTTTGGACTTGGTTCCATATACGAGGTCTGTTGAAAAAGTATCCGACCTTAGGCTGGGACAAAAAAAAATTACATACTTGGTAGGGTTCAATTGCTAATCCCCTTTGAAGTACGCCCTTTGTGCCTCCACACACTTAGCCCAGCGATCCTTCCACTGTTTGAAGCACGTCTGGAATGCTTCTTCCAGAATGGCTCTCAGCTCCGCCGTCACATTCTGCATGATGTCCTCTCTGCTCTCAAAGCAGGAGCATTTCAGTGGCATCTTCATTTTTTGGAACAACCAGAAGTCAGGAGCCATGTCTGGAGAGTAGGGAGCCTGGCGAATAAGCGAAATGCCTTCCTCTGCCAAGAAACCTTGGATCAGCTGCGACGAATGAGCCGGGGCATTGTCATGATGCAGCTGCCAGTTTTGCGAGGCCCACAGATCCAGTCTCTTGCGCCAAAATGCATCACGAAGACGTCAGAGGACTTCCTGATAGTACTCCTTTGTAACTGTTTGTCCTGGTGCGTATTCGTGATGCACAACGCCTCGGTAGTCGAAGAAAACAGTCAGCGTCACCTTGATTATTCTCCGGATCTGATGTGCTTTTTTAGGCCTTGGCAATGTTGGGAGCTTCCACTGTGATGACTGAGCTTTGGTTTCCGGGTCGTACCCGTACACCCACGTCTCATCTCCAGTTATCACGGTATTCTGGAATTCAGGATTCCTGTTGGCAGTATCCAGCAGGTCTTGTGCAACCTCAAGACGAAGTTGTTGTTGTTCCTGAGAAAGCAGCTTGAGCACAAATTTCGCTGCCACTCTGCACAAGCCCAAATCCTCCTTTAAAATTGCATGTCCAGAATCTTTACTGATCCCAACCTCATCATCAATTTCCTGCACCGTCAAACGACGATCCTCCATTATCAAGATCTGCACTTTCTCGATAACAACCTCATTGCGGCTTGTTGACGGCCTCCCAGAATGCTGGTCACTCTCCACCGATGTGCGGCCATCTTTGAACCTGTTGTACCATTCTTTTATTTGGGTAACACCCATGGCATTGTCACCAAAAGCCTGTTGAATTTTGCGAATTGTTTCCACTTGGGTATCTCCAAGCTTTTGGCAAAACTTGATGCAAGATCGCTGCTCCACACGTTCCGTCATCACGGGCGAAATGAAAATGCAACAAGTAGTACAGCACCTCACACGCTGGCTGCCTGACAGTGACTGATGCATCCAGCAAGCCCGCCAAAAACCATGCATGCGCATGAATGCATTCAGCTCCACTATGCACATGTTTGCCTCCCTGACCTCATTACTTCCCACAGGAAAAAATAAAGTCGGATACTTTTTCGACAGACCTCGTATATACTTCTTTTCTTAACAAAAAAGTTCCGTGGCTTCAGAAAGTTTGGGAACCCAGAAGGGTGCTCAGTTGGTTCAAGGTCACTACTATCATCAAACTATCCTGACAAATCATGTAGTTCTTTCTCCCCCCCCTTTTTTTTTGTTATAGTAGGACAAAGTATGCAAAAATAAAACATTAACTTCTTTTAATTATGTTCTTAGACTAATTCCATGTTTGTTTATGGAAAACCGTAACAATTCTCCCTGCCATACTTAAACCTTGCATTCAGAGTTTCTTGCATTAAGCTTTCCAATTAACGTTCATTTAAAATATTTTTTAAAAGAAATTCTTCTCTTATAGAGAATTCGAAAAGGAATAGCAATTCAAAGAAAGGATTTCTTCTTCAAATACATGAAAATCTAGAAAAAAAAAACGTTATAAAACAATGGATTTTTCAACTGTAAAAACATCCTTTTGATTAGGGTAATTTTGTGGGACTTTCCTGTATAATTGCACAACAGGCGTACACCCAAACTATGAAATTGTCCATTTCATGAAATAGAACTTATAAATACCCAACTGTATCTTAACTTTAAAACCAAATAAAGTAGATAAAATATGGCTGTATGCTAGCTTTAATACTTCTAAAGTTATAAATATAAAATTAACCAGCTTTAACAGATTTAGTTTTAACTATAAAATGAAATAGAAACCATAAACACAAAGCTATTCTTTGAAACTGTATAGTATAAATCAACATCATTGCCTCACCAATGACCCATAATTACATTCCCAGACCTGATGCAGCTCTCAATAGTAAATCATGTACTGACCATTACCTCTGTCCATTACATAAAACATGTAGCTTGCAAATTAATCACTGTCTAGAATTGCATACCTTGTGACTATGATACATACTGTTGCATCATAAACTAGCCTTCAGACAAGAGCACTGCTTGGCAAGGCAGGTGAGCAACACTGGTAGATGTAGGAGAAAACTCCTTCAAGTCCTCTAGCTCCTCCTCCATAACACCTGTACCAAGACAAATGGAGAATTCAGTTCGTAATGTGAAAGTCAGCCAACAGTGGGGGTAGGTTTGTTGCCAAGCTTTGTACTGCTCCATCTTCTGAACAAAGTGAAAAGCACAGCTCTATCTATTATTATTGTTGTCCCATAATCCAGTCCATAAGATTGAGCTTCAGGTCACCACCTTCTCATTCCATCGAAATCTGGTTTGGAAGACCATGTGATCATCCATTCACAAGAATAAACTTTGGCCGGAGACCAGCCAGTATCTCAACCTGGGCTGTAAACTCACATCCACTCTCTGACTATAGAATGTGTTTCACTGAAGTCCAAAAAAATCTGTGGCAGTTCACAAGCCATTTTTGTTGCTATCTTGGATTAAAGTAGACATATGATGTAAAGTTTTGTTTACTCCATGCAGTGTAGGATAAACTGTTAACTGACATCTTTTATAGCCCGCGTGTCTACCAAATCCACTTGGCCACATTCATTGAAGTCCTTCACAATAATAGATCTACTGACTATTCCAGATGATCTGATCTCTTCTCCTCAGAATAGCTTTCACCTTGAGATCTGTACTCCTGGACAAATGACCATGTACAATCCTAAATCCTCTTGTAGGTTGTCTTCTCTCTACCATGACTAATCTCCACACGCAGCTCCCAGGATATTTAGCACATCTCTTTTTGTCACCATATACTTATCCTTCTTTTGGCTACTTCATCAACAGACCAGGTACAACATATACATCAGGCAGAAGAACTGTGTCAGGCAAGTTGGCTTAGCACAATGTGCTTGTTTGTCATGGTTGCAGTAGCAAGTTCAGCATGTTGTGTGGTCTCTCACCTTCCTGTGTCAGCCCATTTTCCACTGATTATTTCCTCCCCTATTTAGTCAAAAGTTCTAGTAAAGTTCACCTGATAACTTTATCTTTCTGATATCTCCACAACCAACCCATCCAACTGCAGATTCTGAGAGGCTCCCAGCATCTGCAATTAGCAGAATTCTTTCTTAGTGCTTTCTTTATCAAATTTTAACTTTCAAAGAATTGAATTATTTTGGGCATAACCTGAGATTAACCTCACGTTTAGAACACTGCCTTGTCATGCGCTTGGAAGTTCAAAATCACCCCATTCGCTAAACACCAATTTTCTATGGCTGGAATAGCAACAGATATTTGCTGAAACAAGGTACTCTTCGAAGACTGAAAACCATCTTTATAAACCTTGTGAATTATTTTTTTTTTAGTTTCTTCTAAAATGTATACACCACTCACCTGTGCCAGGTAAGTCCATAGTGTCATGATTCTCCATAATTTTTTTTTTAAGAAATTTTGCAAGTCTTTAAGTTATTCCTGTGCCCATTTAATCTAACATTATAAACTTAATAAAACAAGAACATGAAGGAAAGACAACAAAATAAATAATTAATAAAAAGACAGAATATTAAACTAAACTGCTGACAGGGAAGAAACTGATAGTTTTAATTCTGTTACTAGTAATTAGACATGTATTTCTTTTCTACTGCCACATACAAAGGATCAAATGATCTGTAATTGACTTCCACAGCCATATTAACAAACTTAAAAGAAAAAAAAAATTTTTTTTTAAATAATAATAAATATTTATTTCTAACTCCAAGGAAAGAAAACTGATTTTGCTAATGTACTATCCTGCCTGTCCTTATAATTTAGGAAAAGGTACACACATTTTTATCATATACACACCCAAAATACATAATTATTTTAATCACAAACTAATTTCTTAACGGTCAGTAAATCAAACTAAGATGCCCCAATTTTTTTCCTATCAACTTGCAGAGACAGTGTAAGTTTAGGTCATCGAAAATAGTGAATTAAAGGCATGAGTAGAGTTTGTAGCTTTAAAAAAGGAAGGAAAAAATGCAACCTGACAGAAAATACAAACTATCTGTAAATGAAAGAATCTATTTGTCCACTTGTAAGAGATCTGACAGCACTCCAGGCATATTTTATTATTATCGGTTCCAGACTCCTCGATGGCCCTACATAGAACGAAAATGATTTATCGGCAAATGTTCGTGCAACCCCATTCTCTCCCCCACCAAAGCAACACACAACCAGTTATTTCAAAAAATTGAGTTGTAAAGATAACAGAGCAAAGAACAAGTTGGTGTTAATTTATTATTTCATCATACATCTGACAGATACCCAGCAACAAATATGACAGATGACTGACAGAGATAAGTGTGTCTATCAAAGGCCAATGATAAGATAGTCCAATATAGAAGTGGAATTAAGGAAGCATCCACCATGGACAGTGGGAAAAGCATTCAGCCTCTTTGTGGTTTGGTAGGCTAGAGCTGCTAGAATGGCTATCTACTGCTGCTGCTGCTGCAATACTTATGTTGATACAGCAACATTCTGATGTGGAAGCAGTTGCTGTCACACTCCAAGTTCAAACTCATCCAATATTAGAATTAAAAATGAGTGGAAGAATAGAGATAAAACAATGCAATGACCCATTATCTAAATCGACATTGCGCACTATCACACCATCACCAAATGGTATACAGTTCCAAGCAAATCTTTCTAACTTGGAACATCCATCCATAAAGCTTGCATTAAACCAAGATTCTTTAGGAAAGATACAGTGTTAACTTTGATGTCCTGGGTTTCCTCAACTCAAAGCCCAACACTGCCTTGCCAAGTGGTGTTGGTGAAACAGGATATGACAACAATGAACACATCTGGATGTCAATACACCATTCTATTAATGGCACCAGTGGGCATCATTAGCTGTGGTTCTTGGTCTGTGAACAATTGCAAAGATGTTAATCTTGTGTTCAACTAATCACACAGACTTAGTGAGAAAAACACTTTCTGATCTTAGATGCTGGTGCAAATAGTAAAATGTCAGATAAGAATTAAATCACAGTTGAGAAATGCTATGCCCCTCTCAACATTCATCAAAGAAAACGTGATTTGTGCTATTGTCTTTATAGGCCTGCAGCATGCATAAAACACATGCATCAGTCTTTTCACTACAAATTATCTTCAAAGGGCATCTAAAAAAGACATCCAGATTGGTAGACACATTTGTTCATGGCACTGCATTTTGAATGCTTAAGAGCAGGTCTCATCAACTGAAATTGTCAACATTTTAACTATTTTTAAATATTTTAAAAGGCAGCTGTTGTATCTTTTTTTTTTCTTCTAAAGCTAGAATCTTGATATATTATAAATACATGGCAAAATTAAGAGACCCTTAAACAATATTATCCAAGCCTGTCACATAACCGATTACAGTCAATCCCCGCATAATCTCGGTTCGGCATTCGTGGCCCCGGTTATTCATGGAATTTTCCTTAGAACCTAACTAATAATTGTTCGTGGAAACCCCCGCATATTCGCGGAATCACAAATATCTTCCGTGATTTTTTATGGCTTTTTCGTGGAAAAATATATTTTTTCACGCTTTTTAATGCTAAATTATTAATAAAAATATAATTTACTAATTTTGTAATATAAATACTAACGTAAATTCAGCAAAATATCAATATAAAATAAACGCTATTGGCTGGAGGTTTGAAAGTAGCCAATCCGAGAGCGTTATTCATTTCTCCTCGCCGCTGATTGGCTGCTGTCCACAAGGTGCTGTCTCAGGCAGATGCAGCCCAGCATCATCCCAGTTTACCCGCGTGTAGCCATCTCGAGTGTTTCTCTGAGTGTTGTTTTTTATTAAATTATTATTATATATTTACTTATATTTTACGTTATATTTTGATGTTTGTAGGCATTTTTATGGACCACGTCCAATATTCGCGGTTTTTCACTCTTCACGGGTGCCCAAGGGACGTAACCCCCACGAATACCGGGGGACAACTGTATATGCTACGATAGATCACTCTACTAAAATAATTATAAATAATGTTCAAAATTGGCAAATATTTTATAAAGGTGGCGAGGGAAACTTTCATCTTTAATATCCTTAAAAGGAACACTTGAAGATCCTTAAGTAAACCACTGATGTGTTATTTATAGAAAGTAGTGTTATTTCAGGCATTTCCTGTGGCAGCCACCTTTAGTAGCATTACCCTATTTTTCTAGTTCTATCATGGGGAGTGGTTTTGAGGAGTGGTTTGAGGTACAATAATATTAATTTTCAGTAGCTGTTTCTATTTTAAGATGGTATATGCATGTGACTTGGCCATTGCAACTTCCTCCATCAACACAGATGATGAGTCTCCAATAATCAACATGTATGTAGTTTCCGCTGATCATCTACAACCCCAACTTAATAATTAAAAGGTTATATACAGATAATTAAGAATGGCTTTATATAATACTTGGATGGAGAAGTTAAGTTGTTAAAACTCTGTTATAACAAAAAAAGCTGCTATAATACAAAAAAAAAGTAAAAAGAATATCCTGAATGCTTGTTAAGTCTGATTCTAGCTTCAGAAAACAAGTGTTTAGAAGAAAATGTTTAAATTTTTTTATTCACTAATAAAGACGAGCTGCAAGAAATGCAAGTTTTAGAAACTGCATCTTTTAGTTTAAGATTGAGTAACCATCTCTAATTTGTGTTCTCATCAGTAGAACACATGTCTTTGCCTGTCTGCCACTGATCTGCATTATTTCATTTCAGTTTCCCTATCTTGCGCACATCCTTTCCATACTACTTCTGTACTGTTCACAGATTGTACACAATGTTGGATGTTGGTCACTGGGGCAAATAATGGACATTTTTTAACGTTTCAGATCAAGTGCACTGAACACAAGCAAATGTGTTGCTTGTGACTGCAAAAACCAAGCAAGTGATGCAGTTAAGAGTTTCTGCTAAACAACAACCTGGAGGTAGAAAAGCTGTTTTCACTACCATTTGAAGAATGGCATCAGAAACTGAATATTAATGGTGACAAGTTAAAAACCAATTAACTTCCAAAACATTACCAAAATAAATTAGATGTTGACACCCCACCTTTTTTCTTTTTAGATCAGGTATATTTTCAGTAAAGTTGTTGGACTCAAACAATTTGTTTATTAAATAGTTTACATTATGTTAGCTAATTCACTTATCCAAACACTAAATACAGTTGTCCCCCGGTATTCGCGGGGGTTACGTCCCTTGAGCACCCGCGAAGAGTGAAAAACCGCGAATATTGGACGTGGTCCATAAAAATGCCTATAAATGTCAAAATATAACGTAAAATATAATTTAAAAAATATAAGTAAATATATAATAGAAAATACAACACTCAGCGAAACACTCGAGATAGCTACACGCGGTAAACTGGGATGATGCTGGGCTGCATCTGCCTGAGACAGCACCTTGTGGACAGCAGCCAATCAGCGGCGAGGAGAAATGAATAACGCTCTCGGATTGGCTACTTTCAAACTTCCAGCCAATAGCGTTTATTTTATATTGATATTTTGCTGAATTTACGTTAGTATTAATATTACAAAATTAGTAAATTATATTTTTATTAATAATTTAGCATTAAAAAGCATGAAAAAATATATATTGCCACGAAAAAAGCCATAAAAAAATTGTGGAAAATATTTGCAGTTCCGTGAATATGCGTGGGTTTCCACAAACAATTATTAGTTAGATTCTAAGGAAAATTCCGCGAATAACAGGGGCCGCAAATGCTGAACCGCAATTACACGGGGGTCGACTGTACTCACACCAAAATATTAGAAATCAATATTTTGGCTTTCTCCCCCCCCCTTAGTTAATACAGAACTTATGATAAGACAGAGTAGTCTATCTTATGGCTGAAATTACTAAGATAAGGACTATGACATCAGGTAATCACATGATAAAAACAGTATTCCATTTCCTCCACCCTAAGGGAAGTATGCTTAATAATGACATAAATAATAACTAATTTAAATAAAATCTGTTTCATGCTATAGATATTGAGAAAAGTGTTAGAACAAGCTAAATTATAAGGGAGGACAGGTCTCTCCTTTTTTTTGGAGTAAGAGGAACATATAGTGTTTCACACCTTTTTTAGTGCCATACTTTACTATTTTTTAAGATTTATTTTCAGATGTTATTGGGGCTTTGTTGTATAAGTATTGAAATAAAGAAATTAATGGCAAGGAAATGCTGTGCAAGGTTAGCTTGGTTGTGATACTGCAACAGAAGGTTCTCAAAAAAAAAAAAAATGCATCAGGGATTACTGCCAGTAAAATAATAATTGTGCAAATGATGAATAGTAGATACCTCATCCTTCAACTTTGGCTGAAGTCAAGAAAACAATCCAAATTCTGAACAACAACAAAGCAGCTGGAGCCAATAGAGTTCCAGCAGAAATATTCAAGGAAGGTAGTGAGAGGTTGCTTCTTGGGTCCACACAGTTTCATGCTCAAAAAATCTGGACTGCAGAAGAGATTCCAGCCAATCTCAGGAATGCCTTGATTGTGACCATATTCAAAAAAAAAAAGGCAAATCAAACCGTAGGAACTACCAAGGAATCACTCTGCTCACCATCATCAGAAAGATTAAGAACCAAATTCTACTAAATCTCTTGTTTCTTCTTGTAGAATTTATTCTGAAATTGCAGTGCAGATTCAGAGCCTCTTGAGGCACCTTGGATTTGATCTTTATTGCCCACAACTGCAGAAAATGTTCCAGGAACAATAACAACCACTTTTCATGGCCTTAAATGACCTCACAAAAGCTTCTGATACCATCAACCATGAGGCCATATGGAAAATTCTCTCCAATCTCAGATGCCCGCCAAAGCTCATCTCAATTCCAACTCCTTCATGACAAATTGCTTGCAATGGTCATCAGCAACAGTCTACAACTGCCCCATTCAAAGTCAAAACAGGAGTTAAGCAAGGCTGCATTAATCAACCCAATCTTGTTCTTCATTACACTCATTAAAGAAAAGTTCTCATATGTTGTAGACATCCACTATGCAAAAAGGCATTCAGATCATACTCTACGCCTTCACCAAGTCTTATGGAAAGTTGGACCTCCTCATGAAATTCTGGAAAACCAAGGTTCTCCCTTAACAAGCTCTAAATGAACAAGCGCTAAGCCCAACACTTGAAACTCAGGAAGAAGCCCTTAAAAACACTCACATCTAGCATTCTATCTCTGCAGCAACTGTCACACAAGGCTGATTTCAAAGAGGAAATACAACACTGCTTCAAATACACCAGTATTACCTTCAATTGCCTGGGAACATGTATCTCTAAGAATCAGGACATCAAGGTTCAAAACCAAGTTATCATGTACAAAACCATCATGCTCCCAACCCTGCTATGGAGAGCAAAGACTTTGACCATATACTGGAGACACCACAAGGCTCTCAAGTACCACCACCATTGTTGCATAGGCAAAATCCTGCAGGTCAAACGAGAAGACAGATGCACCAACATAAGTGTTTTGACACAAGCTTATACACAAGAAGGTCATAATCACCCACACCAGCTCCACTGAGCCAAACAGATGCTGCAAGTGTCCAACGTTGCTTCCCAAAACAAGTTCTATTCTTCCAGCTAAGTCTGGGCCAGCAAACCAGATGCTGACAAAGGAAGCACTTAAGGACATACATGAAAAAAGTACAATTTCAACTTCAACAACTTGGAAACAATGGCTTTGAACCATTTCAAATAGGTAATGGACTTGTAGCAAAGCTTTCAGTATTTCGAGACCCATTGCCAAGAAAGTGATAGAACAAAGGTGACTGAAGCAACATACCACCACCTGACTTAACAACCCAAGAACCCCCCCCACTTCCAGCCAGCAATGTCTGTCCAAAGTGTGACAAGTTACATGGACCCTACATCATCTTATAACCATTATCCTTGACTTCCAAAAGATATCCAAAGTATAGGATATAACTTTGATCTATGGCTAATATGTATACTACTGACACTGATGCATCATTATTATTATTATTAATGATAATGTAATAGAGAAACATTACCAGTAATCCAGTAATCTTTGTCTTCATTGAATGTTCCTCTGACAGTTGAGAGAGAGAGAGAATAGACATATATATATGGGCAATTTCACAGATGTAATATAAAAAAACGTGTGTGAACCACCTGAGTGACTGCAACTTCAATTCTATTAATCTCCCAATCAAGAGACTTAAAATTTGCTAACTAGGATTTTTATCAATTGTTTCTGGTTTTCTTCCTCCTTTTAACACATGTGCATTTACTCTATTGCTACAAACTCCACCACTTGTCAAGTTGCTGATATAATAAATACCTTTAAAAGTAAGAGAAAAACAAAAAAGGAAACTTAATACTAGTCATTCAAATGAAACCTAGCCGAAATAGCTTTGATGTCAAGCCACCTGTCCAGATTCCATTTTGAGATCCCTAGCATTACACAGACAAATAAAAGTATACTAAAACAATATTAGAAAAAAATTTAACAAAAATCTGATGCAGATTACATTGCAACTGTTTGAATAAATCAAAACACCATTATTTTGAATGTGAAATTAAACATGATGTGCCAAGGATCATGATGTCATCCAAAACAAATTTATATCAATCTTGTCCAGATTTCAAACTGAAAATAACTTATACTTTTCAGCAAAATCTAATATAAACAAACAGGAGGGTTTCCCATAAATCTCTACATTTCAATCTTTATCCAACATAGCCTGGTTAGTCATTGCTAAGGAAGGATAACGACAGCAGAAATGTACTAATCCGATTTTACTTAAATTTAAGTTTGTTTCTTCTTGCTTTAATTATTGACAGGGTGTCCAAAATTGTAGAACCACATAAAAAGCTGCATCTATTTGTCTAATATGTAAAACTGATACATCTCATTTCCGATGTAAACACAATCCAGCAACTCTCAGTGGGCAGTAGAGCGAGGCTTGATAAAATACAAAACCAGATCTTCATAAAGTTCCATAATTTGTACGTTATGTATGCAGACAACATTTTATTTCAAATTGACAGCAGCTTAAAGTCGCCTCCAGAGAGACAAAAGGATATACTGAAGAGTTCATTAAAAGTACAATAACCATCATCCAACCGACAAAGAAATAAAACCTGATCACGTCTTTAAAAAATATATGGTACACAAATAGAAGCATAACATTGGACCTGGTAAATATTTTGTCCTTTCTTATTAATTTTAATATTATTAAAACTTACAGATTTCTTAGCTGTGCGCAAAAATGCAAGAACAGGGCATAAATAAACAGGGGAACATATATATATATTTTATCAACCAATTGGGCCAAAAATTCACAAGTCACCCTTTCTCTTTGGATTATCCTCCAAGAGTCAGCCTACCATTCCAACACCCTGACTGACACTTAGAGCAAAGGCTAATTAATGTGTTCCTAAATCAAAAATCAATCGAAAAACAAGACCACCAAGCAATTCGTTAGGGGTGGCACGTTTACTTTATTTATTTATTTTTAATATATATGTATATATATATCGTTTGAGATAAGAAAAACAAAGAGACAGTTTACTTATAAATATGAAGTTTCTACCCCCCCCCTCCCCCACCACCCACCGGATGATGACAGGGGACAGTATCCCGAAACGTTGGGGGGGGGGAGAGAGAAAAACGATGCGGTGTGACAGGAAGGTGGGTGGGGGTTGTGGGGATGGAGGAGGAGAGAGAGAGAGAAGACAACAAATCACCACCCAATCGACCAGCCAGCTAAAATCTCGATAAATATTACAAATACATGGCAGCAGATGCGTGCAACTTCGGACGGAGGGACGGGAGTCTCACTCGGCTCGAGCAGCAGCAGCAAGGATGCTCACCGCCTTACCGCGGAAACAGATACCTCGTCCCGGCCTCGGGTGGCTTTTACTTACCGTCCCGTCCCCTCCCTCCCCTCCCCCCCCACCCCCCCAACTCGGGAGGTCGAATCGTTTATCGATCATTTACTTCACGCCAGATTTACGAGGTTTTAGCTCAGGCAGGGAGCGCAAACCTAGCCGACGACGACGACGATCTCCCTCCCCGACGAGTACCGAGCCCCGACATCACCCCCTCCAAAATTATTACTATTACTATTAGTAGTAGTAGTAGTAGACGGTTCCCTCTCCTCCTCCTTTAAAGCGGAGGTGTCGCTCCACCTGATCGCCAGGGGCGCCCACCACCCGCCCACCCAAGTCGATCTGTCGGGTCAGGGGGGCGGACTCCAGGCAGCAGCACGGGGAAGACGTACCTGGGGTGGGGTTCAGCGGCCACCCGTCTGCCCCCTCCCCCCCCAGGCTCTTCTCTCCCCCCCCCTATCCGCCCCCTCCCCTCATCCGCTGCCACATCGGCTTCGCACCGCCTACAGAGGAGGATTAAAGGTGAGATCCAGAAACCTTCTCTCTCTCTCTCTCCAGCCAACAGTGGGGGGAGGGGTGAGTTCGCGGAACCCGTCCGCGCCCGGCTTACCTCGTGCAGCGGGTCCTCTCGTTGTCCCTGCGGCGGTGCAGCGTCTGCGTGCGGAATGCAAACTGCAGAAGTAGGTGTATCGTCAACTACAAATGGCCGCCATTGGCACAGCCAGACACTGACCTCGAGTACACCCACCGCAGTCACGTGACTCATAAATTAGCATGCGCAAAAGAAAACACGCGCGCAAAGCGGAGGAGAAGGGGTTGGGGGGGGGGGAATACACAACGGTTAAGAAGAATTTTTGTTTTTTTTAAAAAAAATAAATAAATAAATAAATAAAAATTAAACGCGAATCTAGAATCCTTTTTTTTTTTCGGAATTCAAACGGCGGCGGCGGCGGGGTTTTTATTTGTTTTTTTTTGTTTTTTTTGTCCCGAACATAAGCGGTCCGCGGTCTCTGGTTTCCAGGGCGACTCGCGAAAATATTGCAAATGGCTGCCGGCGGTAAAACCGGAGCAGGCGCTGCCCACCCCTCTTCTGGAAAAGCTGATCCTTGTACCGCGTCAAGAAGATAATACGCCAGGTGGGTTTCATCATGCGGCTGTGCCCAGTCGAAAGCCGAAAACCGACGCATCTTTCTTTGTGTGTGTGTGTGTGGGTGTTTCTTCCTCCCCTCCTCCCCCCATATCCCGTCTCGGTTCGAGTTAGTTATTCTGTTTTACCTTTGAGTTGGGGTTCGGAGACGTAGAGGGGGGGACGGGGGAGGGGGCAGGCAGTCGGTCGGTCGCTGCTCTGGATTTGGAAAAAACAACATCCGTTCAAGCGATTTTCAGATTTACAAATTTTCACTGGGAGTTAAATATTCTTCCATGGCCGTTCGAATCCAGGCGACTAAGTGATCGAGATGACCAAATAAGACGTGAGAGAAAGAGAGAGATAGATGATGTCAGTATGGAGAGAGAGAGAGAAAAAGATGATGTTAGTACAGGGAGAGAGAAAGAGAGATGATGTTAGTACAGGGAGAGAGAGAGATGATGTCAGTACAGAGAGAGAGAGAGAGAGAAAGATGATGTTAGTACAGGGAGAGAGAGAGAGAGATAGATAATGTCAGTATGGAGAGAGAGAGAGAAAAAGATGATGTTAGTACAGGGAGAGAGAAAGAGAGATGATGTTAGTACAGGGAGAGAGAGAGATGATGTCAGTACAGGGAGGGAGGGAGAGAGAGATAGATAATGTCAGTATGGAGAGAGAGAGAGAAAAAGATGATGTTAGTACAGGGAGAGAGAAAGAGAGATGATGTTAGTACAGGGAGAGAGAGAGATGATGTCAGTACAGAGAGAGAGAGAGAGAGAAAGATGATGTTAGTACAGGGAGAGAGAGAGAGATAGATAATGTCAGTATGGAGAGAGAGAGAGAAAAAGAGGAATTTAGTACAGAGAGAAGAAAGAGAGATGATGTTAGTACAGGGAGAAGAGAGATGATGTCAGTACAGGAGGGAGGGAGAGAGAGATAGATAATGTCAGTATGGAGAGAGAGAGAGAAAAAGATGATGTTAGTACAGGGAGAGAGAAAGAGAGATGATGTAGTACAGGGAGAGAGAGAGATGATGTCAGTACAGAGAGAGAGAGAGAGAAAGATGATGTTAGTACAGGGAGAGAGAGAGAGAGAGAGATTATAATGTCAGTATGGAGAGAGAGAGAAAAAGATGATGTTAGTACAGGGAGAGAGAAAGAGAGATGATGTTAGTCAGAGAGAGAAAGATGATGTTAGTACAGAGAGAGAGAGAGCCCATGATGTTAGTAGCCAGGAGAGAGAGATAGATGATGTTAGTACAGGGAGAGAGAGAGAGATAGATAATGTCAGTATGGAGATAGAGAGAAAAAGATGATGTTAGTACAGGAGAGAGAAAGAGAGATGATGTTGTAGTACAGGGAGAGAGAGAGAGAGAGAGATGATTGTCAGTACAGAGAGAGAAAGATGATGTTAGTACAGAGAGAGAGAGAGAGAGAAAGATTGTTAGTACAGGGAGAGAGAGAAAGATGTCAGTACAGGGAGGGAGGGAGGGAAAGATGATGTCAGTACAGGGAGGGAGGGAGGGAAAGATGATGTCAGTACAGGGAGAGAGAGAGAGATGATGTTAGTACAGGGAAAAAGAGAGAGATGATGTCAGTACAGGGAGGGAGAGAAAGAGAGAGAGATGATGTTAGTACAGGGAGAGAGAGATAGATGATGTCAGTACAGGGAGGGAGAGAAAGAGAGAGAGATGATGTCAGTACAGGGAGAGAGAGAGAGATGATGTCAGTACAGAGAGAGAGAAAGATGATGTTAGTACACGGAGAGAGAGTGAGAGATTATTCGAATGAAAAATATATATACCTGTTTTTTATGCATGTTAATTTTAATTTGATTCCGAAAAAAAAAATATTGAGAAAGCATAAAGGAAAAAGAAAATGACTAGTGGTACAGTGGATTAAAAGGACCTGTTCAGGAACGCGTCAATGGAACGTGAGTCATGGGTTCAGTAGTTTGAACTGTTGGAAAAGCAGCCTCTCTATGCCTAATCAGATTAAATCCTTTGCAAATTATATTTCACTTGTATTGGAATAACCAAACAGTGGTATTTTTTTCATAACTAACCCAGATAATGGCAACAGGGAGATAGAGAAAGAGAGAGAGAGAGAAAGATCACTCAAATTTAAGTTAACAAAATAATTTTTGACACATTAAGACAGTGAAGGAAGCTTCAATGTATTATTCACTTTCTATAAATTAAGGTTAACATTAAAAAAAATATTGTTGAGGAAAATCGTGTAGTATTTTTGTTTTGTTTTTTGTTAGACTTGATAGAGATGTTTGAATCACTACCTAACTTTATTGTAGGCACAGACATGATCAGCTATGAAGATCTGCTGGTGTCTCAGTACCTGGAAGAGCTCTACAAAAAGGAAAATTATCTAGAAAAAAGAAAAAGGTTTGTTTTTTTTAAAAAAAATATTGCTGAATGCAAGAAAAACCTTGAAACTGACCCAAAAGATGTCAAATTTTTTTTTAAATAATGTACCAGATGCCAAGGACAGTTGTTTTAGAAGTGAATTGGTGGCTTTAGTTTGATAGACTATTCAAAGGATCACAAGAAGATGATTTTAATTTTCAAAACTAAATATTTAGTCAGGAAATCTAATAATAATAATAATAATAATAATAATAATAATAATAATAATAAAATTATTTTATTGTTTTTTTGTGAATACTCAATGCATTTAGTTACTTCTTCCCACCCAGGTTGGAGCCATCACCATACCAACAAAAACTACCCCACAGCAACCTGCTCTCATCTGCAAGACAACCTTGGTCATACAAGTCATCAAATCATCCACCAAAGATCAATATCAAGTTTAATGTTGACCCAGCACAACATGATCTTGCATCTCCCATATCAGATAAAGACTCTGTGATTACTTTAAGATCCTCCAGCACACCAGCTAGAAAATCCAGGTATGATATGTAATTAATTGCCAACCAAAGTCATACATTATTCTATTCTTTTAAATTTACATTGAAATTAATATTTACAAATTTTTTTAGCTGTATGCAATATATATTTCTTTTGATTAACCTAAAAGGGCTGATATGGAGGTCAGATCTATTATCATTGTTTGACATATATATCATCAGACTACCATTAATATTTTTAATGACAAGTATGTGATTTCTGCATCATTATAGCATCTAGAGAGAGGTTGAATTATTTTGATTCAAAGTTCAAAAAGGACAGAATTTCATGACTTTAAGGAGGATATGTATATATTCTTCCATCTTAGAGAAAAGTAGCGGCTGTAATCATATTCTTGTTGTACAAGGCCATTTCTATTGCTTTTTATAAAAATTCTGGATAAAATAAAACTAATAGGGCTTTGGATGTGTAGTATGAATTCAACTGATGAGAATAATTTGGGACAATCACTTTTTTCAATCAAAAACATGAAAATAATTTTTTTTAAAATAATAATTTAAATATATTTAAGCAATAAGAGGGGGAAAGCTGTTAATCAATTAAAATATAAATAATATCGTAAAGCAAGGAGTCTTATGTTCTAGCTTGTTCATAACTAAGTTAAGTTATCCCATATCTTGCTTTTTATATGTTTAAGTTCAAATCCACCTTTTGGCTCTTTTTACAGTTATTTTAGTTTGCTTGGTAGTTAGATGGAGGCAGGAAGCCATCATGGCTTATGCAAGGCTTCCAGAGAAGAGAAATATTCATTAACATGATTTTACATGAGATGGCAATAATGTCACAGAGGATTGATTCAGTGTGCTGTATTGACCAAACCTAGTCTATCCAAAGATATATACATATATAGCCCCTTTTAGGTAAAAAAATGCAAATCAAATATATTTTTTTAATTATTAAAATTTTTCTGCATTATCTACTCAACTTGGTAAAAACCAAATCTGTCTGTCTGCATTCTTTACCATAAAATTACTTCAGTCATATCATCACAAAAATATATGTAGGCCAAACTAAGCAGCTGATGTATCTCTGGTCTTTTTTCATAACTATGTCTACATGTGTCATCAGTAGTCTTACAAAAGATCATACTGAAGATGGCACCATCAGACCCATTTTGGGTATTGCAATGCTTTTGTTGGCAACCATAGTGCTATGCATATTTCATCTTATAATGTTTATAGCTATAAATAAACTTTATGTTGCTGTCTTCATGAAATTTCATTGGGTGGATGAAGCAGCAGATCTTGAGCTTTAAAGAGCTTTAAACCCAGCTATTGGAGGAGCATCCTTCATGTGTGCTCAAGGTTTTCAGAGAACAGAAACTAACATTAACTGGCTGGGGACCTATGGAAACTTTAAAACACTACAGACTAAATTTGAGAAACAAGATGTGGCTATGACTAGGATGTTCAAGGAAGATTACTAGTTAATCCTGTGAATCAGAGATTCTTTGTGTATCTGTTGTATCCACTATCGTGGAACCTCTCTTTCCACCTGCCATAGTGTTTTGAGTGTCACTGCAAAGCTTCAGAGATATGAAAAAATCCAAAATCCAAATGAGGTTTAGAATAAGGGGCAATGTGCATGTGCATATGATGAGAGAGTGCAATGATTTTGTGAAAACATTGTTTCTTTAAATGATAATTGAAAATATTTTCATACTGTCTCTTTTGGTATTTTCTCTTTCATGGTATAAGTTTCCCAATAAAATGAGTTTTCATTTCTTTTGTTTTTTTATTTCTTTCAGACCAGTTTCTGCCTTTTCTTCAGTACATCAGAATCAGCATCACAGACATTATTCCAGATCTCCATTAGGTGAATATGTAAACTCTGCAACTGCTAAATTATTCAAGAGAAGACTATTCATAAAACAGAGTTTTGAAACATTGCAACCAGTTGATTTTGCTTTTGTTTTCATTTTTCTGTTTTGTTTTTTGGTACCCTAATGCCTGCAAAGGAGGCAACCCTGGTGAGGAAATGTGGTGTCAAAGTTCTCTGCTAGGAGGCACCAGTTTTGCACCAGCTGAGTTGTCCAGTAGCTAGTTTATTTGAAAACGCTGAAAATTGGCCAATTCAGAAAAAAGTTATTGCTATTTTCAGACTACTAAGATTTATAGAAAAAAAGATTTTAAGTCACATGACGTTAAGATTGAATTGAGATGTTTGGCGAATTTCTTTCAGTTAGCACCTTTTCAGTTTTCGATTGTTTGTTTGTTTTAACAGCCAGCCAACCTAAGTCTTTATACAAGAAAGGAGTGCACACGGCTGTAGTTGTTGCTTATCAGAATGGCTCATGGAATACTGGTGTAAGAGTTGCGGCCCCTGACTTAAAAATGGTGAGTCAATAAGGTTCATGTTTGTTTTGAAGTAGTTATTCATCAGCAACCCACCATTTGACCTTGAATAAAGTATCAGTGTTGCTGCCACCTGGTATTCTTGGACACGGTATTAATGGTCAGGTTTGTCATCAGGTTTATATTTATTGTAAATGAATCAAGGTGTTTTATGCTGACTATTTCTTTTGTTGTCAGGTATTTTAGTGGCTCTGGGCTACACCTTGCAGAATTTCACTTCATAATAATGCTAGGGAATTTAAAAAGTAGCCAAATTTTCATCAGGGAATTCTAACCTCTCTATGAGCTATAGTAATCACCATTGGGCAGTTTACAAAAGGGATAAATAAATAGCTATATATATTAATTAGATGTATTTGAACATGGAATATTTTTGTTGTCCTTTCCAGTTGCTGGAAGTTTGTACAAAGAAACTTCATCTTCCTTTTGCTGCACGTAGGATTTTTCTGGAAGATGGAAAGGAAGTTTCATCTTTGGAGGATATTGTCAATGGCATTAATGTCTTTGTTTCAATGGGAGAAACTTTTAAAGATCCTAAAAAGTATGCACAAAGTAAGTATAATTTGTCTTGTAACAGGGGTTTCTCCATCTGATACTATGTATATATAACAGTAAATTACATAACATCATTTAGGTCACAATATTATGAAAATATTCTTTAACTAGATGAAAAATGCTTTATAGTATTTTATAAGTATTTATATCTTCTGAAAAACGTTTTAATTTGACTATCTCCCCTTTATAATAAATAATGCATGAATTTTTTTTTTGTTTTCTAAAAATATTTCATTTACTTTTTGTTAATCTTTTTTTGTTTCTGGATTTTCATTGCTTTTGGGGATTATATTTTCAGGAAATCTTCTTGTTCAGAAAAACATGAGATGGAACTTAAGTGGCATCACATTGCCACTGGAAAAAGGAAGGAGGAAAATAAGATCTAGGATTTCGAAGAGAATGAGGTTTGTATTCTGCAGTCAGCACAATAACTGATATTGCCAGTGAAATTGGAGTCAGGAGGTGAAGTTATTTTCAGCTATCTTTAAATCAAGAACATAACATTTTGGTGACCAACTACTGGAGCAGAGTTTAGATTAAACTGTTGGAATTATCTTGGGACCATCTTCATAGTTGGTTTCTTAAGCAGATTAAAGAACAACAGCCTACATTCGGGAACCTCTCTTCAGCTGTTCATGTTTCCTTTCAATCGATGTGCTGGAGACTGTAACTTCAGTAGTAGATGACTGACATGTTAACTTTTTTATGTTAAGAGTAGCTGAGAATACACTTTCGTTACATGTACCATCCAAGTTCATCTTTTAAGTCTTCCATTTGACACATTTACTTTAAAAAAAAAAGGAGGATTTGTTGAGATTTAGTTATTTATAAGAAGAAAAATGAAAATTTGGTAGTAACTTTCTATTGTAAAGCTTGAGTACTATGCTGTACTTGCATTAGGTTTGCCAAAAAAAATCTTTTTATTTTGTAAGTCGTTGCTATTGTAATGGGTCTCAAAAATGTTCAGACGATACCAAATATGGCTGTACTTTGTACATAGGTAATCCAACATGATATATGCCTTTTTATGGACATTTTATTGTTAATGAAAGTGCTATTCCAGTGAGAAGCCATGAAAAATCATATAAATCCTGTCAGAACATAAACTAATAGGTTTTTTTAAAATCAAAATAGCCACCTCTCATATGCTACACATATTTTGGCCATCTGTACAGTAACTTTTCAAAACATTGGCTGGTAAATAACCTCTCTTTTTCGTGAAAGTAATTCCATAACTGTTTGACATTGGTTTCACCTTTTTTTCTTTGATTTTTTTAATCTAGTTTATTCCTCAACTTCAATTGGAGTTCAGATCTGAATATTGAGGTGCCAAATCACAGTTTAAGAAGCCCTTTTGATTATTTTTTTAGAAAGGTATTGTGTATTGAGTTTGGCTGTATGCTTTGGAACATTGTCTTGTTGCAGTAAAAGTCCATCACTTATCAAATGTTGTCATAATGGAAAAATCAAATGGAATTGCAGAGTAGTATGTTATCTCTTTTGTGAGAATCCCATTAGGGCAAACACAGCATCTTATACTTTTTCCTAGCCTTGTGAACTGTCATTGTTTAGAACCAAATATTTCAAACCTGCTCTCATCCAACTACAGTGTATTGTTCCAAGGTTTAGTTTTTTGATGTTGTTGAGCACAGTCAAGTCACTTTCTTGTTACCACATTTATAGCTGCTACTCAGCCATTCAGTCCAACCTCTCATAACCATCTTTTAGTAGTATGGATTGCAATGCGGAATGTTGCAGAGGAATTGTGGTCAGAAGTTAACTGATTGCCTGTCTAGAAAGGGTTTGCTATATTCCAGAGGTGGCCAATCCTGCTTAACATAAGAGCCACATATGATAAACGTTAGATGTTTGAAAGCCACAAGACATGAAAAAATATTACATACACGTTTTTACTCTTAAGTGCACATTTTGTTACAAAAATTTTATATAAATATTAAGAAATACGTCTGCATACTGAACATTGTCAACAGTGTCTGCTGGCTATTTAGTGATGATTTTAACACAGTTAACGTGTTTTTCCATAATTCTGATTTAGGTGGATAATCAGACAAAAAGTTCTTGTGATTTGTTTCATAATGGTGTTTCAAGTTACTGGCTTTGTAATGACTCAGTGACACATTGCAGATAAGACACACAGGTTTACCTCCCTTAATGATGAATGCAAAATCTTCCTCCCACTCTGGCTTAAAATTTCTGTTTTCATTTTCATACTTTCGCCTCTTACAATTTGATGACGCCATCTTCCTTCACAAAATTTTCACAGACACTTTTAACAAAATTAATGTCAAAAGGAACAATAAGCTCCAACACGCGGAATGCAACCAAACTCTACAGCACCCAGAATCACACTAACATTCCGCTAATTTGACTGCCCGCAACACAGCCACACACGCCTCAATCACATGATCGCAAGCCACGCCCACTAAAACTACCATTGTGAGCACCGGCTCGTACGATTCCTGTCTCAGCCAACATATTTCCACGAGCCACACACTATATGTCAAAGAGCTGCAATTTGGCCACCCCTGCTCTATACTCTCAAACCAGCAACTTATCTTCCCATTCCATCATTTTTTCTTCTTTCTCCATTAGTCCTTTTAGTTCATGGTAGAGCCATTTGACTTTATTCTATAAATGGCTGCTCATGTAACTTCAACTTCTACAGTTATTCTTTGGAAACAGTTCACTTTACAAAGGCTGATAATGGAGATCCTTTTGCTCTCTGGAATTTCATTTTTGATGCTATTTTTATCTGCCAGTGGATTCATTAACATTTATTCAAAAAATCCTACATGAGACTTAATCAAATTAGTGGTGAAAAATGCTATTAAATGGACACAACAACATCACACTCTCAGCATGAACTATATTTAACATTTGTTGAAACAATAACTTGCTAGGTCCATAATAATGCAAAAGAACCACAATAAAAATCAGATATTTTTAATTTTTCCTCCCCTTTTGTTGGGATCATGTATTTTTATTAACAATAAACTGTTCAGAAAGCAGATTACTGTTTTTTTATGTGATGGACCCAATTCTGAATGCTTGTGCATATGTGTGTTTGCATGCGTGCATGTGTGTGTGTTTTTTTAACCAATTATCAATTCTATTTTTTCACTGAATTTACAATCCACTTTGTTGTTAGGGGACTGATCATGAGGCACAAGGTGCGAATTATTGTATACAAAAACGGACTAAGTACAGGAGCTGCTGAGCTTGTCACAGATACAACTAATATGGAGGAGGTACATAGCAGCCTTTGTTTCCTTAATGAGCAGTTTATCATTCATCAGCACTTTGTGTTCTATTTACAGTGGTCCCTTAATAATTCTCAACCTGCTCGAAATCTTGGCTCAGGTTTAAATAATTTTGAGAGCAACAATTGATTACAGCTGTTTGTAACTGTAGATTTTTTTTTTTTCTTTTCTTGAATTTCAGGAATTAACTGTTTTAAACTTTGAATTATGAGATAAAAAGCAGTAATGCTCTTTAAAGACTGGAAATGCCAAATGCCAAACAAAGAGAAAACCTGTACATAATGAGTTCTATACAAATTAACCAGTTCATTTTATGCTGTGTTTTTTGGCTTATGAGCTTAAATATAAACAATAAATAAAAGTAATGAAAATGGAGAGAGCTACAACACTTTGTTCAATTGTGTTTGAAAAGGTTCGTGTGTGTGTGTGTGTGTGTAACTTTGCAAAAATGAAAAACTGGAAAATGTTTGCATGTAGCGTGAAAAAGACAGTAACATGGCAGTTGCTAATTCTTCACAGATAGAATCTTCTGCTAGGTGATGAGAGTAATCTGGCTATGACTTGAGCGTGGTTGGATGGTGGCTTTTTTTTTTAAAAAAAAATAAAAATCATCAGCTACAGGCCTAACTTTCCAAAATTGTTTAGAATTTTTCCACTTTAAGTGTAAATCAACCATAGTTAGGTCAAACTGCTGATGTCAGGCGGTCTAGGGAGTAAAAGCATCTACCCATAATGCCTACCTCTCAAATTTCGAGAAAAATGAGTAGGATTTTTACTGAAATAAAGATCTTGTACTTTGTCTGTTTCAGTTTTTAGCTGCTTGTACGGCGAAGCTATGTTTACAGAGTTTTGCTAAAATCCTTTATGACTGGGAAGGCAAGCAGATTACAGATTTGACTCAAGGCAAGTAGAAGGTTTAACTGACTGAATGAAGTTGGTCATTTTTAATCAAACTGCAACAACTGAATTTTAATCCATGGCTCAGTATTACTCCGGGTTTCAGTGATGCTCTCCTGTACGTGAATATCTAATGCCAATAGGTATTTTTTTTCAGATAGGCTGCATTGCACATGTAGTTATATGTGTATATATATATGTTGTTTATCTCTGTTCATCTTGTCTTTATTTGCAGCACCTGTTTTCATCGATTGCTCACAAACAGGCACAACACCTGTGTCTGGCCCCTTGTGGGTGTCAGCAGGTGAGGGATTCAGTCCTACAGGGAGCTTCAGTTTTCTGAAGAATAAGATAAAAGAGCTGAAGAAAAGATATAAAAATACTAGGTTATATAAAAGAAAGGTAGGTAGGCTGATCAGCAAACAATGCCAGACTGTTAAGTTTAATGGATTATCTGCAGTGCTGACATCTTTAGCAAATTTCTCCTAAGAGTGAAATGCTATTGCTATAGTTTAAAGATATTTTCTGTGAAAGCATTCTTGTATACTAGGAGGATCTATAATCTGACTAATTTTGCATTTTCAAAACTTAACAGGTCTGTTACAAAGCTTTTCTTACTTTTTAAAAAAAAGAAACTGTATATATTTACTCTGAGCAATAATTGAAATATCCCATATATTATATATAAGTCAGTTTATTAGTTCAATATTTAGGTGTCTGTGAGTGTAAACTCTTACATGTAAAAGAAAAAAAAATAAGTTTAATTTCAGCTTTTTTCACAGAATGTCTGTTGTATTTTTATTTAAGCACCCTCTTTTACTCTTGATGAATTATTTTATTAAGTCCTCATTATTGCTTCCAAATGTATGTATCTACGCATGTATATATAGAGTGTCAGTCTGTCCAAAGAACTTTTAATACTTACTGTATGTATACCAAACTTTACATATCTGCATTTATGATATATAATTATATGTCTATGAGTGGAAGAACCTTGATTGTCTTTATTATTATTTTTATAATTTCCTTTTTTGGTTTGTAAAAACACACACACATATCACCTATCTATGGAACACTTACTTCTTTTATAGACCAAACGCCTATGCATTTCATATAGAGATACAGTAGTTTTCCTAATGTACTCATTATTCTTAAGAGTCAGATTCAAAATCGGTACATGAATCTTATTTGGAAGTCTGCATAGACCACTCATGTTTGAAAAGCTAATACTTAATTTAATGCATGTTTCCATTATTCCTGCACTGTACTGCGATTGCACATTTGGATCATTTTTTTCTATTTACAGCTAGAATGTGCCCTAACTGGAGACAAAACAAATATCAGTCAACCTGCTATTTTGTCTATGAGCAATGAAGAAATCTCTGGAGCCATTGAAAAGGTAAAAACTGATGATCTGCATTGTTCATAATCACTTTGTTTTGTTTGTTTTTTAGGCGATTACCAAATTAACTCATTGTCAACATGTTTCTCAAATTACCACGATTCTACCCGTTTCTGTTCATTGTACCCTTCTTTTTTGTTGTTGTTTTTTTACCCCGAGATAGTCTTCTGTCTTATTTGTAGATCCCTGTAGCTATTTTCAGTATTTAGTTGTGCCCACTTCCTCTTAATACCTTAGCATTTCACTAGTGGCAATTGGAAATGCTGGGCTGGAGGCAGGTAGAAGTTGCATGTAACCAGATATGGTCTCTTAGAAGAATGTGCCTGATGTATGCAACCTCCAACCATTCCAGCAGATCTTTTCTGACTAATAGTGGGAGGATGCCAAAGAACCCAGAGGAAGAAAACCTCATGCAGAATGCGCTGACGCCTTGACAGACAAGGCCCTGACCTGACAAGAACTGAATATCAGCCGCCACCATAGCGAGTGCTGCACTAGCCGACCACCCTAATTACAGTATGCGATATACTAATGTATACGAGAACCAGTCCGTCTTTTACCTATCTGATCTTTTGAAAACTTCTGCTGCTGCACCATTATTAACAGAGGTGGCAGGAAATGTGTGCGTAGACAAAACCCCAACCTGTTTGATTTATTATCTGGTGCATTTCTAAATCTAGCATTACGAGTAAAGCTTAGTGTCTCTTGATATGTAATGAAGTGTATGTATTATGCCCGGCCGGCCATTGATGGTCTTTGCTTTCACTGTGTTGTTGTAGGCCAGAGAAGAAATCTCTGAACTCACCAGCCTTGTGCAAGTGTGTGACGAAAGACTGGATCTTTTACAGAATCACAAGTCTGAAGAGGAAGTAAGCCACTTGATTTCAATCTTTTGTTTACCAACTGTCTGGGGAAAAAAAATGAAATAAAACAATTATGATTTTATCCTTCTCTTCTAAAAATATATTATTTAGCATAATAAATCCAGTTTATTTTATGGGTTTGAACTCCAGAAAACCAGAATAGTTTGGTTCCTATTTGCAATAGCAGATTTTTTATCTTCTAGATTCCAGAATCTTCTGGTAAGAGCATTTTTATGCTGACTGCTTTGGGTATTTTTTGGAATGAGATGAAGGAACTGCCTGCTTGTTGTTCATGGACTTATGTATGACATCAAGATGTTCTTTAATTCTTTTCCCATGCAGGCTGCTCAAAACCACCTCTGGCAAATGGCTCAAAATGGTGGAGCATCGACAAGTCATTTAACAATCACTTCTGACTATACTATAGACAGTACATGCAGGAGGCTGCTAGTCCACATTATCACTTCCTCTGTCTTTGTTTAGTGCTCCTTTTTCTAGCAAAAGGTGACTTTTGACTTAACTGCAGCGCCTAGTTGCTTTATCTACTTGCTACATGATGGAATCCGATACCGAATTTTTTCCTTCTGGCCATGGGAAGATCTCAAGTATGCATACCTCAGATCTCTCATCATTCAGCTAGTGATGACAATAACAAGGTCATTAAATGTACTTTGAGTCATCTTGGATCAGTCAACTTGCTGGTGTTTTCATACTTCATCAGCCCGAAGGATGATTTCTCTGATGAGACAAAGCCAGTGGATTTCTTCTGTGAACTGATACCAGAAGATTTCTTCAGCCACACTGTTGAGGTTACAAACACCACTATGCGACAGAGACCTAGAGGGAGGCAGGAAGAGCTGACACCTCGATGGACACCATCAGGGAGGAAATGAAAACTTTTGTAATGGTAGACAACTATGGCTTTCCATTCTGTGTTATTAGGGTGAGGACAGCAGACTTAGTGTCAAAAGTAATCACGGTGAGGAGATTCATTAAAATGAATCGGTATTTGCACCTCTGTGACAACAGTCAGACAATTCTACTCTGCATTTTTTTTACTTTCTGCATTAATGTTTTTCTTTCATTTTCTGGATTGATTTCCTTTTCATTTGCATTGGATCACTGAACTGTGTGCTGTGTCATTTGTGTTATTTGAGTCATTTCATAACTTCCTGACATGTTTTTTTTAAATAATTTTAATCAAGCAGTCACCTTGGAAATTGTCCGAATGTTTGTGTGTGTAAAATATTGCATTTTCTGCGACCAAGAAAGGATTAATCAGACCAAATAACTGAAAAATTACTTTGGACAAGGTTGGGGCTATAAGGGGGATTGGCATAACACCTTTTGTTCCTTATCATCATGATGAATGATGCTTTATCATGGTCTGTACTAGGGAACATACTGTGCTGCTGGAAGATGACACCTTTTCTTAGACCTGCATATGCCTCATTAACTGCCATGGTGCCCAACTGGCCTCTGAGACCTAGCAAAATGGAAGATGGAGATTTGGATAACAAAGGACTTTTACTGATAGCTGTCCACCCTGTGAGTCTGCCTTACTCTCCGCCTATCTTGCCTCGCACGTATTTCAGTGGATTGTTGGAGTTGTTCATTTCTCCAGCATGGATGACATGTGAAGGTACATTAGGTAAAAAAGGGGACTCCCTTCTTTTTCATGCACCTGAAACAAAGCAAAAACTTACATTCTGGAATAATTTGCACTGTCACCGTTTCTGTTCAGCCACTCTCAGCCAATAATTTTTAGATGACCAAGGATCAGAATGGGTTAGGGTTAGGGTTCAAAAACTAACCTGACAGGAATATTTGAATATGCCTATATTTTTACTGCAATAATAGCTGCTTAATATTTTATGGATCTATGTTCCCTTTCTTTCTTTCTTTCTAACAAATAGGTTCAAGGAGCCCACTACAGAATGCAGCACATTCAGACAATGGAGGCAGACGCTCCACTGGTTGGACAAAAGGGATTACGTTTAAAGGTAAGTCATCTGCTGAAGTTGGAATTTACAAGAGTGAATAGACATTTTTCTTGTTACTGGTCGGCCTGTTGGGTGGGGAAAGGTGTGACTTTACATCACACGAGACCAGCTACTCCAAGTTACATCTGACAGTTGAAAAGTTCGATTTCTTTTGCTCTTTCCTAAATTTACCAGTGACAATTTACTTAGAATCTCAAATTCTTGGAAAGCCATAAATCCAACATTTCCACTCTTTCTTTATATTTCGTCATTCTTTTGAGCAGTTGTTTATACATTTTATTGTTGTTGTGTTTTTTTGTTATATTTGCTTAAAGGTTTATGACAATGGGCTGGCTGTCAAGGCTGAAAATTTCTATTTTAATTTGAGAGAGGCCCTGAAAGGGTTTGGTGGCAATAAAGAACAGCTTATGGAAAGGGTAGGTTATGAAGCTGTTTTTATTATCAGTTGATGAAGCGCTGTAGCATATACAGACAGCGTATGTCACATTTACATAGCACCTGCTCACAAAACACACTTAGATTAAACACATGCAATACACCACATTTCTACAGTGTGTGCATACAATACATACTTATCCAGATTACACACACACATCTTTTATGTAATTATTTAATGAACTAAATTAAAACAATTTTATTTACATTCACACAGAGAGAGAGAACAAGGATCTTTGGTGAGATAACATGATTAGTGCATTACCTCATTATAGCAGATTATATTGTATAATAGTAATGAAGGCATACCAGAACTTTTATCTAATATATATATATATTTTCAAGTGTTTGTTTGTCTGTTACTCTGTCAAGGCCAAACCATAGAATCTAGAGGCCCCAGATTTGGGGAGTAGGTATTTCATAGGCTGGGCAAGAAGGTCTTAAGCTATCGCGCTTTGGCCTAGAGCCTTATTTTCCCCATGCTGCACCAGATAGATACCTCAACTAGTTATTATGTATAATCACTATAGAAGGCAACCATTTAGAAACAATTCTGGTTCAGAGTGCAGAATGAGATTAATCTAACTGAAAAATGTATTTGTATGCATAGAGCAGAGACAGTAACACGTCACCATTTTTTTTTTTTAATGTACCCTCCCCTAGAATTGATATGAGGGTGATGGACTGTGGATTAGTATAGCATGCTTAGGTCATGTCTACCCAGTGGCACGGTGTTTTTCACTCTTCTGTACACACTCATGCTGAATGTGGCTCAGTCGTGTTTCTGATGAAGTCACTGGTTCAGTCTGCTTGTAAGTATCTTTAGGACACCATGACTGCAACAACATTCTTTTCTATGCACCCGCAGAAAATTATCTTGCCCTTGACTGGTTTCACGCACACAAAAAAGAAGTCGTTGCAATTTTTGCTTAGTTTCCTTTCCCTTTTTTTTTTCTTTTTAAAACCTGCGCACTTTGTTGTTACCCGGCACTGTAAGAGTTTTGTTGTTATCACACTTGCTGCATTTCCTTCGCACATTGTGCTTGATGAAGCGTCACCTTAACCTCCTTTTACTTGTAGCTGCTCGATGAATTATCCACTAGTCATCGAGCCAGCAACCCACAGAATCCCAGACTGGCTCCCATGGCAAAGAAGCTTTTCGATGAATGTGGCAATGAAATCACAGATGTGCTGTCCCTTGACTATGACCAGTCAGTCTGGGTATCGCATGGCGAGCCATTTATACCTCTCTTTAGTGAGTACCTGCTCTGGCAATAATTGACTGCTATAATGTTAGCACTTCATTAATTAGCATTTCACCAGCTTCGGGACAAGATAATTAAAAATTCTCAAATACCACTGTTTGAATTTCCTGTGTCTTATCACTCATCTCAATCCACAAGTTCATGTGGTAAAATTGAATGGCATTGCTGCCTTTATAGCCTAGATGGTTGTATGCTACCTTTTTTATTACAAAAGAGAAACAAATCATTAAATAATTTATTATATATATATATTTTTATGCAACTTGAATGTGCATGCATTTTTCTGTTCTTTTTAGCATACTGTCTGCAGGCTGTGTTTGATAGGATCAAACTTGTACAACTGGAAAATTTGGATGTCATTGCATTACGGAGCCAGCTCTTATTTGAAGAAGTTCAAGACTTGAATAGGCAGGCATGCTCTATAGTTTGTTATTTATAAATATTCGAGTGTGTGGACAAGAATGTATATACTGTAAGTGGAGAAACTGAGTTTTCAGTGCGATGTCTTTGTATGATTCTTTCTGCATCAGTTCCATCATTCCCTGTATCCATCTTTATTAAATCATCTGCTCTCAACTTGAGTTTTTAAAGAACATTCAGATGCATACCCATTTCCTCATTAATGGCAAGAAATATTTTATTAAATTTATGTTTATTGTATAAGTATTTATTTTTCTTTTTTTATATTTGACAGTCATGACAAATGGAAAGCTGTCGATGGCTACCCATCCAACATGATCTCAACAAACCTGGCAACAGTGTTTGACCAAGTTAAGGAAACGCCCCTGCTGGATTCGATTGGAATTTCATCGGTTGATTTAGACTGGCACTTCCTCCAATCTGCAGTTGGTTTAAAGAGTTTTCGTTTTAGTTTTATTGGCATTATTGATCTGCTTACTGTTGGAATTATATTCCAGTTCTCCATACCACAGTGTCTGCTTATGCTATGATGTATTATACTCCAGCCATTCTTTTGTCATTAACTTTCAAAGGACTCTGTAAATGTCAGTCATTGAATGGGAAGGCCAAAAACTTATAACAGTAAAACATCTAGCAGCAGTAGGTAGGATCATAGGAAGATAGTAGAAATTCAAAACAGTGATTAAATTGGGTAACTCAAATGACTCAAAGTCAGGCATTAGCTATATGACTTTGAGAAAGTTACAGAACTGTGTAGCACTCACTTTTAATACTGACACATATTAGTCAGACAATAATTTTCTTATTTGTCTCCTGACAATTTTTTTTTTCCTCTCTTTTTGGATGCTGGGTTGCAGTGCACAATCTTTTCAGACCGACATATCAGCTTAGATTTTTGTGGACTTATAGCAACAGGATGTTTATTCTACAGAACTGTTCCAAATGCTGACTACCATAATGCTATATTTTAGATTAACTGTAGCTAAGATTTATTTGCATAGTTTACGGCAATCTGTTTACTGGTGTCATTTCAACATTTTAAAACCAAAACAAGAAGTTGCTGGTCGTACTCTCCACTACCGTAGAAGAAACAACAACAGCATCTAGTCTACTAATTTTGTGTGTAAGATGTTAAATCAAAATCTTCCCATAATGCCGTTTTATTTTTTAAATCTCTCCCCGTCAGTCAGGATGGGGATTTATTTAGGAGAGTTATCATTTGGTGGATATACAAATGTAAGCTTATCAAAAGTTTATGCAAAGTTTCGGTATTATTTGACCATTAAAAGTTATGCCACTTGTTGCACGCTTCTGTTGGCTGATCGTGATTGTATATAAATGTGAGTTCATTAAAAATCAGAGTGGGAAGTCATTGGCCCATTGATAAGACGACTGGACTGCCAAGGCTAAAGGTCCAAGTCTGATCATCAGTTGGAGTCAGCACAGTCTGATGTACCACCTTGGCATGGTCTGCTCTCTCTCTTTCTCTCTCTCTCCATTGTGCCAGACCCTTATGGCACTATACTTTTCTTACCAGGGTTGTCTCCCTTTTAGACAATAGGAGTACACACACAAAAGGGGAAAACAGGATGACATTTGTGAGTTGCCAGTGGTAAAGTCACCAGTAGAATTTCAGAGCTGAATGACTAATATGACTTGATCTACCTTAGTGCTCAATGTTGGTGAAAAACAATGTGTTGAGTTCATATTTGTGTTGGTCTGACTCCACTGCGATGTTTGTACTGATAAAACCCTACAGCTATAGTTCAGGTTCAGAAGATACAAATTAAGTCTTAGTCTATTTACAAAATAAAATGATCTTATTTTTGTCTCACTGAGTCACTTGAAATCAATCATTTAACTATTCATCACAAAACCAATTAAAATTCCTAATGTAGGGGTGGGCTTTATTACAGGCCTTTCATCATGACAGAGATATTTGTCAAGACCCGTATAGCCAAAGGGCCTTGTGTGACCTCATCCATGAATTTGAGAAGACAGGTTCTATGGCTAATGCACCATGATCAGGGTGCCCATCCACCTATCTGTGGAAGTTTCAGAAATTTAACAAGTGTCATCGAAAAATAGACAAACCAATCCCCATGGAGCAAGCAGTAGCAAGCTTCAAGTTTCCAGGACTACTGGTCTACTTCTACAAATTGTGTAGAAGGTGATGCACAAGATGCTGAACCTGTTTCCATATAAAATGTGAAAACTGCAGGAACTGCTTCCTGCTAACCCAGAGAAGCAGTTAAACTTACTATTATAGCAAGTTATCGGTTCAACAAAAATGTTAATAAAATGTTATAAACTTATGTTGGTAACTAAACTTTTTAATTATTTTTCTGATAGTTACACAATTAGTTAAGAAGAGCGTTACCTTTAAAATTGACTTGGTCATGCAAATTTTGGAAACGAATGCAATTCACATGACACCCACACATTTCCATTGTATTCACACATCCCCTGACATATGTTATCAGTTGTGAGTTATAAGTAACCTACTTCAGAAAGTAATCATATGGTCAGTCAGTAAATTTTTGTTATTATTATTATTATTATTATTCAGAATAAATTGGACCTAGTTTTGTATCCAGAACTGAATGTAGGCCAAAAGCTTCCTCGAGGTGCCAAGGATCTGTGGCCAGCAGATGCCCAGTTATGGATCATATCTAAGGTAAGAAACCATTTATGCAGATCCACTGGTGTTGTCATTAGTCTGCTTTATATTGGGAGGGAAACAGCTGTTTGACAAGATTTTGTTGCTTATAGATTGGTGTTTGATCTCATACCATTCATTTGTTTATCTTGAATGAAAATTAAGTATCAAAATAAAACAAGAGTTTTGGTTTATGTAGCCTTTGCTGGATGAGTTTTGAAATTTGTCTGATTGCTTCAAAAAAAACCTAAAAAATTTAAAATCAGTTGACTTTTTGTTGTGAAATCACAGCACTGTGACATAGTGTAAAGATAAGTAACTAATGATACTAATGATAGTGCCCATTTTGTAGAGGGTAAATATAATTAGCATCTAAAATGTATACATATCAAAGGAAAAATTGTTCTCTATGTTTGGATTTTCTAGGTTGGTCTCATATATTTTAAGCCCATGCCTCAGCTCTGCTTGGGTGTAAGCAACATGCGGGTGGAGGCCAAAATTCCCGGGAGGGATCTGGAAGTGAGCGGATTTGTAGTGGCTCTACTAAAGAAGAATGTAACAAGCCAAAGCCAACTGTGGCACTTCTCTCCTGATGGGACAATGTCAGTGGAGGTAAGCAGCCAGCTCACTGCTGAAATATCCATGTGTGGCCTGCATCTTTGTAATTTCCCGAGTGCAACATGTAAAGAGAAATAATTATTTTGTTGTTGTTATTTTGAGATTGGAATGGTGAGTGATGCCGTATATTACAGTATGTTTTTCCAACCATTTTTGGTAATCTGTATTGCTGTTCTTTAAACCGAAAGCGGCGCATCCAGCTTTCTTTTCCTTTATGAGACGTACACCTTTTAGATTTGTTTGACATGCGAAATGATCTCTGAGTCGTTTTTAAAATTTCCATCTTACCCTGCACACCCCCATAGTTAAGCAGTGAGGTATTCAAGAGAAAGTGGAAAATAACTGGGATTTTAAAAGTCTATTCAAAAAAATTAATTTTTAAAAGAATAGGTTATCATGAGTAGTTACTGGGTTTTAACTGGTCAAGGGAAAATGGTAACTTTTAAGAATTTGTATTTCTCACTTCTCTTCTGCCGAGTATCAGAATATTGCTGTACGAGTTAAAGATGCTTTCCGGTTATACTTGCAGGCTCACCCTGATTTGGTGTTGACATATTTAGACAGCAGCTCAAATGATGACAGAGAGGAAAATAATAGTGTGGTGGGAATGAAGCCAGGGCATAATGTATGCCTAGTGATCAGCGATGCCCTGCCAAAGAAGGACAGTATACTCCAGAGGTCTGTACCATTATGATAAAGCTGGAAACAGAATTACACTCAAAATAGATCCAGTTTGTTTTCATGCAATAGTTTTTTGACATTGCCAACTGTTTTATTTTTTTCCTTAAGTTTGATGATGAAAATGCATTTTCAGATGGGCCATAAAACAAGAACGGCTGGATAGCTTGGGACAGTGGAAGTTCACCGATGCTTCCAATGTGGAATGGAGTAAGCTGGCATATTCCTGGCCAGTGTGCGCAGATGGCAGCCTCAACATGGTGCAGTAGAATTTTATTCTTTTGATCTAAGAATCCATTCATGGATTTTATTTTATATACACTAGCAGCCATGCGTGTTGACTCACCAATAAAATATCCCAGGAGAATGTTTTTATTGGGGAAAAAAATCTTCTATGATCAGAGTTTCAATATAAACCTGTTGAAATCTGTTTTGTTTTTTCTTTTATATTTTCCAACAATTGTACCTTAACCCTTACAGTCCCAAAATCAGATATGTCTGTTTTGACGTTCATAGCCATTTGATGCTGGAAGCAGATTTACCCAACAGTTTCAAAAATAACTTTTCCTTCTGTTGCAATAAGTGAGAATACCCTCCCATCTTTGAAAGCTCTGCAACTTCTTCGATAAAATTCCTAATTTCATTTTTTTGGTGGGTAAATTGAAACTTTCTAGCCCAAAATTTAATTAGGCACTGAACAGGTTAATATACCTGAAACTACTGAATATGTATAAACTCATTATATACAGAATATGGAATATTTCATTGGCAAGTCTAGTGTGTGTGTGTGCGCGCACACATTATGTATATATTCTTTTAAACTAAGTATACACTCTTGTTTGTTTATGATTACCTCTCTTAATAGTGCAAAAAATAACTTTTTTTTAGAAAATAGATATAAATGCAGGTTAATAAGATTTTTCAGTGTAACAAATAGGTTGAGAAATTTATTCTTACAGTAGGGATAGTCATAAATTTGTTCATTTTCCAATGAGCTTATGAAGGTCAGCCACAATTTCAAATCATGGTTGAGCATCAGTTAAAACGTAAATCCATAGTTTCATTATTACATGAGGGATAATATTGCTTCAGTCTTGGTCAGCATAGCAACTTGGTGAATCTTATGTAAAAGGTCAATGTTAAATTTTAAAATCCTTCTGTCTTGGAACCTTTAATCAGCGTGTTTTTCTTTCTTCTTTTTTTGTGTGTGCGTTTGTAACTCCAGGGTTATCTTTTATTGTAAAAAAAAACCCCCAGCTAAGTTTCTGAGTCCGCGTCGCTTCCACAAAGCAATTTTGAATCCTGAAAAACTAAACTCTAGAGAGAGAGTTGTCTTTCATTTTATTTAAAATGGTAGAAATTCCAGGAAAAGAAGAGTTAAAGCAAAAGATTAGAAGTGTTTCACTTTACCTATCAATGAGAAATGTAATAAATCAACCTTTACTTGTTTAGGTTGCAGCAAGTACTGATAACGTTTCCTCAGCAGCATCGGCTCTAATCCCACCTCAAATGGTTAAGTGGGATATTATAAATGCATTTCCACCTAAGTATGTTATAGATAGAGGGGTAAGACATTTTACCTGAAGTGCTTGATTTGTCTTAGAATGGACAGGATTCTTAAAACAGTTGGTATATTTTTCTACTGCAAGATATTCTAAGTATTTATCACCCATATGCATTAAAATAAATTTTAACTATTCACCTACCCTGATGCTAATTGATTCTGTACTCGTGATTAATGACTATTATAGGAAAAAAAAACTGTTTATACCAGGGATGTTCGAATGAAGCCCTGACAAATACATGTCTCTGGTAGATATTTTCTCTTTATCTGAAACAAAATTTGAATTTTTCAGTAGAACTTCCCTTGTATAAACAAGGAATTATGAGCCTTTGTATTCTGTCTTTATAGCTAAAACTGCACGTATCTGTGATCGTTTTAGTAAAATATTTTGGCTCTTTTCTAAAGAAGACGACACTCTTTTTTTGGAAACACGGAATCAATACTTGGATTTTTTTCTCCCCATAGTGGTTTGTTCATGGACCCTAGATAGACCGTTGCTCTTTGCTGTTTCACAAAAAAGTAATGTGATTTTATATACAGTATTGAAAATAATTATGGAAACACGCATGGTGTGCACAAATAATAAGTAATTATATAATACATACACAATGCATCAGTACGGACAATATACAAAACACAGTGCGTCAGTATTTGGCATGTGAGTCCTTTGCCTTACGTAGAGCAGGACGCCTTATTTTCGCACTCCAACACAGATCATCGATGTATGGCTGTGTGGGCTGTTGTTCCCAGTACCCTGTAGCACTTTGCATCGTTCTTCTAAGCTTGGTTGCTTTTATTTTTATGACTTTCACAGTTGCCGTGTAGCTTCAGCAATGTTCATACCATGACTTTGTGTGCAGACTGAGGAGTTTTTGTGAGTGTTCCATCAGCTTCTCTACGTTCCAGATACTTGTTTACCACTTTTACTGTGGGTTCGTCATCATGTAGCAGTCAGTGTACCTTAGATTTTACGCAAAACTCCGGTACTCTTAGCTGATATGCCGCACCACGCTTGTATTCCACCCCCATACTTAACTGTATCTGTTGTACCGCTCCACAATCGGCCATCAGACAAAATGCTGCTGTTGATTATTACCAAGCAGTTCAGATTTGGACTTGAGCACCCTTTGTTTTTTTTCAAGTTTGGCCACCTTACTGCTTCGTTTCACCTGCCCATTTTGGTCTTTAGTTTGCCTCTCATCACCAAAGGTTTTCAGGCAGATATGCATCCTTGGGAACCCTTCACCCTAATGTATATCTTACTGTTCTTGAAGTTAGGTCATTTGCAAGATCTCTACTGGCTTATCATCTATCACATATATAACATACTCTGAGGTACTTAACATCGGTTTTGGAGAGTTTAGGCTTTCGTTCTCAACCACATCTATTGTGATAAGCACCAGTTTTACATATTCTTCTCAGAGTCTGGCACATGATTTGGATTGCAATCTGCCACATGGAGTATCCTTCACTGGCTAAGGCTTTGATTTCTATATACTTTTAATGTGTTATTTTCTTCCTAGGAATCATAATATTCCCCACACAGCGATGATATTACCGGCTACTCTCTTAGTTTTTCTCCAGGTGGAGAGGTTTTGATTGTTATTCCAACCAATCACATTCTACTATATCAACACATGACTGCAATATGCAGCATTTCATTTTTACACATGAGATGTGATTCTATCACATGTATTTGCATTTTATAATTTTACACCGTTTTTTTTTTATTGTTTCCATAATTATTTCTAATACTGTATGTAAGAGGTACATTATAGTTGTTTATTTTTCTTTTATTTCCCAATTGTGCTTTTATTTTAGTCACAACCACTTTCCAAAGAGTTAAACAAACTGTGGTTTTACTTGGATCTTCATAGAAGCAAATCTGGTTCAGTCTGTTGACTGTACCACATCACTTCTGACTCTCTGTTATAGACTGTGATAAATACTATCTAGACAAAGTGAACATGCTTAATAAAAGAGGGAGAAAGAAAGATGAGAGATAGAGAGGAGGAGAGAGAGACCAGAAAAATAGAGAAGGGGAAGAGAGATAAGTGGTAGAGAGGTGGGGGGGGGGAGATAAAAAGGAAAGCAGAAGAATTATTATGGGAAACTCTTTATTTTGTCAGAAATATGTCTGGCCAATGGAGGGATACTTTATTCCTAAAGCACCTCCTTTAAAAAATGCTGAGAACAAAACTGGTCTGTCTGGAGGTAAGCTTATTTTTTGTTTTGTTTGACTGTTTGTCTTTATTTTGCTATATTAAAATAAAATAAGCTGGCTTCATTGGCACTTTTACAACTTTAAAAAAAAAAACTACCTGCTAAGATTATGTGTGTGGAAGGAGAGCAAGAAAAAGTGTGTAAAATTTGTATTATCATCAGTATAATGGTTTCTATTGTCATTCTGGAATTATAACCGTTGACATGCTCACTTTCATGGAATGTGTTAGCATCTCTTAGGGCATACTCACTTATCTCTTTCCTGTAGCACATGCCTACTCATCTCTTTCCTGTGGGACACACTTACTCATCTCTTTCCTGTAGGACACACTTACTCTTCTCTTTCCTGTAGCACACATGCCTACTCTCCTCTTTCCTGTAGGACACACTTACTCTCCTCTTTCCTGTAGGGCACACTTACTCTTCTCTTTCCTGTAGCACACATGCCTACTCATCTCTTTCCTGTAGGACACACTTACTCTTCTCTTTCCTGTAGCACACATGCCTACTCATCTCTTTCCTGTAGGACACACTTACTCTTCTCTTTCCTGTAGCACACATGCCTACTCATCTCTTTCCTGTAGGACACACTTACTCTTCTCTTTCCTGTAGGACACACTTACTCTTCTCTTTCCTGTAGCACACATGCCTACTCATCTCTTTCCTGTAGGACACACTTAATCTTCTCTTTCCTGTAGCACACATGCCTACTCATCTCTTTCCTGTAGGAAACACTCACTCTTCTCTTTCCTGTTGGGCACACTTACTCTTCTCTTTCCTGTAGCACACATGCCTACTCATCTCTTTCCTGTTGGGCACACTTACTCTTCTCTTTCCTGTAGCACACATGCCTACTCATCTCTTTCCTGTAGGACACACTTACTCTTCGCTTTCCTGTAGCACACATGCCTACTCATCTCTTTCCTGTAGCACATACGCCTACTCATCTCTTTCCTGTAGGGCACACTTACTCTTCTCTTTCCTGTAGCACACATGCCTACTCATCTCTTTCCTGTAGGACACACTTACTCTTCTCTTTCCTGTAGCACACATGCCTACTCATCTCTTTCCTGTAGGACACACTTACTCTTCTCTTTCCTGTAGCACACATGCCTACTCATCTCTTTCCTGTAGGGCACACTTACTCTTCTCTTTCCTGTAGCACACATGCCTACTCATCTCTTTCCTGTAGGGCACACTTACTCTTCTCTTTCCTGTAGCACACATGCCTACTCATCTCTTTCCTGTAGGACACACTTACTCTTCTCTTTCCTGTAGCACACATGCCTACTCATCTCTTTCCTGTAGGACACACTTACTCTTCTCTTTCCTGTAGCACACACGCCTACTCATCTCTTTCCTGTAGGACACACTTACTCTTCTCTTTCCTGTAGCACACATGCCTACTCATCTCTTTCCTGTAGCACACATGCCTACTCATCTCTTTCCTGTAGCACACATGCCTACTCATCTCTTTCCTGTAGGACACACTTACTCTTCTCTTTCCTGTAGCACACATGCCTACTCATCTCTTTCCTGTAGGACACACTTACTCTCCTCTTTCCTGTAGCACACATGCCTACTCATCTCTTTCCTGTAGCACACATGCCTACTCTCCTCTTTCCTGTAGCACACATGCCTACTCATCTCTTTCCTGTAGGGCACACTTACTCTTCTCTTTCCTGTAGCACACATGCCTACTCATCTCTTTCCTGTAGGGCAGACTTACTCATCTCTTTCCTGTAGGGCATGCTTACTCATCTCTTTCCTGTAGGACACACTTACTCTCCTCTTTCCTGTAGCACACATGCCTACTCATCTCTTTCCTGTAGCACACATGCCTACTCATCTCTTTCCTGTAGCACACATGCCTACTCTCCTCTTTCCTGTAGCACACATGCCTACTCATCTCTTTCCTGTAGGGCACACTTACTCTTCTCTTTCCTGTAGCACACATGCCTACTCATCTCTTTCCTGTAGGACACACTTACTCTTCTCTTTCCTGTAGGGCACACTTACTCTTCTCTTTCCTGTAGCACACATGCCTACTCATCTCTTTCCTGTAGGACACACTTACTCTTCTCTTTCCTGTAGGACACACTCACTCTTCTCTTTCCTGTAGGGCACACTTACTCTTCTCTTTCCTGTAGCACACATGCCTACTCATCTCTTTCCTGTAGGACACACTTACTCTTCTCTTTCCTGTAGCACACATGCCTACTCATCTCTTTCCTGTAGCACACATGCCTACTCATCTCTTTCCTGTAGCACACATGCCTACTCATCTCTTTCCTGTAGCACACATGCCTACTCATCTCTTTCCTGTAGGACACACTTACTCTTCTCTTTCCTGTAGCACACACTTACTCTTCTCTTTCCTGTTGGGCACACTTACTCTTCTCTTTCCTGTAGCACACATGCCTACTCATCTCTTTCCTGTTGGGCACACTTACTCTTCTCTTTCCTGTAGCACACATGCCTACTCATCTCTTTCCTGTAGGACACACTTACTCTTCACTTTCCTGTAGCACACATGCCTACTCATCTCTTTCCTGTAGCACATATGCCTACTCATCTCTTTCCTGTAGGGCATACTTACTCTTCTCTTTCCTGTAGCACACATGCCTACTCATCTCTTTCCTGTAGGACACACTTACTCTTCTCTTTCCTGTAGCACACATGCCTACTCATCTCTTTCCTGTAGGACACACTTACTCTTCTCTTTCCTGTAGCACACATGCCTACTCATCTCTTTCCTGTAGGACACACTTACTCTTCTCTTTCCTGTAGGACACACTCACTCTTCTCTTTCCTGTAGGGCACACTTACTCTTCTCTTTCCTGTAGCACACATGCCTACTCATCTCTTTCCTGTAGGACACACTTACTCTTCTCTTTCCTGTAGCACACATGCCTACTCATCTCTTTCCTGTAGGGCACACTTACTCTTCTCTTTCCTGTAGCACACATGCCTACTCATCTCTTTCCTGTAGGGCACACTTACTCTTCTCTTTCCTGTAGCACACATGCCTACTCATCTCTTTCCTGTAGGACACACTTACTCTTCTCTTTCCTGTAGCACACATGCCTACTCATCTCTTTCCTGTAGGGCACACTTACTCTTCTCTTTCCTGTAGCACACATGCCTACTCATCTCTTTCCTGTAGGACACACTTACTCTTCTCTTTCCTGTAGCACACATGCCTACTCATCTCTTTCCTGTAGGACACACTTACTCTTCTCTTTCCTGTAGCACACATGCCTACTCATCTCTTTCCTGTAGGACACACTTACTCTTCTCTTTCCTGTAGCACACATGCCTACTCATCTCTTTCCTGTAGGACACACTTACTCTTCTCTTTCCTGTAGCACACATGCCTACTCATCTCTTTCCTGTAGCACACATGCCTACTCATCTCTTTCCTGTAGCACACATGCCTACTCATCTCTTTCCTGTAGGACACACTTACTCTTCTCTTTCCTGTAGCACACATGCCTACTCATCTCTTTCCTGTAGGGCACACTTACTCTTCTCTTTCCTGTAGCACACATGCCTACTCATCTCTTTCCTGTAGGACACACTTACTCTTCTCTTTCCTGTAGGGCACACTTACTCTTCTCTTTCCTGTAGCACACATGCCTACTCATCTCTTTCCTGTAGGACACACTTACTCTTCTCTTTCCTGTAGGACACACTCACTCTTCTCTTTCCTGTAGGACACACTTACTCTTCTCTTTCCTGTAGCACACATGCCTACTCATCTCTTTCCTGTAGGACACACTTACTCTTCTCTTTCCTGTAGCACACATGCCTACTCATCTCTTTCCTGTAGCACACATGCCTACTCATCTCTTTCCTGTAGCACACATGCCTACTCATCTCTTTCCTGTAGCACACATGCCTACTCATCTCTTTCCTGTAGGACACACTTACTCTTCTCTTTCCTGTAGGACACACTTACTCTTCTCTTTCCTGTTGGGCACACTTACTCTTCTCTTTCCTGTAGCACACATGCCTACTCATCTCTTTCCTGTCGGGCACACTTACTCTTCTCTTTCCTGTAGCACACATGCCTACTCATCTCTTTCCTGTAGGACACACTTACTCTTCGCTTTCCTGTAGCACACATGCCTACTCATCTCTTTCCTGTAGCACATATGCCTACTCATCTCTTTCCTGTAGGGCACACTTACTCTTCTCTTTCCTGTAGCACACATGCCTACTCATCTCTTTCCTGTAGGACACACTTACTCTTCTCTTTCCTGTAGCACACATGCCTACTCATCTCTTTCCTGTAGGACACACTTACTCTTCTCTTTCCTGTAGCACACATGCCTACTCATCTCTTTCCTGTAGGACACACTTACTCTTCTCTTTCCTGTAGGACACACTCACTCTTCTCTTTCCTGTAGGGCACACTTACTCTTCTCTTTCCTGTAGCACACATGCCTACTCATCTCTTTCCTGTAGGACACACTTACTCTTCTCTTTCCTGTAGCACACATGCCTACTCATCTCTTTCCTGTAGGGCACACTTACTCATCTCTTTCCTGTAGCACACATGCCTACTCATCTCTTTCCTGTAGGGCACACTTACTCATCTCTTTCCTGTAGCACACATGCCTACTCATCTCTTTCCTGTAGGACACACTTACTCTTCTCTTTCCTGTAGCACACATGCTTACTCATCTCTTTCCTGTAGGGCACACTTACTCTTCTCTTTCCTGTAGCACACATGCCTACTCATCTCTTTCCTGTAGGACACACTTACTCTCCTCTTTCCTGTAGCACACATGCCTACTCATCTCTTTCCTGTAGGACACACTTACTCTTCTCTTTCCTGTAGGACACACTTACTCTCCTCTTTCCTGTAGGACACACTCACTCTTCTCTTTCCTGTAGCACACATGCCTACTCATCTCTTTCCTGTAGGACACACTTACTCTCCTCTTTCCTGTAGCACACATGCCTACTCTTCTCTTTCCTGTAGCACACATGCCTACTCATCTCTTTCCTGTAGGACACACTTACTCATCTCTTTCCTGTAGCACACATGCCTACTCATCTCTTTCCTGTAGGGCACACTTACTCATCTCTTTCCTGTAGGGCACACTTACTCTTCTCTTTCCTGTAGGGCACACTTACTCATCTCTTTCCTGTAGGACACACTTACTCTTCTCTTTCCTGTAGGACACACTTACTCTTCTCTTTCCTGTAGCACACACTTACTCTTCTCTTTCCTGTAGCACACACTTACTCATCTCTTTCCTGTAGGACACACTTACTCTTCGCTTTCCTGTAGGACACATGCCTACTCATCTCTTTCCTGTAGGACACACTTACTCATCTCTTTCCTGTAGGACACACTTACTCTTCGCTTTCCTGTAGCACACATGCCTACTCTCCTCTTTCCTGTAGGACACACTTACTCATCTCTTTCCTGTAGCACACATGCCTACTCATCTCTTTCCTGTAGCACACATGCCTACTCATCTCTTTCCTGTAGCACACATGCCTACTCATCTCTTTCCTGTAGGACACACTTACTCTCCTCTTTCCTGTAGCACACATGCCTACTCATCTCTTTCCTGTAGGGCATGCTTACTCGTCTCTCTTTAGGATGTTCTTGTTTTTTTTTTGTAGGAAATGTTCGCTTGTTTCTTTTCCTGCACAATGGGGGTACACTGAATGTTCAGCAAGCTCCTCCTTGTAGGTTACAGCATTTACTTCTGGATTGCAGTTTCTCTTTTAGAGCAAGCATCTGCCAAATGATCTTTTATTATTATTTTCTCAATATGTGGACTGTCAACTATAATTTGAAATACTTTCATTAAACAGAATTTTTTTGTATTATCAGTGACACCGATCCGGCTGCTGGTTTTAAGGAATGGAGAAAGAGATGTGAAAAAAGCTGTGGCTGCAGTCGGCTCCAATGTGACAAATGCAAGTATTCATCATTAAGTGTACGGGCATCTCTCGTTAGATGGCTCATCCCTGGGCCTCTCACTGCACTTGCTGGATTAAGAAAAACAACAAAATACCTACCAGCAGTAATGATACATTTAACATTGGCATAATGTAGAAACTTTATTATTGACAACTTTGTGGGAGGTGCAGCTTTTGGGGTTTGGGAACAGGAAAACGTGAATTATAATTATGTGGACTGTCTGTGGTTTGAACCCTGATTTGTAGGTTGGGATAACCATGTCCATCATAATAACATTTGAGAGACTTACAGTGGTGGCTGAAACTTGATGAAGCTAAATATGATTTCAGGAAGAACTCTCAGCATCTTATTCTTATAGTAGATTCAAGCTGTTATTATGCAACAGCAAGAAAGTCTTAAAAAAATGTGCAGGCAGTCCCCGACTTATGAAAGAGTCGGGCCCCTGGACCCCTGTTCGTAAGTCAGAACACTATTAATTCCATGGGTTAGGTTACAGCACAACCCTGCTCATACAAAACAGAGCCGCTAAATTCCGAGTAACATACGCAAAATGGCACGGACCAGTGGACCGTGTGTTGTTGGTGGTGGGATGTGGAACCGCCAAGTGAGGGCAGAGGCCGACCGCCAAACAAAGTAGTGCCGCACCCATCCGTAAGTGCTAGCAAATAGCCATAGGTCGAAACTGGTTTTTGTGATGAATATATCGGATCTCGTTCATAGGTGCAGGTGTTTGTAAGTCGGGGACTGCCTGTATTACATTATAATAATATTGCTAAAGAACCAATGTCTTCGGATGGGGCAAAAAAACGTTTTTATGATAACCAGTAGATTTTGATCACAGGTTCTCTGTGGTTCAGTTCAGTATATAACATCCGAAAGTTAACTTGCTGATGAAGTAGATGCTGTACTCTTTTCTTGTCAGTTTCTGAAGCCTGCCAAGATGCCTTTTTTTCGAGGAGGTTCTGATTTTCTGGAATAATGCAGTATTCTAAAAAGAAACCATCTTGCTGACCTTTTCTGTGGCGAGTAAATGCTGATGATAAAGAAAGGAAGAAAGAAATGTGTGTGTATCTGCCGCGTCAGATTAGTTGTTCTCCAAAGCATCTATACTTGTAGTAGCGGGTATCACACCACCAACTGACAATTACATAGTTTGTTACACTGATATCGGTAAACATTTTATCACAAAGTTGCTGGGCAGGATTTTACTTCTCTCTCTTTCTTTTTTTTCCTTTGCTATACATGTGATAGATATCAGTGATTATCTGCTTGTAAATTGATTTAGACTAATAAGTTAACTATGGCAAGGATTCTCTGAGCTAGTATGTTCACTTAATGGATCCTCATTTTGTTCTGCTATAGATGTTAAAATACCAGGATGGAAAGAAGAAGGAAAAGTCTGCAAGGCATCGAAAGCAAGTTAAAAATGAGTGTGAAGCCGACACGAACCTCCACTGCAGCAAGTTGACCATTAGAGAATTAGAATTTGCCAGGGTGAGCACCCTGAACCAGTCGCATCTATTTTTAAGTTCAGAATAGGGATCTAAAGGTCACCATGTTGTCAAGATTCTCTTTCGAAAAAGAAAGAGATTAGGGCAAATTGCTTTAATTTCAGAGGGAGATTTTAAAATTGTTATTTCATATAAATGCTGTTGTTGTTGTTGTTGCGTCACCTCAGGCGCCTGAGGATAGTCCTCAGTAGCGCTGTGGCTGCACGTGGAAATGCTGTTGTTGTGGACGCTGTCAGTAGGTAAAATCTGTATTTATTAAGTTAGTAGGCATAGTTAGAGTTTATCTTTACATCGTGGGTGCATGACATTTAATGATAAGGGTGGAATTTACGAGAAATTTACAAACAAATCAAGATGTGGAAAAAAGTTGGCCACAGGACAGTTTGGATGGAATAGGTTGTGTGAGGAAATACCAGGTCACTGAGTTAGATGCTCAGGGCTGTATGACATTTGGTTGTGTTATTGTTGTGTGATATGGTGTTTGTATGGGTTCTGAGGTGACTGCTATTTCTACTCTCTCACTTCGCAAGAGCTCAAGAACACAGGATAGCAGTCTCTAAAGTATTGATATGTGAATATATATATATATATATATATATATATATATATATATGTGTATATCATATATGCATTTGATAATTTTAATAATTGAAACTGGATCATGGATAAGTATAAATGGGTTAAATATGTGTGATCTTCTTTGTTTCTTTACCATAATTGTCTAGTTTATTACAGTAAAATAATTAATATATTTCAAGAAAACATCTTTTTTTTTTGCTAATTCTTCATTAATAGAGCAGCAAATTCATGGTCCACCTTTGGAGTTAATTGTAGCACAGAATGCATGGGATGAGGATTTAATCTAAGTTTTGAAAGTCTTCTCTGTCAATATCCAAAACTATCTTTGAGCAGGGATTCTGAGAAGATGGTTATTTCATATAATTCTAGATCCTCTATAATTTTAAATGTGAATACATATTCAAAATGAACAATATCTAACTCAGACTAGTGTTTCAGTTTGTTGTTTTATTAAAATAATTTTCACTATAGTATTTATCATCAAATGGCAGACAAGGACAATTTAAGATAAATGGAACAAAAAACCTAATAAAAATTTTACATTTTAATCTTCCCGCTGATTGTTGAGAGAGGGAGATGGAGAGAGAGAGTGTGTGTTGTTTCATTTTTAACACCTTTTTGTAAAATTCTTTTTTAAGTTGATCAACCAGTATTTATATAGGATTACAAATTTTATTGCTGATGTATTACATTCTGTGTGAGCCCCTGTTGTTCGGCAGTTAATCCCATTTCTGTAATGCCAGTTTATGTATTTATTTATTCAGTTTCTTGATAAGTGCACCAGGTTGCTGAGTTTGCCATCAGCTGCCAGACGTCTCTTTGATGACAGGGGCTGTGAACACCTGACTCTGATTGACCTGCAACGAAACCAACTAGTGTACATTACCTGTGGAGAGCCCTGGCATGACCCCAAGTTGTCTGCATCCGAAAAAAAGAGGCACAACCTCTTGGCACATTTGTCTTCTGATGTGGCACAGATTCGACAGTACTGTGCTCTTCGGAATCAGGAAAGTAAGGATCTGGTTTCATTTGAAATGTAAACAAATTTCTACCACTACTTTGGAGATTTTGTTTTTTAATTGGAATTTAGCAAGAGAGGCAGTTATTGCATACACTGCATAATGGATTACTTCTCTTGCCAAGAATTTAAAATGGCATTACCAAAACAGCATGAAATTTGTCTGATTATCGCTTTATTTGATACCTGTTGTTCATCAGCAAATTTTACTGGCATCATATTAAGAGCCAAATTAAAGACATAAAGCCATGAAAGATCAATTTTGCTGCTTTTGTAGTTTTAGAATTTTGTATAGTTAGAGACTGAAGAAAGTCTAAAGAATAAGTAAAAGAAGAACAGAAATTAGATACATCAGATAAATTACTAGAGGGTTTTTTGCTTTAATTATTTACTTAAAAAAATTGATTGGTAGGCTAAGATACTGTATGTAAAATATTCTAGAACTGTTCAGGATTTTTTTAAAATGTATGGCCAGGTTTCATGAATATTAAATATAATTTTTTTTAAACTTCTGTAATAATTCATAAAATATTATAATCTGTTTTATTGGGAACTGTCTTTCAAATTATGAATTATTTTCTTTCTACAAGTTATTGTCACATTGTTGTGTTGTTATTATTATTAGTAGCATATTGTTTAATGTATTATTATTATTATTATTATTATTATTATTATTATTATTATTATATTATTATTATTATAGCTAACATTTGTCCTTCAAGCGGATACTGATTTGTTTTCTGGTGCTAAACTTATCATCAGCAAACTGTGGAAACCAGCATCATCCGTCGATGAGACCATCCCAACTCAGGATAACCAGGACGAAGATGTTGCAGTGTCTCCATGGAGGAACACAGCAGAGCAGGAACTAGAAACAGAAAATGAAATTGAGGAAACTGCTCGGTAAGAAGTCTTTACATGCTTCAAATCTGGCATCTGGTGGAAGGAATTTAGAAAGGAAAAAAAAAAAGAAAGATATTCAGTTTGCCCATCTAACTCTAAAAATGATGTGATTTTTGACATTATTTCTTTCCAGCATTTAACAGATTACAGACATTGTCTTTTGTTCTTTCTAAAAGTTCTATTTTTAATTATTTTAACTGATTCCCCTCATGTGACCCTTCTCCGAATTGAACAGTTTTATATTCTGCTGAGTAAAATAAAAAGACTGGAATCTAACAGATGTTTGTTACTGTTCAGAAGTAGAGCACTATCATCTCCAGAAAGTAAGAAGGCAGTGTCACGGTGAGCAGCTAGATAGAAGTTTGGGAAGAGTATCCCAGTTAGAGGGAGACCACTGCTTTGCTCCAACTAGGTTTCTGCTTTGTTATTTACGGCATTTCTGCCATCGTCGCTTATTGTTTGTTTGTTATTTTGAAGGGGTTTGATTTGCTGGAACTTAATTTCTATCTTGCCATCTCTCCCAGACTTTCATGCCATGAGCAGTCTCACATACGGTCAGATCAGCGCTTCCACAACCTGAAGTGGCCCTGGGAAAGGCTGGTTAACTTGGAGAACAGCTTTGAAGATGAAGATTCTGCAGTGACGGAGTACACTAGTGAAAAGTTCAGGTGAGTAGCTAGTTTCTGTTTGTCCTGACTCCAGACGACTGTTTATTTTGTTTGTTTTTTTCTTAAAGAAGAAAACAAAAATATGTTTAAAAAATCATGCATCTCTGTCAAGAATAGGAAACTCAAATTAAATGCTTTCTAATTTCATAACAGCCATGTTTTCTTTTTTGTTAACTGTGTAGCTTCTTTTCTAAAAACACTATTCCTGTGTCTGTCTGTCGTAATTATGTTTATAATGATCCACAGATGTGCAGGAGGTCTTTTCTTAGATCAAACCTTATTCGTTATTTTGCTAGGCTGACTATTCCTTGTTCCCTACCATAATACTGAAAGAACTGCTTATGCATGTCAAGTTTACTATAATGCTTGTAAAAAAGCTTTAATTATAGTCCCTTATAGCCTGAAAATCCAAATGAAGATTTTAAAAAAAAAAAAAAAACAGATTTTTTCTACTTGTTCCATTTCTTTCCAAATTTTGTCCTAGTTAATTCTCCCTGTAGTCTTTAATATGAAGGGTTAAGTTTAAATTTTTTCTAATCACTCAACTAAGATCATTCGCAAAACTATTCTGGTGAGCACTTCTGCATACTCCAAGTGTGGTCTAACCAAAGGTTTATAATTAGATAGAGAAAGAAGAATGTCCGTTGTCTTTATTCCAGTAGTTCTTAGTAAATCTAATATTATGTCTGATTATACTCTTATCAGTTTTTAGGTTATACTAGAGATTTATACCCGAATGTTGGCCATCTTAATCCTTGTTGACAATGGGAGCATCATCCAACCAGTTTGGTTTATTGGAAAGACCAAAGTTCATCTGTTACCTATTTATTGTTGAATTTTGTTTTATTACTTTTTTTTAGTTTTCAGGGGATTTTTTTCTGCTTGTTCTATTTATTTAAAATCTTTAGGATGGTTTTCAAAGCAAGGGTATATGGCATTTGAGATGTGCTTGTATACTTGGAATACCGTAGATCTCAGTTTATAAGTCGGCCCCAAGTTTTAAGCTCACACCTACTTTCCATGGTAAAATATGTGGTTTTGGCATATTACCAATGTATAAGTTGACCACATTCTTGAAGAGTAAAATCACGAATGTATTTTTTCTCTAATAATAAACATAGTAGACCTCATTTATTTCCAGGAAAGAGTCACATGATAGCTGACATGGCCAAAAAATGAAAAGCCATCCAAAATGACTGGACATTTATCTGTGCAATTATGTCTTTTCTTGTTCTCACAACCTTAGAGAACTCTAACATGCTTACTACATGTGTTTACTTATGTCATATTTATGCCATTTTGGGGAAACTGAGCCTCGTTCATCATGTATTTGTTGTGGATTTTATAATCAAACCATACATTTAAAGTGTGTCAGAGTATACAGACCAGAAAACATTTGGTGAGTAAGTGCCATATGCCTTTGTTATTCAAGCAATTGTCATGTAATTAATGAGTGATCATAGCAGTGACTTGGGTTTTCAATAAGTTGCAAGTTGAGTGTACAGTTATGTATACATGGTATAGCTTTTAGTCACTGATGCAACACTATTACAACAATACTGAAATATACCTCACCCGTTTGACACTAATTCAGGTACTGGAACATATTCACAGGTGTAACCAACGAGAATGCAAATTGTTCCTTATCTAAATTAATATCAGCTTAATCTTAGATAGAAACCTTCGCAAAAATACAAAAATATTCAAATTGCAATTACATTCTCAACCTAATGATCACATTGTCTAAACCACGAGCAAAATGAGTGAAATGAGCTATCACCTACAAGCTAAAAGTAGTTGAGTTTGCAAGCAAAATAATTTTGTATTAATGAAGAGCGTGTCTGGGAATGCATACAGGCTCTGTTGATTTTTTTAAATTTTGGTACATAAACCTGTTGCTAAAATGCTAATGCAAGAAAACTGTTTGCTTTGGCCATTTCTGTGAAATAAATGAAAACCATGTATTCTGTGTGCTTTTTTGTTTTTGGCACAGTCACTGAAAGCTTCTGCCATATGCTGGGATTTGACCAGAATCGGATTCAAATACAAATTTTTAGTGTCACACACGATAACCTTTATATAAGCTGACTCCCAAACTCAAGGTATAAAATTTGGGCCAAATTTTTGGCTTGTACACTGGTATCTATGGTACTTAAGAAAATACTCCCAGAATGCAATACTATGAAGCTGATATACAGATAATCTCTAGTACACTCATGATTAACGACAGAAAAACCAAGGCATACATACTTACCTTCTCTTTACTTTCTGACTCCCTGTAATATGATCATGAATCATGAACTGATTGAGAATGTGTAGAACCTAGTATCAGAGTGGGGATCTGTGGGTATTTTAGGGTTGACCATAGTTTATGAATTAAGTTATTAAGCCCTGTTTTACAGACTGAAGAACATCACAAAGATTTCCCCAGACAAGCTGCAGCAGTTTTTTTATGAAGATGGGTACATAGCATGTGTGGCAAATAGGAATCTTGTCCTAAGCATCCTGGATACAGCAGAGGGTCGAGTTGCTCGAGTGGTCTTAGCCAAGAGGTCACCAGATGACATCCTCCAAAGATGGATAATGAAATCAAATGGGTAAACATTTTATATGTGTTGTGTTTATGTATATATGTATATGCCTTCATTTTTCTAAGAATCAGCTGCTTTTAATATTTTTCTAGTTCACCTTTAGTGAAACCAGGCCTCCCTTTAAATATGGGTGACAGTTTTTCAACAGAATCAAGGGCAATAATAAATTTATATAGATCACATAGGATGAGGTGATTTTTTTAAAAAAAAACAATGAATAGCATCATATTTGTACATTTACTTTAATAAATAATACCTATTATTTTCTAATCGTGCTGTTTAGTTGTTGTAATTATAAAAATTTTTTTAGACAAACGGCCATTTGTAACTGAAGAATGGAGAACAGAGAGAAACTGTGCCTGCACCGCTATTAGATATTATTAATCCTTACTCTCCTAATTAACTATTTTAAAGAATTAGGGGTTCTTTTTTTGTGGAGATTATTTTGGTAGCATTCTTCTGCAGTAAGATTACTAGAAATCTTCTCAAAAAGACAATATCTGGCAGCCTGTTCACTCGGATTCTGGTTAGGAGAAAGGAATAAAACTTACCAGATAAAACTAAATATATGCAGATGTAGGTAAATGACTGAAGTCTCACTGGCCCTTTTATTTGCTAAATGTTGAAATTATTCCAGAGTAATGCTGCGCTGCTTGTGCCCTGTGAAAGTACTTAAGCATTAAAAAAATATGATAAAATTAAATTTTTTAATTAAAAAAACTCTCTCTCCATCTCTCTCTCTTTCTCTCTCCATCTCCATCTCTCTCTCTCTCTCTCTCTCTCCTCTCTCTCTCTCTCCATCTCTCCATCTCCATCTCTCTCCATCTCTCTCTCTCTCTCTCTCTCTCTCTCTCTCTCTCTCTCTCATCATCTATGCAATATTATTACTTTTTGATGGTTCTTAAAATTAAGGATTTTTATAATTTTTTTAATGGTATGTGCTAGCATGTTTTGAAGAAAATTTGTGTATACATCTTTTGATTGGTTGATTTTTTTCTTTGTAGTGAAATTCAGTCTAAATATGGCCATAATATGGTGTTAACCATTGCTCTGCCACCCATTTCGCATGGCCAGATGGAGTCAGCCATGCAGCCCTTGTCATTTCATGGTTGTTCAATTACTCTGCAGACCAGAAAGCCCAACAACTATGGCCATGCCCACCAGAGATGGTATTATGATTCAGAAACTGGCTGTATCCATGCCTTCAATGCTGACACACTTGACAAGGGTGAACTAACACGCTTCTGACTTGACCTTTTTACTTTGTTGTGCAAGTTTGGTTGTTTATAGTCAGTCACAAAAAGTTCAGAGTTAGTGACAAGCTTTGAAATCTGTCAACAGAAAGACTCAATCTACTCCCTAGCTGAGAATATTTGTTTGTTGTTTTTTTTTTAACTTGCCTGTATCATCAAGTTTGAGGGATTTCCCTAAATTTAGACTTTCAGTAGTTTTTAAATGTGTTCAGTTGTCAGAAAGACTACGAAGAATTATTACATGTGCATAATGGATTTTGGTCTCTCAGCCTTTTCTACTCTCACTTTAAGAGAGCGAAGAAAAAAAGACAAAAACACAAGATGGAATTTTTCAAAGTATAAATATGAGAATATTTAATTATAAATTTTAGTCTACACTATTATCTAAAAATATTATTGAGGAATTTTTTAATGTTTTTTTTTTTAGCATATTTACTGTTGTTTTCTAATATGTTTTTGTTGTTTACTCGAATGACCAAAATTTACTGTGTTGGCGTGAAGTCATTATAATGTGTCATCATCTAAAAGAACACATGAGACCATGCAGCTTTAAATGCCACCAATGTGTCTGATTTGTTTTCAGTGCTAATATCGATACTTAAGAATCATCTTCTTGCATTTTTGAGCTCTTTTGAAGTGAGAGGAAGGAAAGTAGTGGTGTCAAAATCTGTCCACAGGAAAGCAGCACCTTGCAAATGAAGTTGTGAGGTTACCCACATGCCTGAAAGTTATCAAAAGTTCACATTTACTGAAATTCCTTGGATAGATAAGTCATCTCCAATAATGCATCTGTTTATTCAGGAAACTCCAGTACGCTTTTAGTAAAAGAAAAATATTTAAGTTATTTAAATCAAAAACTAATTTACTTTTAAGAGATATGTTTTTTGTTGTTAGTTTCTGTATTTGTTTTTACTTTTTATTAATTGGGCTACTTCATGTATTTAGTTCATCTTTAATTTTGCTTTTTGTTTTTTGTATTTTCAACGTGATGTTATCCAGTGACCTATAGACTAATTATTTGCTCTATCTGCAGAGATAACAGCTGCCACTCATGTTGGGATCTGCACATTTGCTGTCTCTGGAAGCAAAGCCATTGATCAGCCAGTAAGTGCAGTGATTTGTAAATGAACATCTAATCTTAACCATCTACCCAGGTCTCTCTACTCACCTGACTCTGTCCCCAGAGGTTGGAAAGTCAGACACTGTGACAGGAAAGCTAATGCAAAGTATAAATGATAAATAAAGTCACAGGAAGTTTTTGACATTTATATACAGACCGTTTTTACCTGGAAGTGCTTGTCTGGTGTATTTGTTTACAATATTCACAATTTATGCTTCCACTACCTGATTTGGCAAAGCATTTCAGGCAATATCTAATCCAGGGCATGTTTTAGTTATTTTATACGTTTCTTTTATATTAATAGAATCAAAAACTCTGATTTAACACATTCCTTCCCAGAAGTGATTTTACTTATAATGTCTGCAGCTAAACTAGAAAACTGAAGTTTCTATAATCCTTCTTCATAAATGGCATTAAGTATGTTCTGATCCTTTGGACATTTTCTGAGATATTAATATTCTTAAAATAATCTGGGCACAATGCATGAACTGCATAATTAAAAAGGAGTCTAAAGATTTATACAAGGGAACTACAATTACTGATGGCTTACTCCATCTCCAACCCAGTTGGCTTTAAGATATATATATATATACATACATATATATGCTGTCTCACACTAATTTAAACATTTAATGGTCATCTCTACCAAATCCTTTTCTTCTTCTGCCAGTGTAATTGTAGCAAAATCTAATTTATAGGAGAGTTTCATTTTAACACGTCTAAGGCTGAGAAATTTTGATTTGCCATTTGTTCAGAACCTGTTAAATAATTTAAATCAGGCTTCATACTCTTAGCATCTCTATCCTACTATATAATTTAGTCACATACAAACTTCATAGCAGCATTATACATTCTAGTATCCAAATTTTATCTATATCTATTTTTAAAAAGATAGGCCTAAAAACTGAACCCTGAGGTACCACACAAGCCAGAATTAATAGGGTTAATTTTAGAGCCTAGTGAGTCACATAATGTTGACAAGCTTCATGAATCTTTGCCTACCAACTTTTTCATGTTTGACACTTATTGTACTTTGATAGGGTTTCAAAGTAGATGTTCCAGTTCCTGCCTCACCAGCAGCCAGGCCGGAGACTCACAACATCTTGGTCTGTACGTCATGTGCCCATGCACTGAGGGGCAGGTACAAAGTTGGAAAACTCACATCTAAAACGGAATTTGCCTGTGCCACAAGAGAAGGTGTGTAACTGCATGGAAATTGATGAACAAATATTGCATGTGATTCTACATACAAAGAAACTAATTCTGAATGATTTACTTTTGTGAATTAATTAATTCTCTTCTATGTATATAGTCATTTTAAATCTGTATTTTAAGTTTTTTGTACATTTTTATTTTTAGAAATATAGAGGCCCATGATACAGTTTGAGAACACAGAATAATGTATTAACATATTTATTTCAGTCTGAAAAATACATCTCTGTCTCTTTCTTCGGCACCTGTTACATTTATGCTGTAAATGGTGTAAACTGGCTTTAGGCCAACTAACTGCCTTAGGTATTTATGTCTGTAAAACAAACAAGCAAAACCCACATATTTACAGCCAAGAAACTGAACCTGAAGCAGACTGGGAGCAGCTTTCAGATGCTTAGCCAGACAGTTGACTTATCCACGCACGAGGCTTTGCGAACTCTGCAGAAGTGGGAGAAGATGCTAGCCGATCTGTGGCAGAAAACGAGCGTGAGAGCCATAGCCAAGGAAATAGCAGCCATGGCAGAGACTGTCAAAAGTGTGAAAATTTTGGCCTACAAGAATGGCGACGGACGGCTTCGAAATGGCCAGCTGATCATCGGATCTACTATGGAAGGGGTGAGCTTGCTGCTTATATTAAAAATTCTAATGATAAAGAAATTTTGCTCTTACACACACAGTTAATTTCCTTCCGACCAGATCTTTTCTCCTTCATACTGGACATTTTAGATAATTGTGTCATAGTTACTTATGTACTAGACCTTTGAGCCGCTAATTGTTTGTTTGTTTTTTACTCAGAAAAGAGATGATGAAACATTTTGCATATTGTTTTTGTTTCCTTTAATTGTATATGATAAGGACAATGATCCTGTACATAACTACCTTCCTATGCAAAATCTGTTGGTGGACTATTAAATAAATACAACTTGTCCCTTTAGAAATACGAATGGGTAATACTGTATCATAGAAGTGAAAGTGCTGTCATATGTTATGATTAACTGCTTGATTTCATTGTGAAATGAAATAATGACTAAAGAAGATTCCTGTCCCATGGTGGTTATGTCTTACTTGGTGACTTGCTATCTGTCTAGCCCAGGATCTAAATAGTATGGAACACACTTTGGACAAACCAAAGAATGAAATTCTGACTCATTTAATCAAGCTAGGGATTTTATCAAGGACTCCAGACTACTCTTGCACCCACAATCCATGCCTTAAAAGATGTGGGAGTGCGCTAGCTGCTCCTGGTAACCACACAAAACATGAAGACAGTTTTCAAGTGAGATGTTAGACAGAGAAAGTAAAATCACACGTTTTCTGCATAAGCTTGCAGCAGTAATGTTTGGTATTTGGTTTCTTTAGTCATGTACCCCAGGAAAGCATCTGTAATGTGCTTAACGCAGTCATTTTACTTTCTTTACATCTGTTTCAGTTGTCATTAACCTTCAGAGGAATAAATGCTAGTGTTTTCCAAGAGTTTGTGAGCTTTTATTCTTACTTGAATGAGTGCAGTTGACTTAAACATTTGAGTGGACTGAAAAAAGACTTGAAACAATGGCTCTTGAATATTTCAGCTAGACTTTAATGTGAAAGCTTTTATCAGCAACTGAAAATGAGCTTCTCTCGATGTTTCCACACACCTACCTAGTTGGTAACCTGAAATATTAAGTTACGTATTGGATTAGGCATGTTTTGAAACTCTCACTACTTGGTCAAGAACCTAACGCTCTTTATGTTGGAGTTTTCAAAGCCTGGAATATTGTCTAATTCAGTAGTAGAACCATTCATAAGATTCTCTAAATATCTCTATTTATTTAGATTCTTACATAACTATCCTTTCATGCTCATTATTGTAAGTAATCTTAATGTGTAACTATTGTTTTGTATGTAAATATGCATATTTGGCTAGTGCCAAGTCTAGATTGAATGGCATAGCTGTTGTCTAATGAGATAATAAAATTAGTAGCTTTCCTTATTTCAGCAATTAATAAACCTACCTCCGTCGTTACCCTTTGCTGCCACACCATAGCTCTTTAGATTACTGTGAACAGTTAGGCAGAGATTTTCTGGTAGCATTAGTATGTTCATATCTGGAATCTCACTCGCTACTTATTGGGCTTAACCCTTTTCTTTTCAGCTTTTGCAGCAGTGCACGCAGTGTCTTTCCTTGACAAATGCTGCTCGAAGGCTGTACACTGAGGATGGAGCACTGATACTGCAGATAGATGACCTCATCCAGTGGGCCGTAGATAACTATAAAGCAATCATGGCATTTCAGATTGAAAAACTCACACTGGGAGTCTACAACGCTAACACTTTCAGTTCTTATGGTATTTAATTCATTTGTGCCCATTTTCAAATTTAGTAGTAATAAATAGTTTTTTTAATTTTTTCAACAGTTGATTTTTTTTGTATTAAGATACATTTAAAAGAGCAGTTTTACCATCTATATCACTATTGTTTATTAGGATCAAGTTCATCATTAAGTTAAGAAATTATTAAATCCATACGAGAAGTCATCATGATGAAGGCTGGCTGGGATGGGTCGGTGCCACCACATTCACAACTAAGGCAAGGAACACGAGGAGTGGCAGAAGAAGCTACATATGCTGAATATTCCTCTCCAAAACGTGGGAGGAAATCAGACTGGTGCTGGCTGGAAAATTTACCAAAGTGAGCCGGTCCTGTGCAAAAGTCAACCTCGCACTTTCAGTCTTAGCAGTCCAGTAGTCCAACCACTGAACTAAGAAGTATTTAATTAAATATTTTTATACTCATGCTTTGAACTCACCATCTTGTGTTTCTGTGCTCTTCAAATACGAGTTGGAAAAGCAATGATATCAGAACCCTTACAAATGCCAATAAGCCCTATTTAGTAAACTATCAAATCCAGCTAAATTCCATGTCTGTCTTTGCATAACATGAAGCTGATCTTATTGACAAGAGACCTAAGGTGTTGTTTTGCCTTTTTAGAGTTAAATTTATTAATAGTCTTCAGAACTGCCATGGTCGATACAATTTTGTGTTGATGTTTTTACATAAACTTCGGGTCAGCAGGGAAACAATGTGTCGTTTGAAAAAGAACAATACTTGATTAATTTTTTAACTGTGTGGTCAAATACAGGAGCTATTCCATGCCAGGTGTTACAGTAGAAATGCAGTACAAACCAATATAGATTTATTATTGTATACACTGTTATTGTAGTCCTACCGTGGAAATGAAAAGAAAGATATGTTGATGGGAAATATCTCGTGTAAACAAATTTTGAAAAAAAACTTATTAACGAGTTTTGTTATTTATATATTTTCTAACAGTCATATATGATAATATATATATCTGGATATATTTATTAGGAAATTTATTAAATATGATATATCTTATTGTTTTAAATTATGGCTGCCAGTGTTATATTTTTTACTACACTCATATTTTTTTTAAAATTAAAATTTTAATTAATATTATTAAAAGATCATTGATAATGAAATACAAAGTAACTGAAAAATATTCAGAAACTATGCACTCCTAACTCATGTAACTACCTTGAAGCGTTGTCATTGCCTTTCAAGATTCTGAACCTATAATAAATATATTGGCAAAATGTGGTGCTTCACAATTCAGCTGTTGTTCACACCTCTGACATTTCAAATAGTCAGGGGTTTCATCTGGAGAACTGTTGTGCATTGCTAGAAACTTTGAGAATGCTATTTTCTCTCTTCCTGTGTCCTGGCTTCAGAGTAGATCCTGACACAGGTGTAAAATCTGATTCATTTAAAACTAAGCTGATAATAAATGTGTGACATTTTTTTGTATCTTTTCCTATTTGAAAATTTGTGTTTCATCTGATGTTTTTGGTCATTTCCAGATTCCATCAGGCTGCATACAAAATCAAATTTTGGCCTGTACACCTACAGGTCTGAGGAAGAAACTGGGGAACAAGAACGTGAAGAAGAGCAATCTTATACAGGTATGTCTAGCATTAGGTATACACTGAGATTGTATGGTAAATCAGCTAGCAGCTTTACATACTTAGAATTATTATAAAGTGTACAACCCTGTAAATAAAGATTGTTTAAAATATTGTATTGTGCATAACTTATAAGACTGTAATTTAATAATAAGATAATGAAAGTATAGTAACAATTTTTAAATTATAACTTTAAAAGAAGTATCTGATGTACAGCCAAGGCAGCCAAAAGTTTGTATGACCAAAATTTTTTTCATGTGACAATTTGAAATCTAATTTGGAAATACATGATTTCTGAAAAGACCTTATAAATCATGACAACAAGTGCAACTCATTTATAAATATTCAGAAAGAGTCATTTAGAATTGGTCCTGAGTCTGCTTTGCAGATAGGTTTTATTTCAAATCTTTGTTGTAGAGGTTGACCAAAATGAAGCTAAGAAACTGGCCAAAGAAAGAAACCATTTTCTCAGTCAAATTCAGTTACCTCCCATAGACGTTATTCTTCGTTATCCAATTGAAGTTTGGGTGTCGAGTGGCAAGGCATTTGTATCACCAGAAAGTAAGATGTCAAGTTTGATATTTCTGCTTTCAAAAGTTGGTTTCTGATTCAAATATAAGATATTTTACATTTCTTAAAAAAAAAAATTGTTTATTTGCATTGGAATTAAGTAACTATTGCTTTTCTGATAATGGTCTATTGTCTTTCTAGTTGTGGAGTCAAAAGCTGAAAACAGGAAAAAGAAACAAGCCTTCAGGGCTGAAATTTCATTGGAGCTAGACATACAGAAACATATTCTGAGAAAAATGAAAGGTATCTTATAGTCAATCTTGAATTGTTTTATTTTGTTGTTTTTTCCCCACTTGCTTCTGAAGCACATTTTTCATTCTGAAATATGTCAGGCATGGTGTCAGTGAAAATATGGTTCAAGCCCCTGTTGGTGAACTGCCAGATTCCATGTACGCTTGGCCAAGTCAGCTGTCAGTTCACACTAAGTGCAGTTAATTCAAAATCGATGTTTGGAAAGACAAAATTATAGCAGAGATATATTCAAGCCATAGTATTGAAAAATCTGAGGGTGGTCTGATTTTTTTACATGGCTTGTTCGTCTTCTGATGGTAGGGATTATTTACTTTTGACTGTTTTAGGTCGGAGACTTGATGAACTTAGTCCTGGTGACTACCTGGCCACAAGAGACAGCGATTGCCCTGTGATAATCACAGGGCACTGGGCAGAACCTTCAATGACAGAGCAGATGAAATATTCTACCGTACAAAAATTGCAGGTAATGCCAGTTTATCGTCTATGTCATCACCAGGCTGCCAGTTACATGGCAATAGAACTGCCTCAGTTTCTTTTCACAAATAAAATTAGATAAGTGTGTAAAAATAATAGATAGAAAATTATTTTTAGGCTGTTTGGGATTTTTTTTTCCTACACTTTACAGGAGACGAATCCAATTTTATTTATTTTCAGTTTAGAAAAGATTTCAAAATTACTTAAAACTTATCTTTTCTATGGTTTAAGACAACTCTGTGAGCTGTCCGTATTAATCTGCAATTGTAAGTATTACTGCTGTGGATTGACGTTTTTATTGTGTGAAGGAAATATGGAGCTTTCATGATTTTTACTATGATATTTAACTCTCTGTGTACCACCTGTGGGGCATTTGCATCCCACTATCCTTCAAATCTGTATTATTCAGCACAGGTTGAGCCATAGGGTCTGCGACACGGTATCTTCCTCATTAATATAACCCTTTGTACTGACAAATCTGTGTACTGCTCCAACCCCACATGCTCTGCATTACAAGTGTGTTAGTTAATTATGCAACCAGTTTAACAAATATTAGTGATTCTAAGCTGAAATGGTGGTAGTTAAAGGAAAAGATTTAAATCGGTCAGTGATCAGACTTAATTCATAAATAAAAAAACATTTTTAAATAGCTTTTCTATTCACTGATCTCAATGCATTTAGATTTTGAACACTTTTCAAACTTGTATGGGCAGTGACAGCTCTTTTGCCAGGAAGACTACAAAGTTCTGTTTGGGCTTCATTGTTGTGTATTGTGTTTAAACGTCTCCATGACAATGTGTTGTATGGTGTTCTTATATGAGTTCTGATTTTTTGCTTTTTTCTAATCTTACTTTAAAAGATCCCCAAAATGTCAGTCTCCATAGTATTGCCATAAAAATATTTGTTTGTTTTATATGTTTCAGGCTATTCTAGTTTCAGCAGTGGAACCAAAATTATAAATATTAGTAATATACACAGGTTGGCCATTTTATAAGGCCATAGCTATTTTTCAGACTTGGGCCTGACCTGAGCTATAGATGGATGTAAATTAGGTTGACTACATGATGTGGGAGGTGATCCCTGCAGCACTATCTGTAACTTTGACAAGCATATTTTCAGTCTCAGTCTAACAACCAACAGTTATGGGGAAAGGGGAAGACATTACAGCATACAAAAGAGATACAGTAGTCGGTGCACATCTAGCAGGTACCACAGTGACCAAGATATTGGTTCTTTAAGTTTATCAGTATTGGCAATGGTGAAGAAAATCTCAGCTGCGCTGGATGAGATTGTGGTCATAAAAAAGTAGTGGCATAAAGAGGAGAAAAGCAGTTAGACAGGATAGTAAGGCCCAACCTTCATTAAACAGAAATCCATCTCTAGCTATACCTTGCAAAGAACGCTGCAACAAATTGCCTATGTCGGTATGAGACCATGGTGTAAGCTACTGATCACAGTTACCAACTTGAAAAGACGTCTTGTGGGGTGTAAGGAACGCAGACATTGGACTAAGGACGACTTTTTTTTTGCACTGCTGGCAGAAGACAGATTTGGGGAAAACCACACAAATCACCTGACATCTTTTGTGAGCTCCAAAGTTCCCAGGCCTCTGATGGCAGAGTCATGGTTTGGACCGTGTTTCCCGACACACTCTGGGTTTCTTGGTTCTTACAGAAAGCAGAATGAATGCTAAAGCTTGCCTCAGAAAGTGTCCAGTGATGCTCCATGTGTAGCCTGTTGGGGATGGATACTTCTAAGAAAACAATGCTCACATCTTCCCTGCCCTTGTTGTGTGTATGTTCATGGTTTGGAGAGCTTTACAGATGTTTTAGGTATTTCTCATGGCCAGCACAATCCCTGGATCTGAATCCGGTTGAGTGTCTGAGGGATGTATTTGAAAGACTTATTTACTGTCGCAATAATCTGCCCACCTAACTTCATACATTTGATACAATATTAAAGACTGAATGTGGAAATATCCTTCAGGACACCTTCCAGCCCCTTGTGGATTCCATGCCACCTTTTGCCATGGATGTTATTTGGGCGAAAAGCGGCCCCAGCTGTTATTAGGTATGGGCTCTAACAAAATGGCCAGCCAGTGCATGTTTAAAACTGAAATTTTCAGCATGCCTTTAATTAATTTTCTTGTGTGGAGGGAAGTTATCTAAATAATTAGCCTTTCTATAGTAACTTGAAACTTTTATTTATCTCTTTTTTTTTATTTTGCTACGAAAGAAAGTTAATCAATGATATACGTCAGGTGGACAAACCAAAGACAGCTGAGTTTATTCGGCTGCCTGTCTGTCTTAAGTCTTGTGACCAATTCGTTTGCAGGATCACTTGGCAGAAGTGAAAGCTAACCAGAAAGAGAACGTTCTGAAGCCGTGCAATCTGGACATGATGAGGCGGCTGTACAAACAGCCAAACACGGTAAGACCCTGTTACCTAGATTCCCTCTACTGTACAATAGCTTGAGAAGAAAAGTCTTCAAGGCTGAACCAAAAAGGAAATTCTCTGAGAATTCTCTAAGTTAATTAGTGCCTCTTTTATTCTTTAATTTCTTGTACTGGCAGTAAAAATGGGGCGCATTTATACACATCCTGACAGAATTCCCTTGATGTGGTGGGTTGGTATCTGTAGACAAGAGGACATTCGTTTTATGTTTTACGCAATGGATCTCCAAAGTAGACTTTTGATAAGTAATTAGTCTCCCTGTTTATGAAGAAATCATTTTATCCCTCTTCTCATCCTACGTACAGATAATCTCTTGTACACTCATGATTGCCAGTACTGTTTAATGTTGCAAACTTCAGCATATACAAAGGGAATACAATCGACGAGAGCTGACTTTTCCACTTATTTTCTTTTACTTGTAATATTCTACATCTCTAGCTTAATTTTTCTTTCCTTTTAATACCTTTACTGTCTATTTAAATCATACCTGTTTAATTAGAATAAAACCAACCACCTGGGAAAACATGAAAGCATTCAGTGATTGATTTATGAACGGTTTTTTTTTTCAAGTAGATCGATGTTTCAAAATAATGGCTGAAGCGCTGGTGAGCTTCTTGTATGGACCGCCCTATATTTTCTACCTTTCTGATTCTTTAATTACTATATTTCATCATTAAGAAAGCAATATAAAGAAATGTAATCCATTGCTGATACAGATTATAAAGGGAAAAAAAGAATGTTTATGAAATTTCGAAAGTGTTGCAAATACATAGGCATCTGCTAGTTAAATTTTACACTCAAAACCCAGTGAGGAGGAGTTGTCATGCTTCTGTACATGGGCAAGGAGACTGCGATATCCCAGACGAGACTTCCCGCTCCTACGTACAAGTGGGCCAAATATTGCTGACATCAGGGAGACAACCTACCGAAACTCTTCCTATGAGGGAGATCCTGGAGAAACACCCAAACAAAGCCTGAGCTGAGCTGCAGACACCTTCATGACCAGCGAAGTGGCCCAGCACTATACTAGCCACCAGCTGAACCCGTCAAGTGACGGGTGAGTGGAGCTTGTCATCACCTTCAGCTCAAGCCGACATGCCGGCCGTATACACCAACCTAATGTCTGAAAGTTTGGTAGTAGTAACTGAGTTGCTCTACTTAGTTTTGTTCCATTCCACTCCATTCCTGGAGGCAGGCCACCAGGTGAAAGGATACACTTAGATCTCTATCCAGGACTTATCGCCATAACATGTTGTGATTTAAGATGTTACGATTGTTCAGCCTGTTATAGCTGAAATGTCTTTTGAACTGTTTTGTAAATATAATGGTCAGTCATAAGATCTTCTGTAATTTTTAGAAAAGAGTTCAAGTGCACCCTAATGGGAAGAGAGAGCCACTTGTGTATGTGTGGGGTGATACACTAAACCAGATTCTTGACCTAGCCACAGCAAAGCTGAACTTATGGCAGTCTGCTAAGATATTATACACGGCCAGTGGTAAACAAGTAAGAGTTTTGTCTTTCTTTCTAACTAAGAGCAGGTTTAAAGAAAAATCAAATTTTTTTTTCAGCTCTGAAATAGTTTATTCTAAAGAAATTATTATTATTATTATTATTATTATTATTATTATTATTATTATTATTAGAAACATAATTTATTTATGAAAAGAAGTTTTTAAAAATTTATTTTTTTTTTTTTTTTTTTTTTTTTTTTTTTAAAAAATTTAATTAAATTAACTGGAAGCCATTCTTCTAAGTAAGAATCAATTATGAGACAATTCTAACGGTATATTTAGATAATAACTTTATAATGGAAGGGATGCAACTGTAATTGTTTTTTTTTTTTTTTTTTTTGCTGGACAAAAGACACTGATTAGGATTTATTGTGTATTTTGACTGCTCAGGTGAGAATATTTTAATGTATCTTTAAAATAGTTGCAACAAAAAATTTAGTACATTTTAATTTGCAGCTTAGAATTAAGGAAACTTGTTTTTACTGCTTGCTTGTGAAAGGTGGAAAGTTTTGATGACATCATTCGAGATGAAGTTGTGTGTGTGTCTACTGGAAAACCTTTCATCAAACCAGAGGACAGCCTTCAAAACATTGAGATGAAGGCGAACTGGACACGGGCTATAAAGCAGCATGGTCCAGAGGCAACTAACATCACTGTGACAGCATCAAAAAATGCCACAGTCAATGTAAGAATCGTTCAGCAGTTAATGAATGTATTTACAACCAACCCTCTCAAATTCCCTCATATCGTTGCTTTTTAAAAGAATCTACTTTCATCTCAATCTCCGGCTTTATTTTTTAAAAAACAACTTTTGAAATGTATGAAAGAAAAGTAAAACACTTTAATTTGATTTTAAGAAATTTAATGATAATAAATTATAATACAGTGCCCTGCTATAGAAATTTAACCACCTGCTTTTACCATCTTCCTGAAGAATATGGTAATCAGATCTGCCATTATACCTGGCAGACATCCAGCAACAAATATCAATTCTGTCTTTCTACCCTGTTGCCAGACTGCAGCCCTGGCCATGTCACTAATATCTGTATACTTGAGACCACAGACTGAAGACATGGAAGTGGTTGGTCTTTGTTAGGTCTTCCACATTGCAAACACCTGAGAGTCTCGATGAACAAATCCTTTAGCCAGACCTTTCAAATCATTTTATTCCTGTTCAACAGAAGGAATTTCTTGCACACCCTCTGTAGCCAAGTCAGTGGAAATGAAGCTGAACCATTCTCTGACTGATTTCTCTTACATGACTGATGTCAGCAAGAGAATCTTGATGGTGAGTGCAGACAGCAGATAATGGTGCCTTTCTGGTTGCTTTTCCACACTGATGACATTGGTTTTTGCTGAACTTCAATAACATTGGCCACAGATCCCCAAAATACATCATTGAGTTTGGCCACACTGAAAGTGATATGCACACTGAATATTTGCCAACTTAGATATTCAGAGTGTGTGTGTGTGTGTGTGTATATATACATACATATATCACACCTGAAATATGTAAATTTTGCCAAATTTTGTGGCAGGGAACTATATATATATATATATTTTTTTTTTAAATTATTATTACTGCAAGAAAGGACTACTTCCAAAAATATACCATTAGAGAGTTAAAATAAGTGCTATACGTTTTTCAAAACAATGGTTCAAGAAAATATACATATGTACAAAAAATATACAAACTGCATATAATTTATGTCGTCTATAATTTTTTGAGATTTTTTTTTTTTTGAATCTTTAAAAAATTTTATCTTGAAATTTTTTATTTAAATGCACAGGGTTGTTCTTTAAAGAAATTGATTTGTATTTCTAAATGAAAAGGGAAAGATTAGGAGAATAGAAATGTGTGAGTTGTAGAATCTAAACTCTGGTTTGTTTTTTTTTTTTTTCTTTTTATTTAAGGTTGATCCTTTTGGGCCGCCAGCACTGACAGCTCCACCTGTTATCAATCAGGAAATGGATGGTCTGTAAAACCAGTCATTTGAGCTGTTTACTGTATACCACTTTTACCTGACTGAGCCATTTACCGCTGCGTGCCCAATTAGGTATTTATGAAATGAATGTTGTTAGGGCTAACAAAGCAAAGCAACCTTTGAAGGATTGTTATAGTTTTCTAGTTCAGTTGTGAAATAATTGATTGCAGACACATTTAAGGTAAAAAAGAATAGTTTGTGGTGAAATCTCTTGTTAAGATCCTTTATTTTTTTATCAAAGATGGGTCTTTTACAGATTATTATTTTCTGGGACTAGCTGGTGCCCTGAACTCATTAACATATTGTTATACCACACTGCAACAAAAGCAGAAAATCTCTGAGGCCAAGATATGATGTACATGCCAACCATTGAGACATAATAACCTTTATGCATGTGCTATATGAAGAGATGGCAATACCAGGTAGTGACTTGCTGGATTCTGGGTGTGATGTGACATCCCATTATCCAGGGGTGTAGGCACCAGTCATTGATTAGATTATCACTTTAACATGCCTAACATAAAGATTTTATGCACCACATCTTTTATGTTGTTAGCAATCTGTGATACATGTGTGTAGCAGTTCTCTGTATATACACCAAGACCTACCTACACGAACAAACAAAAAACTAGTGACAATTTTCTTTAAAGTAAAATGCATCTGAGAAGAAAAAAAAAACTAAGAGTATTTCTATCAGCCAATTTTCAAATTAAGTCATTGCAAACTTACCTGACTTCATCTGTTTGGCTTTCTACTATCATCATATCCTCTTCCATGCCTCCCTTCCAGTCTTGTGCTTGCCTGGCTTCAGTAACTGTAAGCCTAGCATCTTTCTTGATGGTGTTATAGCTCACTGTTACTCTTGGTTTTATCTTCTTTTCTTTCTGTCTGCTTTCAGTCATATATTTCCTCTGGAGTGTAACTGAGATGCAGTAGATTTCTTTGCACCTTCTTGCAAGAGGGACCACTTTTCTTTTAGTTTGGTCAGGATCTTTATCCATCAGCAGCTCTCTGCTGATTTAGCTGTATGCTGCCCTTGTTATGGAGCAAGTGAAAGAGATGTAAGGGGAGGGCACCACATTTGTCAGCTGTGAGTGATCAAGTCATTATAACAGTAATGGACTGTTTGTAATGGCACCAACCAGAATATTTCTGTTAATTGTTCTGGACCAGTGGTGCATGTGTGTACATGCACACTAGATATATCAGTATACTGGATCATGGGTGCCATGGTAGCCTTACTTATCTGCAGCCCTTCCTACTTCATCTGCCTATCCAAGCAACAAGGTGAAAAGACATTGAAACTCTGGGAAACATCCTTATACTTAGTATGATGGCAGCTGGCCCTGCTACTTATTGCACCTGGTCCAAAACAAAGCTGGCTATCAGGCATGTTGTCTCGACTAAACATTAAATTATTTTTCTGTAGCGACACAAGGAAAAGTTAGTTCTTTGTTTGACCTCGCAATTGATTGATATGAATTCTACTACATCCATCTTTCAGTCTGTCTGGGCTTTGGTCAAGATTTCCTGGTAGCATCATCACGTGTTTAAAGATGATGACCAACCATGCTACTGACTACTTGTGGGAAGGCTGTTGCTGAAATGCTCCCAGAGCGATTCTACGTAGTTCTATTGCATAACGTGTGTATGTTAGGTTTCTAAAAACAGGTGGTGTAGATCAGAAAGGGCAATGTTCAACAAAGCAACATTAAAGAAAGATTTACTTTAAAAAATAAAGTTTTTTTATGATAGTTAGTTCAACATCGCTCAGGATAGATCATTAGAAGCACTACCTAAAATAGGTTGTCCTTCAGAATATTTGTAGCACCCACAAATTGTTCCGTAGCATGCACACTTCAAGCAATCTTGTAAACAGAATAAATAGCGTTTCTGCCAGTAATAAGGCCACCTTCAAAATACACAGCACCAAGTTTGGATGAGGCCAAACACTGAAATTAGTGTAGGGGAGTATTCTGGTAGATCAGTACCAAAGACCAAAGACAGAGTGATTTCTGTTGAATATTGTTGTTAGATTTGTTGTATATGTTACGTGCTGTATTGGTATATTTAAAAAAATTCTATTACCATCACCACCATCAGGTGCCATCCATGATATAGACTAGTAGACTAGGGAGAAAGAATACTCATGGGGACGCCAGCCCCCTGAAACATATCAAATACTCTCAAATAAAGAATAAACAAATAAACAGTAGTGACAAAGCCTTTCCGAATTGGGAAATGTTGTTAAGTACCGGCAGAAAATCAAGGTACTAAATTTTCTTTATATCCTAAGTCAACATATCAACTATTTTTTTAACTAAAAAAATTAAAACTTAAAAGTATTTATGTGATACATTTCCTATTTCTAAAACATTTTTTTTTATGTTGTTTCTTTTCTTTTCCTTCAAAATATATAGTGGTATTACAATTTACTTATATTCTACAATAGTATGTCTATTCTTTGAGAAATGCAAATATTCTCAAAAAAAGGGGCAAATACTTGGGTTATTTCCCTTCCATGTGTTTTTACTCTCTACACCGTTTGCTTACTTTCACTCTATTAAATATTAATTTTTGTTGTTTTTTTCATATGCATTGTAAGTTTTTCTATGATTCTAATTTTTTGTTTTAATTCTGATTACAGCAAACTATTAATTATTGTTGATATGTTAAGTTAGAATGACAGTTTTTCTATTACTTGATAAATTGTGATTCATCGACAAACATGACGCTACACTTAACATTATTTCCTTTTAACTTGTGTGGTGAGGTTTGCTTTTGATTTAAGCCCAAATCTATTTGTTCTAAAAGTCACCACCAAATTTATTCCATTCTTTGAAAAAGAGTACATATTACCTTCCTTTTTATGGTTGTTTATCTTTTGTTTGTTTGCACTATTGTTATTTTTAATAAAATTATGACAAATGTTTCATTGTAAATTATTTGGGTGAAATAAACATTTACAGAAGAGCAGGTGTACCAGTTGTTTTGTCTTTTATAAAGTCCTCATCCTTTCAAACCACCTGCCCGGTACATTCTTTAATCTGTTAAATATCACACCGAACAGCATCCAGGTGGACTGCTCCACATTTGATAAATAGAACACTTACAGATGTCCAGCCTGCCATTGAGTTATGCCCCCTCATAACCTTGGAGCCCAAAATAACAAAATAAAAAGAGAGATTGGTCAGCCTGTTCCTTAACTTTTAGAATTTAAAAGTTGCAATTAGATCTCCTCTGATAATCTATATCAATTGTTTTCTCCCCTGCACCTGTTCCATACCGTGGGCCCAACCTTAGCAGTCCAGTCGTCTAACTACCAAGTGACATTATAAGAATGAAGCAACTGTTCATTGCATTGTTTTTAATGTTTCAGTGCTCAAAAGACAGAAGAAAAACTGAACCACGTGTATATATGAAATAGAATTGTTTTTTTTTTATTATTAAATTTGTTTATACAGTAGCCTCTAGCATCAGGAACAAGTTATTGGTATGGTAGTTACAGAAAACAGAGAATCAGTTCAGCCATTTCCAATCATCTTATTAGTAGCAGCAAAACTAAATAATCCATCTGTTCACCTTTGACAAAATTAGATCTGCTGCAAGAAATAGCAAAATTGCACACCAGAATAATAGGCCTTTTCAGAACCAAACTGATGATGGTAACAGTGAAGGAAAACCAAAACAGGTTTTTCAGCAAGTCCTAATAATATTAGTAAGATGGTTGCAAATGGCCAAGCTCTTTGTGATAAGTAGTAGTAGTAGTAGTTTTTTGTTGTTTTTTTTAACTGAGCCATCTATTATCAAAAGCCAATTATATTTGGAATGTTCAAGCAAAACCTAGCTGAAATAGCCTCCCTGCAATAGTCCACAATTAGGGTTTGATTTGAACATCACTAGTAGTACAGATATATTGTCTGGGCCTATTGCTGTATATATATATATATATACACATCATTCAATGTTATCAAGTGACAGAGATGTTTGTAGTTAGCTTGCCATTTTAGTAGAGTTTCCCCCTTCTCTAAATCCGACAGGAAGTGAGATCAATCGTATGTTTTCTGTCTAATGCAGCACAGGAATGCAATGGCTGAGACAAGCAAAAGAAGCTGAAACAGAAAGAAGTCATTACTTTTTTAACACTGGTGTCCAGCTGTCGAACGGTCACCACTAGTTATTTTTTTCTGTTCACCAAAGAGGAGAAATGTTACATCCTGTTTTCCCCTCATAGGACCATCTATTTTATTTTTCACTTTACATTAAAGCAAATGTCGTCATAGAATTATCACTGAAGAGTAATCGGAAATGGCGTCGCAAGATGCACACCGAATGATCTCCCTTGTTATTTCTTGCATGAAATATGCCACACAAGACTATGGAAGATAGAAAACGTGTATCATGCACAAGTAATTGTTTTTTGCTACTGTCATGTGAAAGAATAACTACTGATACAGGAGAAATACTAATGATGCTTGTGTTTGCTTATTTTTGCTTCTATAATTCTGTTAAAGGGACTGCTTAAATTAATGATATTACAAGACAGACAGACAATACGCACGACTGAGCTGCTGGTTTTTAGCTATAATAAAACTCTTGCCAAATCAAGGATTCTAAAAGCAGCACGAAATGGGTTAATGTTAGAAATGAGAATTATAATAATACAATGTGTAGTAAAAATCCGACTAAAAAAGTGTATTTTTTAATGTTTTTATCCTGAATCTTACTTAACAATATGTGGTTTCTTATTATTTGTTTTTATTTTCTCAACAACAGTTAATTATTACATTTTAAAATCTCAATAGTTTATTATATGTTTATAATTTCATTCAAAAACAATTCTGTTAAAATATAGAAAATTAAAACAATCTTTTTTTTAACTTTGATTCAGGTGAATGTTTCTCTACCTCAACAGAAACTGAAAAATATCAGCAAAAGCAAAAGATATAGATTCCGTAACCAATAGAAAAATTATAATGTTGACATTAAAAAAATAAACAAATAATAATTTACCTGCAGGAAACCTATGGCAACTCCAAGGGCCCCCAAAATTTCTATGTTACCAAGAATCCAATGCTCAAGCTTCTTATAGCATCCCTGAAATATATGAACACATGTGTGTGTGTGTGCTATTATTTGAGAATTTTATTGTAATTAGATGTCCATCTGGAAATTACAATACCTTGAGGAGCATTAACCTAAAGAAGTTAAGGGAATTATGAATACAAGTTCAACCCATTTTTATTTGAGATGAGTTGGTTCCCTAGGCTTGTGACTCCTGAGCATATGGCATACAACTGAACTATTAATCTTTGTGTTAATGGTTATTTGTAGGCTATCTTTTCATGGAAAGTACAGGATTATTGATGTTGTTGGGGCCTGGTTAATGATAATCATCTGATGCAATTATGGCATGTGACCATGTACAAAGTTTGGTTAATGCTAGTAGAATATTCATTTTATTTTGAACATTGTACTTCACTTATGCATTATTTAATCTTAAAACCAGGCACAGCTTGTTATTACACCTTGTACATTGTCTTCTAGGGTGACTTAGAAATCACTAGGGATGATGTTCAAGTGAAGCCCAGCTAAGAAACCATATCTGTTCAGGTTTCATTTAAATGTCCTTTATACCAACTAAACCAGAAAATAACAAAAAGGTAATAAAGGTACCAAATTTACTGGAGGGTTCTTGACCAGCCACATACTGACTTGTTTTCCTTCTTTGTTATTCACAAACTAAAACTGAAACAGTATTTGAAATGGAAATATAAGCTTCTTTGATTTATATGAACATTAATCATACTTTGTAAAACCAGTATGTTTGTTGTTTTAAATTTGTAAAGTCCAAATAAAATAAGTATCTGCTGACAATAAATCTGAGTCACAGCAATTCTGAAATTTCCACATTTATCATTTTTACTGGGCATCCAGCATCATACTGTAACAGCTCACCAGTGTAGGCCTTTTCCAGATACTCCAGTTTCCCACTATCACTAGTCAAAAGTATTACTGTAGGGACTTTCTCTACTGGAAATAGCAGTATGCAACTTGCCTTTGCATATATCTATGATGGTACTTTGTAGCCATAACCAGGATATCACATATGTTCCATACATTATTAAAAAGTGTCGTCAGTCAGTATGTAGATGCAAACAATATTTTGTTTATTTAATTTCTTCAGCATGGCACTATCTGAGAATCTGAATTAAATGTAGTCAAAGTTGAGAAGGGAAAGTTATTAGTGATATGTTGCTCGTAGAAATTAGATGGTTAACTTAGGCATTTCCCACTACCGTGCCTTTTTAGTAGAACTAACTAGAGAACCTGTGTTTCAGTGATCATTCCTTGTCACTATTATCAAAGTGCCATCAGGAATTCAAGAAACAAATAGTTAAAAATGTCTTTCAAAAAGACATCAGCAAGATTCCCTGGTTTATTCTTTAATTCAAGATCAGTGTCATTCACAGAAATCAGAAGTAGGACTGGTCCCAGAACAAAGCCATAGGGTACTCTGCATGTAGTATTCCATGTTACAAATATACAACTAACCAACCAACCAGTGGCTACAAAGATGTTAAAGGATTAACTTAGAAGTAACAATTCTTACCTGCTGGTATGCTGTTTGAGTGGAAACACATGACTGTAAACAGCAAGAGTCTGGAATTCCAACCTTTGTGGTTACATCAAGCTTGACAGAGTACCAGTCAGTGTAGTTTACCACCCCACAACATTGATGCTGGAAGATATGATGGCATGTGTAAGCAAATACCTGTTTATGTCTAAAGATGAAAGATCCTATGTACTGCAGATGATTGTAGTTTTTTTTTTAAAAAATCGCATTTAGCCAGAAAATTATGATTCCTGTTCAGCAAACAGAACTCGACATAAGTAAACAGAAAAGTTTGAAAATATACCTATTTAATGTGGAACCATGCAGAACACTGACCAAATATAAGTGGGATTAGTATGTTATGGTTTGGGCTTTTCTCTTTACAAAAGGCAGCAGATATAAGATCAGCAGTCTCAGTCTGTGACATTGTAGCCCATTTCTGGTGCAAAGTCTGTATTAGAAGTTCCCAGAGCACAGGAATCAGTCAAGGATAGACCATCTTCCATAGAAATACTACCCTCTTTGGACAGATGATTATTTGAATAAATGAGAACTGTGAAAACCTGGACTCAATGGACAGAAGAAAACAGTGCTCTGAAAGACAGGAGAGAGAGAGAGAGAGAGCATGTTTGCCATATCTGTGTTGCTCACCGTAGTTAACAACTGACATTGTTTGAGGTGAGTAGTAACTTGCATCCTGCTGCTCTTCCAATGTGTCCTATGCTCTGGAGATAGCATCTGACATTTTTCATGGCCATTGCAGATAATGACAATGGACGAGAAATATTCAGAATTAAGAAAATTTCCAAGGTTCCAACTAAAAATTGTAATTCGATAATAATCCACTTGCTAATGCACAATTATTTTCATCAGAAGACTGAAAGCTCATGGTCCCCTTTGGATCTGTAATATGCTTGGTTCTCTCTCCTTCCTTCCATCCTGTGTAGATTTCCAGCCAGTCATTTCAGTTTCCTTGGAGAATTTTCCTAGACAGCTTGCTCTCCTCCTCTTTCAAATCTCATTGTCTACAAAGATTTGTAGAGACATGTTTGCTGCTAAACAGGTACTGCCAATCCCCACTGCACCTCATGGGGCCCACTTCCATCTTCAGTAGGAATGGAAAGTCTCTACTTCTTTGTTTAGTAGTGAAAGAAAAGCAGAGTGCCCAGAATTAAGTCTTCCACATCAACAGATGAGCAGACAGAAGCTATGCTGAAGGAAGCACGCCAAACTGTCTCAGTACCCCCCAACTGGAATTGAACTCAGGCCGCCTGCCCTGTCCGAGATAACCTCTCCACAAAGTCGGTGTATCTATTACCTGTAGTCTCCTCATCGCTGTTTCAATAAATTAATATTAAAAACAGTAAACACCAAAGCAAAACTGTCAACGAAAGCCTACTTTCTTGTGGATGTAGTCCCACTTATCCTGAGTATCTTCCATGCCACTTTTCAGCTTCTCGACGAACTTGTTTTGCAGCTGAAAAATAAAAAAAAAAAAAGGTCAAATGACTATTACTGAGATTGAACGTGCACAGATTACGCAAAATTTGGGGGGGTCAGAAAAAGAAAAAAAAAGTAAATTTAAAGCAAATATTCATCCTCGCAAATTACTTCTAGCGAGAAGCTGTGCAGCTGGACCTGCGATGAGACCCCTGGACAACTCGCCTTTTGTGACACATGCTAAAAGACAAAAGAAAAATGCTATCCCAAAGTTGCTTTAATCCTTACATTCTGAAAAAGACATTTGGCAATTGGAAATTACTGTATGTATTGTCTAGCTAAGAGAGTCGTCTTATCAAGATACTCCCTGCTACAAAGTCCATGTTACGTACTCTCTCACCATCCACAATTTACCAATCCCCCAAACTGGTAATTGGATACAGTAAATAATTTTTTTAATAAAATAAGAAAACAATAGCCATTTCAAAACTGAATCCTAAGTGTCAGACTTTTATCCCGTACCTCATTTTTATACATCAAGCCAACCACTCCGGCTGAGATTTCAATGGCGAAGATGATCACCACAAACAGTAGGTACTGAAATGTAATAATCACATGATCAAAATAATATACTATAGCAATATAAATGTATAGAAAAATAGTATAGACACCTACTAACACACTCTCATATTATATATGTCTGCATACATTACTAGTAGAATGACTCACATCAATAACCTAAACATACACTCAGTATAACCCATCTTAACTTTAAAAACAAAAAGTTAAACTTCATTTACACCATAACCAATGTCTGTCTATAAAAGAGAGAGTTTGGTATTACTTAAATGCCTGATAAAATTTGTTTTCTCATCAAAAACTGAAGCAGTGTAACTCTTGGCAACATGTTGGGGACTCTTTGTGATAAGTTGGCATGCTACATGACATAGCACACGCATGCATGCACACACACACACAAACACCTGCTGCCACATAGTGGCATGTTATGAGTAACTAGCGTTCTTGTAAAGATGACATGAAAGTTTTAGAACTACAAGTGTGACATTTGGGAGCAATGCAGATCTTATTTGTTGATATTTCTGAAGTTTGTAGGGTTCTTTTGACTACTTTGTTTAAATTTACATGCATTATTATTATTATTATTATTATTATTATTATTATTATTATTATTATTATTGATTTTATTGATGCAGGAATCTTACTTCCTTTCACTGTTGTTATTTAAATTTCAGACATTTCACTAAAAGTTAAGGGCATCACTAGTACTTACAACAATCATCAAGCACTGACTCTCCATCCAGACTCCACAACAGCCCAACATAGCCACCATGGCCACAATGACTCCCGATGCTACCAGCAGAGAAGTTGCTGTGCCATACTTCTCACTGTCAAGGATGCTAGTGTAGTTTGATGCTTCAGAAACTTGAAGATAAACTCCAACAGCAAGAATCACTATGCCCAGAATCTGGAAAGATAAAGAAAACACAAAAAAAAGAGAGTAGTTTTTGAATGGCATTTTCATGTTTTGATGAAAGTAATCTGTTACTGCAGTTCAATGTACCTATACTCTAGATATAATATCCAAAAGTGACCAGAAACTAAGAGAATACAACTTTAGAAGATGCATATTAGCATCAAGAGTTGTCTCCCATGAGAAGATTCTTTTGGAACCCAAGTGTACTCTTTTAAGGTGCTTTTTGGTGTTTATACAGTTAAAAGTAACATAGATAATGTAATGTAGTTTCAGTTGACTCTTTCTCTGTCGTCAACACTTTGAAGTCTCTAGCCCAGTGATTTTTATCAGGGTCGTACCACCCCCTCCCAAAGGGGGCATCTGGGATTTTAAGAGGCCAAATTTACGTTTTCCTAAAATACACTTTCGTGTTAATCATGAATGTTTATTTATCCATTTATTTTTGTCAACAAATTACAAAATCTATGGACTAAATTCCAAAAATTGGTTTTAGTAATCTTAAAACGAAATAAAATCTATTAATGTACAGGAATATAGTGTGTAATACGTATAAGCTTGTTTTGCTCTATAGTTTATATTAATAATGAACTTATTGAAATAGCAAGAGGGAACGATACATAAATCTAGTGCAGCATCTTCCAGAATTTTGTTTATAACATCTGGCAACATTCCATACAAAAACTGGAAGCTGCCCTAGGCCAGCTGAACAGTTGTCTGCCCTCTCTTACAATCTGTCAACCAGCATCACCGTTCAATAACAGCTGACCCTAAGAACAGTCATGGCCTCCAGTGCAAGAAAGTAAGTTCCCGGGTATTCAAATGACCATCTGAGGATGGGATTCATTGCTGTTGCTCATGATGAAGAATTGCCATGTGCCTTTTATATGAACAAATTCTGTAGACTAAAACCATGAAGCATGGTCATTTTGACAAAGCTACTCAGAAAAGTTCTGAGAGCCATTGGATAACTGGAACTGCTGCTGCACCTATTTAGGAAATGAGGGTGCCTGAGTTTCATGAATCATGGAAAGTTGAGACTCAAGCTGTCCAACCTAACATTAAGGAGCTGGCTGATGGCCATCAAGCACAAGGGTACCAATGAATGCAAGTGTCAAATATTTGAATTGTACTCATATACCATGTAAGTGCCTGGTTATCTAAATAAACTTGTGCTGCCTAAAGAGCTGTTTTCATGCCTTCCTTTTTCTTTATTTTTTATTTGTGGCTTTTTTAATGTTTGGAGACTTTAGGCCCCTTTCCAAGGCAGCTGCAATCTGTAAGATGTTGTGGTATTTTTGCTGGACAAGATCAGGGTTTTTGTTTCCACAGGTAATTAACTACTTATGATTATAGTGGCACCAAATTTTGGTTTTGGGGTTAGGGGTGTCTGATGATAATGTTGTGTACTTGGTGGGCAGTAACAGAAAAGAGGTCAAGAAACTCTGGTCCAGCCACTCACCAGAAATATTAAATTGCATATCAAGAATAAAATCCGGATACACTTGAATGACATCAGCAAGCCCATCTTGACTGTAAGAAGCCCTGAAAAAAAAAAAAAAAAAGGAATATGGCTACAGTAAAAAGGATGGATGCATCATAATTTGGAATGCTGGCCAAGTGGAAGTAGATGGCTGCTGGAACATAAAAGTTCAACATGTATAAGTAGTAAGAGCATGTGCATCTAACCCTGTCCTATTCGCCAGCTAAGAAATTAGCTCTCTAGAAGTTAGACTTCAAGGTACAACAGGACAACTGGTACAGCCATTTGCAAAAGCTTTTCTCCCACATATCTTTGAACCCGCATGCTGATGGTCAGCACATAAAGCACTTGCCAGAGGAAACCCCCTGGTTTCAGTTTCCTAAACAGAGCGGAGGAGAAAAGGGTCCAGTAGTTAGCCACACACCTATTGCAGAAAGTCCATATTAGAATTCATTTTTTTAGATGAGGGAGAAAACTGGAGAGCCCGGAAAATGCACATGGCTGGCTGGCGAAGATCACCAAGCCAGGAACGTACAACAAACTAAACAAGTCATGACCAAGACTCCAACAGACCACCTTTCTCTCATTATTGGGCCATAAATATTACTACAATGCACGCAGAGCATTGGTCTGGACTTAAAAGAAACAAGAAAATGCTTTATAACCAATAAAAAAAATGACATTATAGTTCAGAGATCATAGATACGGCCTCACACGTTCTGACTCCCTGAACTTTGTTTTACGGCCTAATTATAAAGGATGTGCCCTATCCAAAGGAAAAGTAGGATCGTTACGCTAACAGCACTCAGTCTAAGAAGTCGCCAGCACATCTTAACGAACCTAACTCTAAAACGAGCCTAGAACATTCTTGAAACTGCCAAAAAGTCAACGTTTCACACTAAACATAGTAACAACAACAACAAAAAAAATGCATAAATTATGCCAATTTCATTTGTTGGACCCCCCTGATAAAGAAATTCAATAATGCAAAAAATTTGCGACAGACATTCCAGTCCTTTGACAGGGTTATCCTAGCAAAGTACATAGTATCAGAAGCAGTGAATGAGTGTTTCTTGTTTATGAAAGTTCAAATACATTTCATTGTAGTGGGGGAGACCTTTTGTTTTGTTTTTGTTTTTTTTTTAGAAACATAAATTTGAAAAGGGCAGAATCTGACTTAATTAATTTCCTATATACACTATAAACAGACACTGGAAAAGCTTTACAAACCTAATTACAATAAATATCTTAAACATCTTGAGTGCTTAGGGAAAATAGCATAAAGCAAGGTATTATTATTATTATTATTATTATTATTATTATTATTATTATTATTATTATTATTATTATTATTATTATTAGTGTTGTTGTTGTTAATTATTGTTATTATTAGTTGTTGTTATTATTATTGTTATTATTAGTTGTTGTTATTATTGTTATTATTATTGTTATTATGTTATTATTTGTTGTTGTTATTATTTGTTATTATTATTATTTGTTATTATTGTTGTTGTTATTATTATTATTATTATTATTTGTTATTATTAGTTGTTGTTATTGATCGTTATTATTTGTTGTTATTATTATTGTTGTTGTTATTGTTATTATTATTGTTATTGTTGTTATTATTTGTTGTTATTATTGTTATTATTTGTTGCTATTATTATTATTATTATTATTATATTATTATTATTATTATTATTATTATTAGATCAATTTTTCATTTAAATATGTTAATGTTAAAATATAATTTAAATCCATTGTTGTTGTTTTTTTAATTATTTTGATTGTCAACATCCAAGTTATATATATATATATATATATATATATATATATATATACACAATATTAAAACAGTTAAATAATAATAATAATAATTAAGTATTAACATAAGAAACAGGTAACAGAAAGCTGGGCAATGACTGGAATTTGGAGACAAATTCACCAACATCTCTGACCGGGTGGCACTGCTACCTTACTTAACAGTGCTGACGGGGCTGAGTAATACTAACAGCGGGTAATGACACCGAAGGTTGGATTCCCAAAGAAGTAGAACTGATTAGGTGCAATAGTATTAACACCGACTGACCCCCTCCCTTTACCTGTGTTCGCTTGGCTGGTGGTGGACGATCTGTGGAGCGGCCTCCGTCAGTAAGTCCGGCTGTCCCCTGTTCCGGCCGAGTCCCCTACACACACACACACACACGTCCTGCCCCTGTTCCGGCCGAGTCCCCGCTATTTTTGTACCCGTATACATTGAAAAAGCTGCCAAACCAGTTTTCTAAAACAGGTCCACTTCCGAGAGAACAGGGAGGGGGCCCTCCCCCCCCCCACCGTCGGTCTGTGGCTGTTGTTTTATATATACAGGTATATACCTCCTCCCCTCCGGGCCCAGCTGGCCATTTTCGGGTCCCCACCTTCCCGGTATGACAACGGAGACTTGGGACCAGGTTATTGGTCTCAGGCTGTCGCCATCAGTCGAGCAGCGCCCCCCCCCACTCTCCCCCTCGCTGTCTCCTGGCCCAGCGTACGGAAGGGCCCGCCCTGGGACTCTAAACAACCAGAGAAGCCCCTGGGAGGGGTTAGGGGTTAGGGGGGGGGGGTCGGTTGGTGGGTTATAGGGGTTCCCTCTTGTGCGGAACGCTGCGTTTGTCCTTCTTTATTACTCCATATCACAGGTCCGTCGTCGCTGGCCGCCCAGGCTCGCGGAAACCTACATCGGTGACAATTCTGAAGCGAAGCCATCACCCTACGGGTTGTGGGGGGGGTGGGGTAGTCCGGGTCCGGGGGGGAAAGGAGACGGGGGGGGGGGAACCCTCATATCGGAAGCCATCGTGGACCCCGAATGGTTCCGGACTCCTCCGAGCTCGTTCAGTCTTTTTTTCCGTATCCGGAAGTTCGGTGGTGACGTTCCGGGGCGAAGAGCATGCCGGGAGGAGCGGCGTGAGCCTGGTCGTTCTGGGAGTGAGAGGCTTCGGATGTACGATGTCGCCCCTGAAATTTCCCCTTTTGTGGGCTTTAGTTTGACAAGTTTGGGCGGGGGGTACCTGGCCATTGAATGAAGTAGCCCAGGTGTCGTAGTAGTACTGCTACAGGGCGGTTAGTACGCCGACTGTAGGTGCAGAATTTGCGTCACATGGTTACCTATAGCTTTTACTTTCAATTTCCACTTTCTACTTCTTACTATGGGTTTCTCTTAATCCGTATTTATATAATATATTAACTTTACGTTATATTATTTATATTATATGAACGGTCATTTCAATGTATTCATTCCGAACCAGTAGAGTTCATGAGTTGTTTCCCCTTTGGCTAATATTAGAATAGCAGCCAGAATTGCTCATGTATTTATCATTCTACTTCCTCAAAACCCATTGTTAATAGTCTCTCTCTCTCTCTCCTCTCTTTCAGAGATTGCATTGAGACTGGGGTGCCAAACAACATGATTATCCCAATCAGATGCTTCACCTGTGGTAAGGTGATAGGAAACAAGTGGGAAGCATATCTGGGGCTGCTTCAGGTGGAGTATACTGAGGGGTGAGTAAGTTTATTCGGGCTTGGATTTGTCTCGCAGACTGGTATACTGTTGTGTGACTGAATGGCCTGGGGTATAGCAGTCTGAAACAAGCGCTGAATAACCAACAAATTATGGTATTAAAATAGTCTCCTTCAGCAGCTACTGTAGCCTTTCACAGATGTTCTACTCTCCATGACACTGTCCGGACAAGATTCAGCGCACTTCAAGAGAAAGATGAAGGGGTATTCATCATCTTGGGCATTCATCATCCTGTGCAGCTCAGCAAGATAAACAACAGTATTTAATTTAGTTTTTAAATGGTTTTTAGTAAAGTCATCTTATTTATCACATTTACTATTCAAGATTATGTCATTTAGTGTATACGTATTTTCGAAAGTCTTACATTACTATACTAAAATCAAAGATGGTGCATTGTTTTTATTAGGTTTGTTCTGGCAAACTCCTGTCCTGACTTTTAAGTGCAAAGGACACTACAGCAGGGAGCTGGAAGGGGCAGGTGAGGTGTAAAGAATTAGTCTTGGGGATTAAGCAAGTTACTCAGATACATTGGGGATTTTAAAAAAGAAAATGGATGAAGGGTTATTTGCTGTTGATATTTAGAAAATTAGTTATAATAACAGGGTGATTGCTGCTCATACTTAAATAACTCTTCATTTTTAAACGTGGGAGAAAACTAGAGCATCCAAAATAAACTCTTGTTCAGCTAGTAAAGAAGAACATGCCACCAAACCAAGTTGGTCCTGACTGGGATTCAAACATAGCAGCCATGAAATTTCCTACTATTTTGTCAACAATCAATCAGAGAGACAAGAATCAGCTTTTAAATGATAGTTTATAAAAGCAAGGAAAAGATAACAAGTATACCACATTAGTATACACAAATTGACATTGAGCAATTTGTTTTTTGTTAAAACAGATTAAAATGAAAATATAAATTATCAAATGTCAGTTCCAACAATAACCTAAAATAGTTAATTATATTTAAAGACATTTAGATTTTTTTTTTTCGTATTTTAAAAATTTACCATTATATCTTGTAGTTAATGTGCTTATGCTTCAGAAATTTCTTGACATTTTTTCCAGTTAATAGTAAGCAGTATATCTGCTTATCTACTTTTTTTAAAAAATTATTATTTGAAAACCAAGTTTCAAGATAACTGATTCTGGTAAGATATTTACTAAGATGCTAATAATAAAATAAAACATGCAATAAAACTAATAAGATAATTAGACTGGAAAGTTGGTTAGATATTAATAATATTTTGGAAATAATAAGAGGATTTTGAAGTATTAATATTGTAATTAAAATGTCCAAAGAACAGGCAACCATGCAGTGTCTCACATTTGGGTTTGAGGATCTGCCTATTCAGAAAAGGAAACAAGTGGTTACAATGTAAGTACAAGGGTGAAAATTGAAAATGTCTAATTACTTAAGAACATCTCAACATAACTGTTCTGTCATAACTTTGGATTTTCTGAAGGTGTTGGTATGCTGCTTCGCCACCAAACTTTCTTGGCCATGCACAGCCAGCCAAGCAGATTCTGTCCGTCAAACCAAGAATTCTGCATTCATTAAAAAAATATAATTTTGTTGCATAAACCTCTCAAATATTAAGGTTAGTCAGTGCAGACATTTGGAAACTTTTACATTTTCCTGAAGAGTTTAATTCTTGCAGATTGCTCTTGGTGGAAGTTTGTTACAAACACCTTGTTCATTCTCTTGTACAAAATATCCAACACACGTAGAACATTAAACTAATTGGCATTAAACGTTTGATTTTCTACAATTTGGAAGTGTTCTGCAATTTTTGCTAATATTGCATTTTAAGTACCTAATTTTGAAGTGCATTTTTCAAAACTTTGCTTTTTTTTTTTTTTTACAGCGATGCCTTGGATGCCCTGGGCCTGAAGCGGTATTGTTGTCGGAGAATGTTGCTGGCGCATGTGGATCTCATTGAGAAGTTACTGAATTATGCTCCCTTGGAAAAGTGAAACAAAGCAATTGTATTGTAACCATGTCAGCTGGGATTCAGCTTTTTTTTTTGTTTTTTTTTTTATATATTACCTGTAAAAATTAAATTTCTTAAAATCTTAATTATCTGTGTACATTGACATTTTGCTTACATTTTTTCAAGTAAAAAATATGAAATATAAATTTTTACTTGCTTAATTTCGAAAATGTCTTGCGGAAATGGACCTTTAATTTTTATGAAATCAAATTATATAGCTATGCAGTTGCCTCCCTTGCTTGGTTAGCAACTTAAATAGATACTGTATTCCCAATACTTAGAGAGGTCATTAAAGTTGCATGATTGACCACAATTGCTGGTTAAAAGGACAGGATTGTGGGACACTGGGATATCCCCAAAGAACTAAATAATCTGTTGTTAACAGGGTGATTGTGTAGCTTAAGAGAAACTTGCCTATACCCAACAGAGCCGACTGAACTGGGGGGAAAAGTGAGCTTATGCGTAGGTGCCCATTATCAGATGCTATCCCCACATCGTAGGGTACAATTAAACAGTTGGCACTACAACGAAAATTTTCCCATAGTGTCAAGTATAGTAAACTTGTTAGTCTTTTTTTTTTTTTTTTTTTTCCAAGGCCCTTGATTTGCTGACAGGGCAAAAAAAAAGAGTACCCTTTTTCTACCATAGAGCACGATCTAGAGCTGACCCCCAGGGAAACGTCGTATAATTTATTTCTTGACTAGTGTGTATGCGCACGTCTTGTCACCATTATGCCAGCCAGAATTATGCTTTGTTGTTGTTTACCCCTTGTCATTCTTTGATATACTTTTAATTATTTTTTAAACGAATGTCTAAACAATCTCATTCTGCATGAGAAATTCAGGCGTCGACACCAAAAAAATCCCGGGTCACTCGTTATATTTAGACAATTTTATTATCTACGTTCGACTGTAGTTGGGGGGGGTTGGGGGTAGTAAACTTCACCCCTGTATCTGAAATATAACCTCATGCCATTTCACGTATTTGTTTTTTTTTTTTGTGTGTGTGTGTGGGTGTGGGGGGGGCTGCAGTTGACAGTCAATAGAAGGCCAGACCAAAAGAGAGGGGGCACTCGTGTGGACCTTCAGCAGTATCCCCCCCCCCCCAACCAGAAAAAAAAAAAAAGCAGCTTGTCGCTATGTCGAAATTTGATTGTAAGCAGTGTTCGTTGGTATGAATTATCTCCCCTGTTCTGCTCTTCTATTTCCCCTCCCCTGCGAGCCCGAATTTTAATAGAAATCCGTCAGTTCCGCGATGTTATGCTAATTTAATTTCCCTTTCTGTTTCTGCAGTATCTTTCCTCAACAAAATATCCACACACACCCCCCCCACTCTTTTATTATTATTATTATTATTATTATTTACGTGGCAGGTAAGATCAATCACGGGGCACGCGGGCTGGCCACGTGTCCTTGAGCTTGGATTCTTCCGTCCCGAGATATTACCTGGAAAACCCTTCCCCCACCAAAAAATCCCGATAAATGAGTAAATAAAACAACAACTAATGCGTTATTCCCTTCTCTCTTTTTTTTATAAAAAAAAAAAATGGAAGAATTTGCAAGAGGCAGGGGAGGGGGGACAACGCCAATTACTGGTCTTGTGACGTCAGAGCCCCACGTGATCGGACCACTCTCTCGCACTCTCTATCTCTCTCTCTCTCTTCCTCAATCCCGTGTTCCCGGTACTGAAGGTGAGCGAAATTTGTTGGATTTTTAAAGCTCTTTGAGAAGAGGGGGAAACGACCGCCAAGAGCATATTAAACAGATAGGGATAATTAGATGGAAGCTGTGTGCAGTAAACGAACCGACTCTGTAATTTTATTGGTGGTCAGGCGGGAGACGTTTGTTGGAAGCTTTTAATAATAATAATAATAATAATAATAATAAAATATTTACCATGATTAAAGTAGCGCATTGGCGTTCTTAATTGAGCCCTGTTTCGAGTTATTAATAAATTTTTTACTGTTATCCAGGTGAGATAATTTATGAAGCAACGAAAACGAGGCTGAAGTCCCTTGGCCGGGCGGCTTCCTCGTTAGCCCCGCTGGCAGGGAACACGTGATATCGTTGACTGGTGGTGCTGTGGATTTTTTAATCCGTCTGTCTGTCTGTCTCTCTGTCTGCGTGAACTCGCAGCAGAATGCGGGAGAAGTATTCTGTGTTTGCGGATATCGTCACTTGGCTTTTCCACGTGCACACACGTGTGTCCAGGTGTGGCTGGCTTTGCTGGACGAAGGTCTTCTGTTGTTGTGCCAGATGACGTTGTTCAATGACCCAAGTGCTTTTCAACAGGCTGGACTAATACGAATTTCAGTCCCTGGGCATCTTCTGTTTCTTTCAAGACGTTCAGTCTCTGGACTCTTTGTTTAAAAAAAGAATATAAGAAGACATTAAAATTTATGGAACTTGTAATGTCCTTAGAAGTTTCCGCGGCTCATGCCGGTTTTAATTGGAGTAGATGGCCCCCTGCAGTGTGTATAGGAGAAGGATTGGGCTTTTGTCTGAACAAAGCCCATACTCCACCTTGTCTTCTAGAGAAGCTGGCTCTATCAAATGCACAAACAACTATTTAACTTTTCTAAGATGTGTGTTATCACAGATGTAGTCAATGTATCTTCTATAATCTTAATATCTAGAAGTGCATCTACTGGCCTACCACTGACATCACATCGACTTAATACTTGATGATTATTTGCATTGATGCATTAATCACCCATGTATGCATATTTCTTGAATGTGGCGAGAATTATTTTTTTTTTCAACTGCTGAGTCGCACTGTTACATTGCACGGTCCCAACAGTCCATTTGCATTTTTGCAGAAAGATATTGGGCATTTGCAGATCTTGTTTGAAACCAGCGTCCAACTTCAGGGTTATTAAGTGACAGTGCACATAACATTCGCCTCTAGTTTGTAGTGTGCAGTGCCTTTTTGTCTGGATCAAAAGTGTACTTGATGTCTGCTTTCATCATCTGTGTTGTATTTTCAGCATTCTTATCTGAAGTTAGCTTTGGCAGTGACTGGCTCATAAGGATTTGTGCAAGTCGATGCAGACCAGAAGCTTGGTGTTTTGTAACTTTTCACATGTGGCTTGTCAGCACCGACTCTGTTGATCTATTTGGTGTTCCCAAGCTCTTAGTTTTACTAATTGTGGCACTGTGAAGCCTTTGTAAGCTTTCTTGCAAGACGTGCACCAGCTTTTATAACCTCGATAAATGGGGAAAGTTTGACCGATACGTACCAAGAACTGCCAAACCGCCTCTAGGTTGTCAAAAAATTGGTCCTTTTTAGGTATCTGTATTTGTGCACCAAACTCTTTGGATGGTGATACATCACTAGGACTTGTTCTTGCTGGTTTCAAGGCCTGGGAAAGTTGCTGAATTGGGTTTTGAGTTTACATTTTCTCTTCAACCTGATAAAAACATGTGACTAAATCAAATGCTTTGTTAGGATAATGCAAATTATGCCAAAACACAACAATTTTACATTTCTAAAGCAAAAAAGTTTTTTTTTTTTAAATTTATTTAATTTAAATTGACTTGTAAAAAAAATTGATTATGATTTGATAATAAAACTGCTTAATAATAATTTTAAGGAAAAATGCACAAATTTTCTAATTATCAAAATGTTTTACTTCACTAATTATAATAACCAAGTTGCATGTCTCAATATATATGTTGATTGTTGTTTTTGAAATGAGAAGCAATTGATTATTCCATTAGTATGTGAAAATTTTGAAAAATCAAATTTATTTATGAAAATTAATCACATTGCATGCATATACCTTGTGTGATTTTATTTGTTGGAAAACATTTTTCAGTTCCTGGAATATACACGAGATAATTTTCAGATTTCAGGGGGGGGGTAATATCTAGTGCTTCTGTTAGCACATTCAGAGACTATAAGACTTAACTTTTTATTTAAGAAAACTTGCTCGAGAAATGTTAGCACAAATATGAAAGTGAACTGTGGTTTATGTACATAAGTAATTTAGAGAGCCAGAAGCTCAAACAGCAGTCTCCACCGAGAAAGAGCTTTGCAGTTGCAACTTTGGTTTAAAGTTATTGCGGCATAATCACTGCACCGCTTACTTACCAGAGCTGTGGATAAATAAAAAATACAATTTATCACATTCACTTTTAATCCAGAAAAAATGGGAGGGGATGCTGAGAAACCCTTACGTTTTGAAATTTAAGAACCCTGCGTAAGGGAGACTGCCCCAGGCGAGTAAATGTAGTGCTGTGTTATACACTAGAGAAGAACATTCTTTGCCACAAGGGCCCAGCCCTGCTGACTTTAACAAGGGAACCCTAGCCAAAAGGCTTTATTTCTTGATGTGGCCAGCTGAGGAAGATGTCTTAAAGATTACTGGAAATCTCAAAGAATTCTTGTCTCGTCCAGCTACTGCTTTCAAGGTTGGAGCGAATAAAATCAAAGATTAAAAGCCAGTTCATGGACCAACCCTTACAGAACAGTCTGTGATAATCATGACTTGATCAAAAATCAACAGAGCCTGGTGCCACTCTGATTGAAGAGTCATTGGTGTAAGCAGACAACATTCTTTTATGCCATAACAAGCTTGTATTTGTATACATGTGTGCTCATATGAATTGACCTGTCAGAGATGTTAGTGTGTTATGCTAATTCTGATTTTTCTGCTGCTGTCGTCAGTGACCTAGAGATTGTCAAGAGTCCTCATTTGAAATATATTGCCCACCCCGAGCTGGTCAATAGCCAACATACTAATCAAAGAAAGCTACCATTCTTCTAGAGTGTGAGGTGGGAAGATTTTCTTACGCGCTCCTCCTGGCAATAAATAAGCCAAAAGGAGGAACGTCAACTATATACATAGTAGCTCTGACAGTAGTATGCTCTCATTCACCTACCAATCTGTTGGTTCGGACTATGACGCCATGACACTGAAAGCATTTCCCCAATAAACCCATCTACCATTGAGGTGAGGTCTGCTGCAACCATGGCGAGCTTTTCCCAATAAATCCCTGAGGAAAAATTTGCCAAAAAAAAATATCCTGTTTATCGTTGCTGAGGTTTTAGTCAAATCCATGCCTCGTCATTGTGCGGCAGTCATCAAATCCAAAGGGTTGCCGAATACCAGACGAGTTTTGTTTTTTGTTTTGTTATTTTATATCCTTTATGATGTGGCTTTTGAAAGTGATGTACATCCACCCCCCAACACCCCGCTCACAGGGAGTGTCAAACATTCTGCCAGAAAACGAGTGTTACTGGTTTAGAAGAAGTAAAAATACCAGCCACCTATAACAAAAGCTAGTGATGAAAAGTAGTGCATGAACTGACATCAAAGAAGCCGTTTAAAAAAATTTCACCTGACACAGTTGAGTGATTTTTGACAAAGGCTTTGTCTTTTTTTTGCTTTGTTAAGATCTTGTTTAACTGCCATTTTTTCTCCTTGCTTGACCCCCCCAAATTAATGGTTAAATCTGCATGGCAATTGTGGTAAATCTTTAAAAGTTTTATTTGCAGTCTTGAATAAACAGATGACATGGTAGCACATTTTTGAACGTTAGTTTACAATGCCAAACCGAATGGTTGCAATGAAAAAAAAACAACAAAAACTGCATGTTTCATATACTAGTTTATTAATGCTCAAAGTTACAGGTGTTCAAGCATATAAATTAGACTTGGTCACCTGTTTATGTATGTATGTATGCACGGTGGTTTTTTCTTAATAATCTTGCTGCTGGGCAGTAGATAGGTGTAGCTATTAGTCTGTACAACTGCAGGGAATTCTTCACTCAGCACCAGCAATTCTCTGGAAACCCAGACCTCCTTTAATATAAACTTAAAATAACTTTTTTTTAAAAAATATTATTTAGCTTTGTATTTGACCTTGTTACTGAATGAACTATTGCACCCTCATTTCCATCTATTGATCTATCATCCCCCTCATAGTTGAACTTAATGAATTATTTAGAACACCAACTCTGACTTGATTATTTGGAATCTGATTATCATTTTCACCAAAAGCTTTATATTCATTTAAATTAATAACATTACTACTACCAGTATTCCATTCTTTAAAAAACACATTTATCTGTTGTACTAAATTATCTACACGTTTTCTTAACTCCATCATTAAAATAGGATTATTATTAATAATTCTGTTATTATTTAAATTTAAATCTCCAGCCATTAAACTTGAATCATCTCATTTAGGAAAGTTTGATGTGTTTAATTAGTAGTTACCAATAAATTCTGGCTGAAAACACACTTATTTACACTCATTTAATAGTTAAAATTAAATTAAAACTTTGCCGATTATTTACAAAGTTGTAACATTTTTTAAAATAATTTTTGTTTTTCTTTAATTAAGGAAAAAGAAACATTACATGAAACTACGTAGTCTACAGTATAACTTACTTTATTTAATTTTTATTGATTTTTTATACTCTCTTTGTCCTCCAATATCTTTAATCTTCTTGATAACGTAGTTATTACAGAAGATGTTAAACCAAAACATGCTGATGGTAGCTGAGGCAGCTAAGTGGAGAAGAAACTGAGACAAAAACATCAATGCTGAGCAAATAACTAATTTTATTTTTTGTTTTCTAAAAAAGATCTTAATTTATTTCATTAGATGCAATAAAACTAAGTTTTCTATCTAGATTATCTAGAGATTAACTTTATCTATGGTTTCTAATATAAGCTAAGCCCTAGAAATATTTTATCTGTTTGTAAATTGTAACTACGGCACCTAAAGATGGTAAAATAGTTTTTCCAATATTCAGTAGAGTTGGTAAAATAGCTCCAGGAAATCTACCAACTTTTTAGCCCCATAGCAGCGTTTTGTAAGTCTATGCCAAACATTTTATTTGATCCATGCAAGTTTTTTTGGTTGGGATGACATCATATCTACAACTTCTGGTAGATGTCCAGTTTGATTTAAAGCACTACCAGAAGATAGTTTAGGAACTATACTCCCTAAAATAGACATAAGAAGAACAGCAAGAAACTCTCCTTTGTTACATTTGTCACATCTTGCTTTTAAATAAAAAATATTTATCTTTTTCACTTCCCACCATTTTTTTTCTTTTGTTTCTTCGTAATAAGAATCGGAAAATAATCATGCAACTGATCTTTATTAAACCTCCGGTAATTCCCCTTGTATCAGTTTTTGGTTTTGATGTTTACTTAACCCTTTGGAGATTGACACTTTTGGAAGTTTCTAGCTAGAAAGACAGAGAAACTGATTGCTACCATTGATTTACCAGGATTTTGCTTTATTGAAAGGCCATTGTTGATTGGTACACACTATTTATAGGGAACCATTCAGGAAGTCTCTCTTATGGAGTTTATAGATTGGTTGTATCATCTTTTTCGGTTACTAGTTTTGGGCTGATAGCTTGGCTCCATCATCTCCAGAGGGTTAAAGAAAACTCATGAGGAATGTACTACTACATTTATTTAGCAAAAAATTTATCAAATAAATTTAAAATACAGCATTCATTTTATTACCATCTGATTGTACATACGTAATTCTGACAACTATGTAGTTCTGAACCTGTGCAGTACAATTTTGGTTAAAAGCAATCTTTACATCAGAAACTTTTTATTTTTAGCCTTTTGATTGTCTACTTCAAAAACAATCAGAGTAAAGTTCTTTAAACTCAACAGGTGTAACTTTATTACCGGAAGCCATATCATCCGTTCCATAAAAATTGTGTTTAAAGCCGACCATTTCTTTGTAAATTCTACTAAAATCCAGATTTAGACCAAGTGCAGGATGTCTGTCACTATTTAGAAGAGCATTAGTGTCAGTAATTGAACATTTATCAAATATAGGATTTGCTTCTTGGTTATAGTCTTCAGCAGTTTGAAATCCTAATAATATATCTAGGCTTTTCTGTTCTTGCTAAAATAGTCAGCCTCCAATCAAAATTAGTACTTTGTGGAACTGTAATAGAATCACATTGGCCACTAGCATAACCAATATTATAGGCTACTTTACTTTCATGCATCTTAAACTTCTTAGTTGTTGCTCATGAGAGAACTCTCTATGCAGCAAATATAGCACTATCTTCATCAAACTTGCTCATGCTTGTATACTATGCTTAGATTTATAAACCACATAGCAAGTAATCAGCAGTGAATATTTGTTTAAAATTTAAAATGTAAGATTTTTGTATTTAATTTGCTTGCACCAAAGGTGTGTTGAAGAGGAAGCTAGCTAGCCAGCTTTATATACCACTGAAGAAACATTACTAATAGCTCAAAGTTTGGTTATGTCACGGTTTTAGGTCGGTATCTATTATGAATTCACCTGAAGGTTGCCTATTAATACATAACCAATACATTTATAATAGATACTTTCAACTGTGGATGCACTTATGTCTGTGCTTGTATTTTGATGGTGTCAAATGTGTTTCAGAGTGAGGTGGGCAAGACAGACTAGTGTAAAATGCATGACTGAAAACTGGTATCTTGCTTGGAGTACATGGCACCATATGACAGTGTGGTCCCCAGTAGCTGAACATTTGGCATTTTGCTTTGCACTTTTTGATAAACTATTGTGATTTTGACAGAAACCCATTCATGAGTAAGTCAGGTCTGCAGATGAAGAAAATATATTTGGAATGCTTAAATTTCATTGACATTTATAGTACCAATAATTAGAAATTATTGATGTTGTGATTACTGAAAACATCTAATTTTAAAGAGCATGGATGAGTAATTATTTAGAAATCTGATAATTACCTTAACTGGGCATTTCAGTGTCAAATAACATTGTAGTTAACCATAGGGACAGGTTGACCAGTTGATAGGGAATGTCACAAACAAACTAAGAAAGGAATTTGGTTGTGGTTTTATCAGACTGATGCCATTCTTGATGGTAAAATCTAAAACTGTGAAACAGAATTATAAAATTAGGAAAACTTTCATCTTGTACATGGTATTGATTGGACCTTTCCTGAAATATAGTTTTGTAGGTCATGATGCTTTTCTGGAAAGATACCAACAGTTTAAAAGTTAAAGAACCTTAAATTTAATCCAGAAGAGAAGCTGCAAAAGGGGGCAGTTGGTTGCTTAGTGGTTTGACTACTGGATTGCAACAGTTGAGGGCCAAAGCTTGATAGGACCAGCTTGGTTTTGCATACATCCTGTGGCATGTTTTCTTCTCTTTATAAACTGGTTACATGAGTTTTGTTCCACATCTAAAAATGAAAAATTCTAGCAGGGCCTTTCCTTGCAACACTTCCAGCACAACAACAACAATTGCTATGATTGGACTTAGCAACTCAGGTATAAATTGCCCCGTGTAAGAGGTTTAAACATGATGTTAATCCCCAATGCTCTCCTATCGCTACAAATAATACATTTAGAAGCCATTGATGCTTTTAACAACAACATTCTATAACTATTAAAAATAAAGAAAGCATTCTTTGTTCTCCTAAGGTCATTTTACTTTTGTGAACAACTTAGTTCAGCAGATTTACTGACTTTTTATTCAAAAACAATAGGAGTGAATGTCACGGGGGGCAGGAGATCGTTGGGTTGTAGAGTTTCTGAAAATTTCCATGCTGCCATTGTGAACTTATATTTTTAGAAGAGGAAAAACTAGTTATAACCTAAGATATTTTTAGTTCACAGATAATGAAGATTTCTTAAAACAAATCAAGCATTAAGCCACTATTATTCTAAGAATCTCTAAAACAAAATTGCTTTCTTTCTTTCTTTTCTTTTATTTTTTACCTGTTCTGTTAACCAGGTGTGAGTGTAAATCCACATGAACTTACCATTCTGATATTCAGCTGAAATAAATGAAATTGCTCACGTTTAGCTGGATGATCTAAACTTAGCAATGAAGCTGAGTATCATGTGCTTTGGTGTGCTCGCAGATTTAGACATGCCCTGAAAATTTATCATCCATCTTGTTTTTGTTGAAAATTACACTGAATTACAAGTGACTTGACCAGTGTCTTTGTTGTACTTCTAGTGGAGATTTAAAAAAAACAAAACAAACACAACCTTTGAAGGAAACAAGGTGACAAGAACATTGGGAGGAATTAAAGTACTAAACTGCTTGAATTTCATTTATTATTTACTAGTATATCTGTAAAGCTGCAATGGCAGTGTGGTTTCAAACTAACATTTCAATTTCTGTGTGCTTTCCTGTGGTCAGTCTTGATCTATGCCAGGTTTTAGGCATCCATGCAATGACAGAAGAAACCATCTGTTGGCAGCAGTTTCTAGGATTGTTGTTGACGTCATTGCGTGTCTGCATGCTGATTTGATGATGATTTCTCGGGCTCATTCTGCATGTTTGGGCTTTATTGACTAAAATTGTAAGTTAATTTTTTTTTAAAAAAAAAAAGGGTCTTTTGCAATATCTATAGATATTCAATTTGTGACTTTGATGTGGCTGGCATCAAGCTGGGCTTTGCTGCACTTGTTCATTATTTTCTCTGACATGCTACAAGCTTCCAACTTCAGAATTCTCATTCATGTTGGGAATTTGTCTTTTTGAAGATGCCTTATTTTTTTGGTCATTGCATGTAATAATTGTTGAAACACACCTTATCCAACTCCAAATTTGATTCCTACTTATCTTAATTTCTTTGCTAATCTTTTAATACATGTAATAACTGAATTATTTCAGGTCTAACATCAATTCCTAGTAACAACAAGGGATTATAGATTTTGGTAAAGAGAAATTTCGTTTCACGCTTATAAGATAGTTTTCTTCAGCCTGGCTAAGCCAAAGAAAGAATCTGATGACATTGCCTTGGAAACAAGGTTCGAAGATAGACGCTATTTACGAAGTAAACTCATTATTGTCAACAAACAGTGTTGTTTCAGCTGAGGAGAGTTGGTGAGACAGCTTCATATGGCCAACAGAAGGAAGGGAAGGAATTTCATCCTTTGTTTTTAAATCAAAGCATCAAAAAAATCACTCCTTTTTTTGTCTTTCAGCATTTGACTAGTAGCAACTCTATAGAGAGTTATCTATTACTATTCTTTTCTATTTTTTTTTTTTTTGCAGTTAAGAGTGGAATGCACGAGGTGGTAACTTTGGAAAGATAACTTCCAGGTTGGCTCAACACTTCAGACGGATACCTTGACTCACTCGCCACGGTTGCCAGTAGCTACGACACTCGGTGGGGTGAAGCAGAAATACACAGTTCAAATCTACACACACACACAGTAAGTGAACAGTTTTCGTTGAATATCCTTTTTTATTTTTTTGTCGTTGTCGTCGTTCCACAGCATCTGTCACCGCCGACTGGACGTTTTTGGATTCCAAAATACTGAAAGTTGAAACCTTTCTGTCGTCTCTGTCAATTCCTCATTCGTGTCGTCTCCCAGGAGACAGATATTTTAAAAAAAAAAAAAACAAAAACAAAAACAAAAAAGATGTCTGCGTGGTTAATAAACTAATTTACATTTAAACGTTTATAATTATATGTAAATGGATATTATTAACTAATGCATCTCTAGAAAGACATTTTTTTTTATTATTATTATTACCAGACGACGACGACAAAAGAAACGCAGCTTATCAAAATTTCTCAAGACAGTGGCTGGTTAGTTAGTTAGTCAGCCGCGTCCCGGTTCCCATTCCAGGGTTCGGTTTTCAGTGATACCCTCGCGGGCGGCTCCAGACGAAACGGTTCTCCTCATGTTCTCTCTCTCTCCTTCCTGAGCCTCACTGAAAGTAGGTACGGCGGGCCGCATCGCCAATCCGGCTTCGGTGGTACCTCGCTATCTGTGAAACTCCAAGGTTTGGAGGGGGAGGGGGAGGGGTATTTTTTTTTTGCACAGAAAACCTGGGACGGGTCCGTTGTTGTTTTGATGCGGTTCATTCTCTCCACAAGGCGACTGGCGGCGGTTGGGGAAGGGGGTTGCTTCTAGAAACTTCTCTCTTTCTCCCCGTCGGTTTTCCTCAAACGGAGAGCGAATAATAATTCCCGATTAACATAATAATAATAATAATAATAATAATAATAATAATAATCCGGACTGATATTTAAACCATTTCGTGGTTGTCTCCTCCCGTTTTGTTAAAGTCTGTTTTTATATGGTTCTGGTTCTTTCTCTCCTCTGTCTGGGAGGGGGAGAGAGATGGAGGAGGGGGCATGTTGTTTATCAAAAAAAAGAAGAGGAGGAGAAGGTGTCTTCCGCGAATGGAAAATAACCGCTAATTTGTGGAAAAGGGGGACGGGCGATATATGAATTCGAACTCCGCTGGGAAACTGAAAGGCAGAGCCGTGTAATTATTAAAAGATTCATTAAGAGAGCCCGGAGTAAATTTCCATCATCCGGCTGCTCCTGCCAGCCGACCAATCGCCTCGTCCACCCGCTGGTTCTGCTAATGGTCGAACTGCCTTGGATTTTTCCTACGACTCCCTATAAAACCGCCCCGCGTGTCGGCCGCCGTGGGGAAAGCTGCGGAACCCAGAGGTAAGTGGTTTGCTTCGCCTCCTTCCACACACCGCTGCTGCTCTCTCTCTCTCTCCCCTGCAGCTTGCGACAGCCGCCACGTGGAGGGGGGTCACCGGGGACCGGACTGCATGCGGTTCTTGTTGTGATGGGGGTAACCGAGGTGTGGTTGGTTTGGACGGGGAGGGGGCCCGGGATCAACGAGAGGAGCCGGAGAGTGGAAGGGGGGGTGGTGCTGTATCATCTCCATCCTCCTCCCCGTCGTGAACCGGCCTCAGTCGTTTGTAGAGAAAAAGAAAGAAAGAAAGGAAAAAAAGGGGGGGCTGAATGGACCCGGCCGCCGTCCGCTTACCTGCCCGATCCGCAATTTTTGTGTAGTCGCAGAACCTTCCAGAACCGTCCCGGCTCCCTCCGGCAGACTTCTCCAGGTCCCCCCCCCACACACACACACACACACCACCACACACACCACGCGCACCTGCAGATGTTCTAAACAGAGTCTGCGCTCGAGATCCGCTGTAACTCCACCGATCGTCGTCCCCCCCTCCCCATCCCCCCGGGGGGGGGGTGGGGCTGTCGTCTCGAGCCCTTTAAAGTTTAACCTTAAACCCCTACCCAGCCCCCCCCCGGGGACAGTCGGCCGGCACACACACACACACACACACACACACAAGCCCCCTGTTCCTTAACTTTTCTTCTTCTTTTGTTGTTGTTGTTGTTGTTGTTTTTTTTGTTGTTGTTGTTGTTTTCTTTTTGAAAACCAATTTGCTGGAGCAGTGATCATCTATCGAGTCTCCGAGCCCTCGGAGGTCATCTGGGGGTTATTTAACCATATATGGAACAGCTCTCCCCGGCGGCGAGCAGCCAATCGCCTGCCGCCTTCGTTATCGATCGGCCGAGCCGTGGGAGATCTCGAATTTCTGGAAGCATCCACGTATTTCCGAGATAACGGACGGACGCGTAGTGGGGCCCCCCCCCCTTTTTTTATATTTCTCTCTCTCTGAAAATAACATGAATTTTGGATAAATGGAAAAAAAAAAAATCTTTTTTAAATCGTTATATTTCATGTACCGAAGTTGTTGTTGTTTTTTTTTAATTGTTGTTGTTGTTGTTTTTGTTAACCCTCCCTCCCCCATTTTTTTTTTTTTAAAAATGTAATATAATTTTTAAAATCCTCCCCCTCCTCCCCCCTTTTTTTTTTAAAAATGTAATATAATTTTTAAAATCCCCCTTCCCCCTTTTTTATCCCCTCTCTCTCTCTCAGGTTTGTTTTTTTTTTGGGAACCATGGCAACAAACGTACGCGTGGAATCACCGAACGTGCGCTACTCGGAGAAGTACATCGAAGCGAGGTACGCGTACAGCTCGACCCGGGTGACCAGGGACGGGGACTCGTACGTGGCCCGGCCCGTCAGCACCGACTACACGTTCCGCACCGCCAGGAAGGTGCCCCGCCTGGGGGTGATGCTGGTGGGGTGGGGCGGAAACAACGGGTCCACGGTGACCGCCTCCATCCTCGCCAACCGGCTGGACCTGAAGTGGAGCACGAAGGCGGGGGAGCGGAGGGCCAACTACCTGGGCAGCATCACCCAGGCGAGCACCGTCTGCCTGGGGACGGACGACCGCCGCCCGGCCGAGGTCTACGTGCCCCTCAAGGACATGCTGCCCTTGGTCAACCCCAACCACATCGTTCTGGACGGTAGGTGGCGCTTTTTCGTTTTTTATCTGGGGATTTCCCCTCCCCCTGGTTACAGGGGGAACCTGTTTGGCGTGATGATGATGATGATGATGATGATGATGCGGCTCCGACCGACCGGGAGGGATAAACCTGGATGTGTAAGCCACGGGAAGCTTTCTGTGTCTCTGGTTGCTGGGGTCTGTAGTTCTTAATTCCAAGATGATGATGATGATGATGATGATGATGATGCGGCTATGACCGACCGGGAGGGATAAACCTGGATGTGTAAGCCACGGGAAGCTTTCTGTGTCTCTGGTTGCTGGGGTCTGTAGTTCTTAATTCCAAAAGTGTTCGCTAGATTCCCAGGTGCGTGTCCGGCTATGTAACAATTCGTGCTCTTGTTGCTACCACACAGGCTGGGACATCTCCGCGCTGAACCTGGCTGATGCGATGGAACGGGCCCAGGTGCTGGACTACAACCTGCAGACCCAGCTGCGGCCCCTAATGTGCGACATGAAGCCCCGCCCGTCCATCTACTGCCCAGAGTTCATAGCTGCCAACCAGTCGAACCGGGCCGATAACGTGCTGAGCGGAACCAAGCAGGAGATGATGGAGCAGATCAGGCGGGACATCAGGGATTTCCGGGACCGGGAAAACGTGGACAAGGTTATTGTCCTGTGGACCGCAAACACGGAGCGTTTCAGCGATGTTTGCCACAGCATCAACGGCACGGCAGACAACCTGCTGAGGAGCATCCGGAACAACGAGGAGGAGATGTCACCATCAACTCTCTTTGCTGTGGCCAGCATTTTGGAAGGCGTAAGTTTTCTCTATTTGCTGTTTGGTTATTAAGGTTCCCTCGGCCGATTGCTTGGCTTCACCTGCCATATTAACAACAATGTTTGGGTATCGAGGAAACGGGGGGGGGTGGGCAAAATGAATTATACGAGGAATAGCAGTTTTACTGTCAAAATTACCACTTGTAGGAATACTGTAAAGGTGTTATTTTGATCCACATCAGTGGGTATAGGGTCAAGCTGTGTTAACCTTTATTTCCATCCTGTTTTCTCATTCTTGATTTTAACCATTTGTAACTTAATTAAATTCTTCTAAATCTGTTTGATAAGTTACCAGACCTGTCCAACATTGATGTGGTTTTAGAATAGAATTTCCTTAATAAGTTTTATTTTTATATCTCTTATATACCCTTTTAGTGCACCTACATCAATGGCTCCCCTCAGAATACTTTTGTTCCTGGAGTGATTGACTTGGCAGAGAAGAAGAAAGTATACATTGCTGGGGACGATTTCAAGTCTGGCCAGACTAAGCTGAAGTCTGTACTTGTTGATTTCCTGGTCAGTGCTGGCATCAAACCTGTTTCTATAGTGAGCTACAACCACCTTGGAAACAATGATGGAAAGAATCTGTCAGCTCCTCAGACATTCAGATCCAAAGAGGTATGGGATTTTAAAAGAGGGGGAGTGGGGAGATAAATGGCATACTACTCTTGGCTGTTTTTTGTCAATATATGGTCTCAATTTAAAATTTTCTGCAAGTACTTCATTTTACTACTGGTCAATAAAATAAAATGAAACTGGGTTTTGATTACTATTGTGATGATGCTGTTTCAGCTGGGTTCATTTGACCAACAAATATGAGAAAAATTTATAGAATGGTATTTAAATTTTAGCCAGAAACAATTTAATCAACATTTTGGTAAACAGTACAAGACTTTTCACTATTTGTTATTTTATACTTTCAGATCTCAAAAAGCAATGTTGTTGATGACATGGTTCAATCAAACAGAATTCTGTATGGTGACAACGAAAAGCCAGATCACTGTGTAGTCATCAAGTATGTGCCCTTTGTCGGTGATAGTAAGCGAGCCATGGATGAGTACATCTCAGAAATAATGATGGGGGGCACCAATACCCTGGTAATCCACAATACATGTGAAGACTCTCTGCTCGCCAGCCCGCTCATCCTTGATCTCATAATCATTGCCGAGATCTGTGAAAGAATTCAGTACAAAGTTGGTGAGGAGAAAGACTTCCACAGCTTCAATGCAGTGCTCTCAATCTTGAGTTACCTATGCAAGTCTCCTCTGGTGCCTCGAGGTACGCCAGTTGTGAATGCCTTGTTCAAGCAGAAGATGTGCATCGAGAACATATTCCGTGCCTGTCTCGGCCTCGCTCCAACCAACAACATGATGCTTGAAAGCAAACATGAAAGGATTACAACCACATGTCAGCCTCCATCTGAACTAAACACCACCACCAACTTCAACATTTCCGATCATATAATACAAAAGACTGCGGTTCCAAATACAGAGAAGGGAATTGTGATGGCAGGAAATGGCACTAACTTCAACATTTCCAATCATATAGCACAAGCGATTGCAGTTGCAGGAAGTGGTAGTGACAGCGATGAAGTTGAAAAGTGATTTTTATTTAATCTGGTTGCTGTTAACTTTGGAACCCAAATGTAAAACAGAATTGGCATCGAATTGATTTGATACGACTTATATGCACATTGCGGTGTTTAAGTATAGAGAGGCAGGAGGGAATCTCACGTTGCCCGTGCTATTTCATAAATTTTTCCCCATTCTTCCAGGTGCAAGCTATATCAAGAGGCTCAGTAAAGACACATCTTATTGGTTTGGTAACTTAAAAAAATCCATTTCAAGTTATTAGCAAGTTGCTGAAAACTAAAATCTGAATGGTAAGCTATGGCAATTTTCTACTTTACCTAAAAAAAAAACATATAGGGTTTTCCAACGTGACATAGCATGGGTGTATGTTTAGTTATTGCCAATAGCAGAAAATGATTAGTTTTTCTATTTTTAAACTTTTTTGTTTGTTTGTTTAACTTTTATGAAGCCTGTGCCACTTTTACAAACTTGCAAACAATTTTGTTTTCAGTTATTTTTTTCATCTACAAGTTTTCTGAGATCTACTTTATGATTCTATCGAGCATTCCAGGTCTGCATTGTTTGTGGATTTTTAAAAAAAAAAAAAACTAACCTTTTGTAAATTTTGTAAATAGCCAATAAAATATTTACATTAAGCAAGTTTTGTTTGTTTATTATTTAAGAATTCATCGAGTTTCAGTATAGGATACATACTGCATTACGTTTGTAGTATGTAGATAACTGAACTAGCGTAGAGGCTGATCATGAACAAAAGTCAGAATGGGGCAGACTTCATACATTGATGGAGCAAAGAAATAATCTACGGATGTTTAGTTTGTAAGTAAATTGCTTTGTAGAGGACATAACAGGCATATTAAAATATCCCAGATATAAATTTAAGTATCATTTAAAAAAAAAGTTTTCAAAGTGGAGACCAAAAACTTTTGCTTTCCAATAATTACAGAAGTTAACCCTTAAAGGGTTAACCCACCAAGTTTCATCTGGTCACCTTCCTTCTGCTTAAGTACCTTTATCTGATGCATTGTAAGTGGGGCTGGTTGGATCTCAAGTATGCATCTTGATTTTAAAAGGTCTCGTCACTTCAGCCACTTTCCATGAAATGGGAAACATCCCCAAAATGAAATAACTTTGCAAAAATTGTAGAATACAAATTAAAAATATCTAATTTAACTTTCATACTGCAAATATCACTCTCTACCAAAAAAAATGGCAGGTATTGAGTGTATACTTAAAAAAAATATATATAGGTAAATAAAACTGAATTTGTAAAATATATTGGTACTAAATGGCATTACTATAAACTACCAGTGCAGATATCCATTCAATATGAAACATTTCTCAAATATGATGCTTCCCAGTAAATGCAATTAATCTATAATTCATTAGATTTGCTATGCTACTAGCACATGCATTATATAAAGAAAATGTATATGCCTACATTGGTTATAATATATGTAATTATTTTAATATTATAAATTTGTCTAAATATTTTTGTTTTTCCTTAAGTACTAATCTTTACTCGATGCTAGACCACAGACTATTGAGATCACTAAAGATAATGCTCAGTCAGTCTTGCTTACATTAGAAATCACATTGATCATCTAGTACCTAACTAAAGTTTTAGGAGATATTAAATGTCAGGGTTTGTATTGCAAGTGAGTGGTGATATTTCACATGACTACTAATTACCATAATGGTGCGTTAGTTTCAAAGCATTTGTCCACATGAGAATATCAATCAAATGATCCAGTTTTTCCATGACTATTTCTACTAGTGGTTTTATTCTATACCATCCACTAAGGTTCTGGAGTTTTCAGCTGTCTGTGGTATTTCTGCCTCTGTTTTAATTGTTCATCAGTGTCTTTTTGTTTTAACATTCCTTTCTGTCTTGCCATTGCTATGTGGGTATAGTGAGCTGCACAAGTTACATAGAAATCTTTGATTCTGCGTAAACTGCCAGAGCAGAATGCTAAGATCAACCATCTAAAATTCTGATGGTATACCCCGCTATGCAAACAATGATCGATTTCCACAACTCTGCGAACATGGAGAACAAGGCATCTCTGCAATTTCCATAAAATGTGAAAAACAATCCAGTAGATGGGTTATTTGATTAGCTCCTTGTTTTTCCTCGTACTACCGAGGTTACTGCTGATTCGACACATTTTCCTTTCTTTCGAGGGCAGTTTTTAACAAGTTTCAACATCTAGTTTACACTGAGCTACCTAATGCGTTTACATTCTGCTGTGCTCTTGATGCAATCGGCTGAAGAGTGTCACCTTGCAATGGCTTCCTTACATAAGAATACCTTGCACTGTTCATTTCGTTTCTCTATTTGGCTCTTACATGATCATAAGGGAGTTTGGGGGGGTCTCGTGTCAATACAGTATCGATTAGGTTTCGCGTGTGAGGTTAAGACATTTAGCTAGATAGCTGACTGCACCCAGAAATCTAATTCCTGGGTGGCTCCTTTGATGGATCGTGCAGGACGGTCCGGAGAGTGCGACCTCTAAGGGTTGGCCTGGGACAAGTCTGATCATATGGTCTTCAGGGCGAAAGGGGCCAGGTCTGAGGGTGGATCCCCGATCTGGGTGGGGGGGGAGTCAGCCCGGTGCGGCAGGCATGCTTCCTTTCCTCTCCTTCACCGGTCTCGGGTCATGCGGGCTTCCTCTCACTTTCAAGCAGGGAGGGGGGGCTCCTTAAGGGTGCGGCAAACGCTCTCTACCGGCCAAACGTGGGGCGCTACGCCCCAGGGTTGTCTTCCTTGAACGACCGGAATGGCTCAACGTCCCGGATGGTTATTGGTACTTCTACAGGGCTTTTTCTAACGATTAAACTCGGCATCGTAAAAGTGTTTGTGTTTTTTTTCCCCCTCCTCCTGCCCACCGCCATCGTTTTTCGACTCGATGACAAAGCGCTTACCTGTCGCTCTCAGACACACACCGGGTCGGTCAGGGTGGGGGGGGGTAAGGAAAACACCCTTCCCCGGCCGAACGAACCAACCAGGCATATATATTTAAATAACTACAATTTTATAAAAAATAGCGGGTTTGTTTTTCTAGTTAGTAGGGAGGCGGAAGTAAATAAATCACAGTGGCACTAGATTTTGCATCCCGGAAATAAAATCAGAGGGCATTCATTTCAGAGGGGGGGACCGGTTTTTTTTTTTTAGAGACTAAAGATGTTCAAAAAGCTTTCGTACGATTGGCTAATTTCTCGCCTGTCAGCCAATGAGCTTGGGTTTTACAACTGCAACCCAGATGCCGACAACACGTTGACGGTAATATGGTAGGTTGGGCTTGCTTAAACTCATACTTTGCGAGAGATCTGTGGCGGTTCGAGTTAACAGTCAGACTTATCCTCGCGGTTCTTGTGTTTGTTTTGCGGTGGTTCTTGTCTGCGTGAATGCACGTGTGGATGGAGATTTGGTCGTGCACTGTGATGTGTATGTGGCCTGATGTCTTGCAGATGGTAACAGTGGGTTGTGACTCTTAATGCACCGTGTAGGAGGGAGTAGATCGAATGGTCCCTAAATGCCGTCCCTTCAGTGTTTGTGGGGAGGGGACCAGTGAAGCAGGGAATGGACTGCCTGAACAGAAGAGTCAAGCTGCTGCAGAAGTACAATATGCTATTCCGTATTACTCTACATCGGTGTGAGTCATGTGCCACACTGTGCTATGCTATTACAATACCCTACCATCTCTCACTATGCTAACCCGTACTGCGCTACGCTACATCGCGTTGTGTAATTACTATAAAAGTTTTCGATTTAGTGACACAGCCATCCGAGAGATGATTTTCAGGATATGGGAATGAAACGGCAGTTATTCAGAACGTTTGTCAAAACCCTGATGTTGTCGTTGTTGGTCTGCATATTATAGGATTTTCAGGATATGGGAATGAAACGGCAGTTATTCAGAACGTTTGTCAAAACCCTGATGTTGTCGTTGTTGGTCTGCATATTATAGGATTTTCAGGATATGGGAATGAAACGGCAGTTATTCAGAACGTTTGTCAAAACCCTGATGTTGTCGTTGTTGGTCTGCATATTATAGGATTTTCAGGATATGGGAATGAAACGGCAGTTATTCAGAACGTTTGTCAAAACCCTGATGCTGTCGTTGTTGGTCTGCATACTATAGGTTGCATGGGGATCTTTTAGAAATATTAAAAATGAAAAATTTCGGATTTTTTTGTTGTTTTCAAAACACAAGCTACAGTTTACAACTTCTTGATTAATATCACAATAAGCGAAATGTATGCAGTTTTGTTATTAACAATATGAAATGTATAGAACCATTTTGTCATACTTGGTTGCCTGGTCTCATACAATCTATGCCTTGGATATTATATATGTCAAAACAACATTTTTCTTTTTTTTTTTGTCTCCCTGTAATAACTATAACTTAATTTTTATGGTAGCTGCTTTACTAAATACAACAATGTATGTAGGTGCTTCCACTCACTCACTAGATTTCAGAGGAAGAGGCAGAACTTGAATCACACAAATAAATAAAGGATTTGCAGAGGTTTCCTGTACAAAGGCATTAATATGACTTTAATTATTAATGAAATCTAATGTAACCCTTTCATTCCTTCTGGAAAATTTAGATACACACTCCATCAACTACTTCAAACAGTAGAATATCATTACTTGGACAACAGAACCAAAGGCTTTCTTTTTTTATTGGCTAAAAATTTAAGTTTACATATAGGCAATAAATGATTATTTTGCAGTGGTGTAAAGAATAACTAGTCAGGATCTGTCACAAAGGCTGTAGTTGGAACTTACTTTGTGATGAACTAATTATCTTGCCTGCAAGTTGGTGCTGGACCGGTTGGGTTGATCATACCTTAGCATTGTCAGATTTTCTTATTATATTTTAACTGTCTGTTTTCTGTTTTCTTAGTGATATGTTACCTTCTTAGAATTTCAAACTGGTAGTATTTTCAGTGAATGTGCTATCTTGAAAATATGCACCAACTTTAATTAGGGGCATTGAAAGTAAGTTATACGTGATTTTAGTCATTTTGAAACATTTTCCAGTCCACTTTGCACTGTAAAAGTCTCCAAAACACAATTTACCATCTTCTTTTTTAGTCAGCCCTGTTTAACTTCCAGAGTCTACTTACTGTTGTGCTTCTGTTGATATGTACCTGTGCATACCTGAGATCTCTTGCACCTAGTCTGCTGGACAGAAACAAACTAGGGTAAGAACACAAGCACTCCACATATTGTTATTTTAAATTCCAGAAATATGTGTTTTAATGAAAAATACACTTCTATAAATTGTACACGATTGCATTACATTTCATAAAGAACAGTATAAATATGTAAATATATAATATTTAGTCAGTTATTTCCCCTTTATTTTTGTATTGTAATAGTCTTCCCTTAGTATCAGATCTTCAAACTTCTTCCTTTCTGTTTTCCCTTTCAGTTTACTTGGAATATTTTGGAAATGTGCCAGGATAGGTAAGTAATCTCAGTTTTACATGTAAAAAAAAAGATAAAGACTGGGCAGTTTATAAGAATGGTAATGTATTTGCATTTAGTCTGATAATTGTCTATCTGCAAATATTTAACAGCAGCTTTTCTTCAGTACTACTTTGGCAAAATGCTGGAGAGAGAGAGAGACTAGTGGATTTCATCCATTTTTAATGCTGATAACTTAATGTTGTCATTAAAATTTTTGTCTTTATTTCTAGGCGAAAGGAAAAGCCCTTATGTTGCAGTCTGTTGTATCGCCATGGCACTAAGCATTCTATTATGGTCGTAACTAAAGCTAAAGAGTTTGGGACAGACTCAGTTGACAAGTAGGAGAAACCAGCGGAAAATGAACCAGTCTTTTGAATCTGGTTTCTAGTTTATCAGCTTTTTAACTGCGTTTGATCCCAGCATACCATCTTTGTACATTAATACCTTTCTGTCACATGTACTATGCCTACCATCGTAAATATATGTAAATAAAATATCATTTTCAAATGTGGACTCTGGTTCAATGACATCTTAGTAGTGGCCATCTGAAAAAGATATTTTGAACATTTAATACAAATGTAAATGCAGTTATGGCCACTAGCCTGTGCATAACAGGGTAGAACAGAAAGAAATTGATAAATAGAGATGAGAATAAACATGGTACAGATTCTCAGAAGAAAATAATTATGGTTTTATGAGATCAAGATATGGAAAGGTTAAGCCTTGACCACTTGTTGAAAGATCAGCATGAGAATTTTTTTATTAACTGTTATTGGTGACAAAATGAACATTAGAATAAAAGTTTCTGGTGAGCATTTATGGTGCATCAGAAACATAATCTGCTGAGGAAGGTTAGTAAGTTGCACTCTTGAGAATACGCTGTCCTAAGGACAGGTGTCGCTCCTGAAGACCTTACAGGTTTAGCTCACCTTTGGAATGGTCCTTGGGATTTGTCTCTACCACCAGTTTTAACCAACTTATACATGGAGATTTTCTGACAACTTCACTATAGATTCCACGTGGTAATAATTCTTTATGGTTATTTCTCTCATCTAAATTAATCAGGCCTCCCTTGCAATTTACCAAGGAACAGGAAGTTAACTTGTTTCTTCCTGGATGCGCAAATTACAAACTTTTCCAGGGTGGTGGTGGCGGCGGTGTCCGTGCATAGGAAAGATGCTCGATCGGATAGATATTTCAATTTCTGCTAAGAAAACCATTTGCTTCACTGCTTAACAATGTTTGGTTTTATTTTTTTTAAAACAAAAGAAATTCTGTCCTCTAGTTAAACAGTTTACTCAAACTAGAATTAAGTTCCATGGAGTTGCTCTCATTAAATATTCTGTTTTGGACATTGTTTTTAAGACAGTGAAAACTGCTATTTCCATAACTTAGTATTTTATTGACTTAATCTGTCCTTGGGACTCTTAGTTTGATTAATTTTCCTAATTATCATACAAAATTCTGCATTGTAAATTAATTTATTTAAAACATCATCTTATAAATGCAGGATGAAACATAGTGATTTTCAAAGAATAATAATAATAATAATGTCCTGCGTTTGTACTCACCGCCGGCCTCCAGAAAATCTATCTTTCAAAATTACTTCTCTGAAATAATTTCCAGAAGCTCTCGAACAAGTGAGGACTTCTACTGTCTTGTACGAATGAGACTGATTTACTTCCCACAAGTTTAAGCGTTATAGTGAAGATTTTCTTTTCCCCATGGTAATATTTGTCATAAAAATAGTTGTGTGTATGGTTCCTATAGCGGAAGGTATATCTGATTTGCATACTGTAACACTTACAGAACTGCCACCATAACAGGTGTTTTTCAAATGTTCACCAGTTCCCCTGGTAGTGATATCTAGCTGCCCAGCAACAGTTCATGATAGAGAAAGGAAGCCATTTTGATTATACTGGCCTATATACTAAAGAAAATCTAGTTATTTTGACCATTTATAATCAGAAATGTATTTAACTGCCAGAAAATGTAAGTACAAACTTTAGCAATCGTAACACTGGAAACAAAGTTGTCTTTGTTGATTTACGTGTTAAGAGTATCTGGTGCCCATAGTTGGAGGCAGCCAACATCACCAGGTAGGTTGTAGAATGCACAAGTTAAACGCATACTAGGCTAATTCGTCCAGTAAGGTACCCGATTGGATTACCTGTAGCTATAATGCAAATCAATTTTTAAAATGAGCACCTCTCACCATTCTGTGGCTCTATTTTCACTTAGGAACCAAGCCGTTCCAGCGCATTTTAAAATAAATCTACATATTTGGTAGGAGGATATGGCCAAATAGTTAAAAAATAAATAAAAACAAATGAAAAACTAAGATGCCTTTACGAGTATTTATTCTGTAAAAAGTTTTATACATGCATTACATTAGCTATTACAATAAGGTTGTTATGATGTTTCAATTGTCAATGTATGTGGCTAGTGACGTTTGCGCTATTCTCTTCAGCAGTTGACAAGGGTGGATTCAATTAATAACCTCTACACGAGCAAACTAATACTGGCTATTAAGATGATAATAATTCCTCTACTTGATACACTTATTCATATATATATCAACAAAAGCTGTAAGATGGACAATCAGTTTCTTGTTGGGGGGGTGGCATAGTTAGGAAATATTGGAAGTATCATGGAAATGGAGAGAACTAACTATTTAACCATATATAACAAAAAAAGAAATATTCTTTATATTGTAAAAAGTTACTTTAAATGAAATGCATTAATATCCTGTACATTCTGATTCAGAGTTGATGATGATGGTAGAATTAAAAAGAAATTAAAGGTGCCTTATTGTTTAATCTTTTACCAAGCAAAACAATTTTCCCCCTTGAGCTTCCACAGATGTAACAGTACCAATTAAATTTTTAAAATCCTTCATAAATGGTATGTAAAAATGTGATGTCTACTGTACACAACAAACAACTTTTCCAAAAACTAGCATTTCAATGATGTGGAGAACAGGGTTTATATCTCATCAAATTATGACAGACTTCAGTAGTCAGATCTACAATTCAACTCTTACGCACTTTGTTTACTAGCCACCTCTGATAATTTTAAGGGCTACACTTTTATGAAGAGACTTGGCAGAAGCATATCTTAATTAAGCATGAGAATCATCTCCGAACAAGTTCAAAGGATCTAGATGGTATTTCATTTGTACCAAAGCCAAATACAGGAATAAAAAGTAGTTTCCTTTACAAACAGGATCCTTATTTGCTTTTGAAAAACCCCTGCAAATGTCAGAACATCTAGTAGAGTGCCAGCTCTTTAAACATTGGTGAAAAATTCTTCACATCAGATATACAAAAAGGAAAACAAATTCTATACAGCACTGTAGTATTTTTTTAAAAAATATATATGCCTTATAATTAAAATTTCAAGTGTCTCCCTCACACAGTAGTTTCTTTATTGCTACAGCGAAAAACATTATACTTACACTAATCTTATAGTCTTTTATTAGACGTTAAAATAAAATTACTTGCGAGTTTTTGCCTACTCAAGTCTCTTCACATTAGTTCAGGTGGAACTGAGATGGAGAACTTGGTAAAAATTTGTCCTGATTCATTGAATGGTATTTTTCAGTATCACTTCTGTATAGTTGTAAAATAAACCAACACAAGACAAATCACTGGATGTATTTAAATGCATCCTCCTTGCCCCATCTCAATGTACATTAGAAATTCCTGCTTTCAGTACCATTCTTTTCCACAGCTATGCAATAACTCTTTTTCTTCAAGCAAATATACAAAAAACCTTCATCATAGACTTGGTTCTTTCTAACTATCAAACCAAGGCCAGTAAAGCATTCTTTAAAATATTATCAGACTCTAGAAGTTAATTAACATCTTACTACATCTACAGCATGCACTTTGCATTGAATTGAATAAAAGGTGATGTCCCCAAACCCCTCTGACTGCATGACAAATTTTTGTTTCAGTAGTCCCTTACTGCTGGCTAGATCTGAACCTTGAAGTAGTGCAAGTGGCATTTGCTAAAGGAACAATAAATCCGTTTGTGCACTAACATGCTGTCATCTTCACTAAGTAACACGCACAGAAATGTTTATTTTAGACAAACAAAGAGAAAGTTCAGCCATCAAACAACAAAACAAAGGATCAGAAATTTAACCAAATAATGAAAATGGCTGAAGTTTGCAGTTAAGAGCTAGTCTGCAGATTACAGTGCCTAGTGCTCGGCCTGGCCATCTGGTGATGAGCCAATATCAGTTTCTTCTGAATCACTGATGGTGGTCCCGCTGATATCCAGCCAAACTCGTGCTCAGTGACCATAAACGAGATGCCAGGCAGCTTAAAATCATATCTTAAATTGTGCAACATGCAGCAGCCAAAACAAGAATTAGTATATGGTTCATGTTTTTTTTTTTAAAGGATTTATTAGAAATTCTTTTTAAGAAATTAGGGAACACTTTATAATGGAAGCTAGGTTTCTTTTCTGGAGAAACTAATACGCAAGTTGCTAAATATCAAAGGCTACCTTTCCTCAACTGAGTGGCACTACACAAAATGTAGTGATAATAAAAATTGAGTCTGAAAAATTAAAATCATCATAGAAGACTAGTACCAACAGCTAATGAAACATAAACAAACGTTATGGAATATATATATGCAAATATCTATGGTTTCAACTAAGAAATAAAATTTAATGTGAACTTTTGGAAAGTAATCCAGAATCATTTTATAACAGACTAGGGCCAATAGAACACATTTCTGTAGTCTAGAAATGTCTTTATACATCAGGATTTTCTTCTACAATTCAGACAGAAGAAAACAGGGGGGTTATCATAATAGTTAAAGAATATACAATTTTAAGTTACTGACTGGGAATTCATGTTGCCAATTCAAATGCTTCGGAACCATTCCCTCACTTTTTTGTCGTTTCTCTTGTCTGGACAGTAGCTGGTCATATTAGTGTTTTCTTTTATATCCCTGAAACTTTAGCAGTGACAGGTTTTGTGCGCCAATAAACCAAATAAAATATTATTATTTTGAGACCAAGTTCATTTACCTCCCATATATCATACAATATATTTTTCTGTTACAGAATTAAGTTTTCATACCTCACTGTAGCCATATTAACTTGCTATTGGCTTTTATCTATCGGAAAAAATCATCGCACATCCAAGGAGAGGTTTAATGTCAATACCACTTCAGTTTGTCAGTTGTCAAGTTTTAACAGAAGGGAAAGGGTCCTAGATTTTAATAGCAGAAAGAATTTCAGCAGTGGGGCTTCAGGCCAAACTTTCTGCCGGTCCAATCTGACTGAGGGCAAGCACCAGAATGTCCCTTTTCTCTTTAGGAAACCGCAGCTCCCTTCCAGCAAGTCTAGCACTCTCCAGTTCTTGCTCTGCAATCTGTAGCTCCTGGGCAATGATGCTCGAGTTCTCCTGCTCCCGCGCAATCCAGTCTAGTGCCATCTGTGATCGCATGTCGTCATCGAGAGCGCGATGAGAGTAATGAGCAAGAACCTCCTGTCGAGAACAGTTGCGCTCTCGCATGGCTTTCAGACTCCCATTCCAGTGCAGGAGTTGAAAGACTGTCATTAGCTCCTGGAACTCCAGCATTGTCCGTCCTTTATTTGCCTCCAGCATAAACTTAAATGCTCCAATGCTTGTGCTAGGATTATCAGCATCATTCCGATTTCCCTGCAATGGACAACAATAAACTTTAAAGTCAAACTGTACCAATACCCTAACAGTTTTCACACTGGGATTAGGTAAATTAGTGAGTATGGTTTGTTGGCAGGCACAGTTTGAGCTTTGAGAGGAGTTTTACCACCAAATTCGTGCCCAGCTCCGGCTTGGTCTTTCGATGCTTATGATTAGCTCCCGCACAGTTAAAAATTCTACTTAGGAGCAACTTACTCCCACCACCAGAAATCCAGGAGCACATTCGATTTTGCTTTTTTAATGAGAGAGAGAGAGAATAATACACACTGCATATTCAAAATAAAACAAGAGCCATTTAACATAATTATCATATTGGTTCTAATTGTATTTAATGTACGGGGCAGGGCATTTATAAGAACTAAAGAAGTCTAAAATCTGAGAATGAAACCAAAGCTTCCCAAACAGCAGCAAGGTGACACATCGCCATGCAGGAACTAAGCATGGGAATATCTCCAAATGACAACACAAACACATTAACACCAGGTAGCACAGATCTACATGAAATGAAAGAAAAATGCTAAAAGGTTATCAATGGAATTTTAATCAGTTACTTTGTCAGTGACACAAAAAACAAAAAAATTCTCACAACACACGTGATTCGAAGTGTCTGTCTGTCTCTCTCAGATAAAGGGGAAACATAAAAACAAAAAAGTTAAATAGAACTGAAAGAAGAACAGGGACACAATTTAACTGCACTTGTCTTTACACAGCTTCATCGCTGGTGGGGGAGGTCTAATCACATCTACTGTCACTGTTGGCTTTGTCGTAGCGCTGTTGTTCTGGCTATTCATCTTCAGCATCACGTCCAGCCGCTTGTCACACCAAGCCTGACATTTTGCAATTCTGCGGTGCGAATTCTGGAAAACTCAGTTTCATCCTAGCACGGATCTTGGGTCTGTGTTCCACGGCGTGTCTGTCTTCTGTGAGCCCTTGAAAACGGTTTTCCACGATTACGCAAGGACAGCCAGCAGCAGGGGTCTGCCTTTCTCAGACCGTCCCATTTCTCTTGGATATTTTGGTTGAACGGCCATTTCCAGAATTCGTGGTTGTATTAAGCTAGTCAAACCACCTGTAATCTTTAACGTCTGAGCCACCTGTGCGCGCCTCCTCATGTCTCAGTTCTGTGAACCCTAAACGAGTCCCAAACAGGAAGTTTTCATTGGGCGTGGGAACACCCACACATTTTGCAGCCAGTAGAGAATGTAGTTTTCATTCAGCCCATCATCTGGGACCATTCTGACTGAAGCACCTGCAGGAACCAACAAAGCAGATAGTTCTCATTTCCCTTTCAAAATGTCAAGAGGTTAGCTGTCATCCATCGCTCTGAGCATGTTTTGTTTTTCCCAATTGTTTTAAGATAGTTTTCTCCCCAGACTTGTCCAAAGTCATGCTGCCCACCATCTCAAAAAGATAGTTATCCATCTTTCTAATATTAGCAAAAGTAATCAGAATCATTGCATTCTACCGTATCAATAAAATGTTTCCACCTTTTCACATTGGTGTTGAAGCAGATTTTACATAGAAACTGTTTTGTTTTGAAGAGATGGTGACTTGGTACTTTATCCATTAATGAAGCCATCTACCACTTGCACCAAAATCTGTGGCCAGCAGAAAGAAAAATTTTGCTGTCTCAAGTTTATTGGTTTCAGCATCTCACAATCTGTACCGTCCCCAGTTAGCTTTCTCCTCATCTCAGCTAGGTCCATTTTCAGTTTTCCCTCATCAGCATTGGATACAATCTCAAATTCTTTTTCTATCCACACCAAATCTTCCTGGTGCCTCATTAACTGCTGTAGATTCTGCATAGCTTGTGGCATGATATACTAATGAGATCCCTGGAGTCAAATAAATCAACTTTATTTCTCTTACAGCCATCAGTTATATTTAAAATTAAGCTCTTGACACAACCTAGCAATCTCTTCCTGTATCAAGCAAGCTACTGTTCAGACATCCTGGTTTAATTTATAAGTAACCACCTTTTTTTTCTTCTTCTTTTAATACTCTAACCAGAAGCTGTTCAGAAAGAACTCAATGTCAACTAGAATGTTAGTGCATCATGTACACAATTAACCAAACAGTATAGATTTTGGTCTTAACTCATGACTGCAATTTACTAAACAAGAATATCATCGAAGTAAGTATTTCTAACTCCACTTTGCATTTGTCTAAGAAATATATTGCTTAGTTTATATTATATGCTCTGTACAAATTCTTCTACACAAAAGATACAGAAGCATTTCTTGTACCCAGACTTCTCACATATCCAACAAGGTTAACCCTAACTCAAGCTAAAGTAAAATGCAATAAAAACAGGTACATGTGGGGGGGGGGTAACTCTTGACCGGCTTGTACCTTGAACGTTGCTCAAGAGCCCTCCTTCACCCTCATCCAAGGTGGAGACACCACAACTTTCCTCTCTGGTTTCCTGCCGTGAGATGTTCTTAAATCTGAACAGGATTTGGTAAAATGTTTAACATCGTGATATTTTCCTACTTGCAGTGAGACAGTTGTTTACAAAGATGCAACAAGACTAATATTTTTTTTTATATTTAAAAAAAAAAAAAAAACAGCCAAACAAACAGAAACAACACAATGTGATGATGAAAACTTGCTTGCAGACAAAATGCACAAAGCAAATCCAGACTCGTTACCACAGGAAGTTACCTTGAATGAGGCTAGTGCATCTCCAACAGCTTTGTCCACAAACTCATCAGAAATTTTCCTGGAAGGATGCTCGTTGAACACAGAGTTCATCAGAGCAATTTTAGCTGCGCTTCTCCGGGCTTCAGCTTTGGTTGGGCAAGTCTGGGAAGACAGAGGAAAGAAATGGTAAATTTGAAGTCAACAGGAGCTACCAGATAAAGTATGCTTTACACTAACTTAATACTCGGGTTTAACACATTTCTTACAGATCCTTTTTCATCCTGTTTCCCACAGATAGAAACTAAGTGAACCAACTAGCTTCCACATTCAGAGATCACTAAACAGAAACACTACATGCTGTATAACAGGACCAGGGAAAGTGTGGCCCATAATTCAGTCTGCAACACTAATCCAGAACATGTTTCTGCCTAGCCCAGTAATTCCTATCATTTTTTGTATTAAATTCAACATTTCTATTTAGTTTAATCCCATTAAGGCTTTTAAATTATTTTGGAAGCAAGCACCTGTTATGTATGAAATATATACACATCTCATCACTGCTTTTGAACTTGTTTAATTTACAGAATAAAATCAATATCACTTATGCTAACTGAAAGATGCTAACTTGTTCAATCGTAAAGATATGGGTATGGATATTACAAAAGATAAAGCTTTAATAAATTTTACAAAGATGATATTGAAGGAGATAGTAGCAACGAATTCAACGAACAAACTCAATGTGAAACAAGGTAAATAAATATCAGATGATTAATGAAATGTACTGCCAAATAAAGTCTCCCAAATTGAAGTGCTTCTTTTTGGAAAAGAAACATGAATAAACTTAGAGTTTCTAAAAACTCCAATATCTGAAGATGAAACTAATAGTAGTAAAAGTTGCTGAATATTCCAGTGCTCTCAGAAAGCTTCATGAATTCAAAGAGGTTTGCCAACTTTAAAATAAGTGAAAACAATACTGATGTGTTTTTGATGTCGCTTTCTGTGAATGCTGAAAGTGGTGATCCAGATTTTCAACTAGAATTGACCGATCTCCAGCAAAATGCTGTTCTGAGGGATCAGCTTACAAACAGATCAGACGGAATCAATATCCAAATCTTTCTACCCTCACAACAAAGATGATAGCCAAGATTGGTTCGACTTACGTATGTGAACAATTTTTCCCAGTTATGAAACAATAAAAACTAAAACAGAACAAGAATCTACTTCTGAAATAAAGCCAAGATTTCTTGCCTCCTGAAGGGGCAAAAAAAATTAAAAAAAACAATTTCATTTATATCATTTAGTGTTTTGAAATACTTATTGTAGGTATTTTTACAAATTTTTCATTAAACATTTATAAAGTCCAATAAACACATTTTGACAAGTCTTTTCCTTATTTTGTATTGTCTACACTGTTATGTAGGCAGAGAGATAGAAATGGGTTTCATCCAAAAAACGTCATGCTTAAGCTGCTCTTACTCAGTTCTTGGTCTGCGGAAACTTGCAAAGCTTCTCCATCCTTGCTCCATACAAACTTTAGTTTATCCAAACCAGAAATAAAAAAAAACCTTGCTTTGGCATTAATGGAGTGAAACAGTAAAATAAGTTATAAAATCTATCATGAGAAATAAAACAATTCAGCTCCATCATCAGAAACCTATTAAAGATGTTATAACCACAGGAAAATCTGTAAATCGGAAATTAGCTAAGCCATCTGCAAGGCCTGACATTAATGGGAATTACTTTTTAACAGTTGTGGCTAAGTGGAACATATCAACAACAAAAAAAAAATTCAAAAAAACCACATCAGCAAATATTTCTTCACTAAAAAGCCTCATACAAAGTAATAGCAAAGCTAAGATGCATTTTGAAGAGACTGACAAATATTGGCCTCACCTGAAAGCTTCCAAAGCAGCTTCCCCCAGGCAAAGTGACATAGCAGACATATGGAGGAGATGTTGAGGGCTGCGATTCATAAACCACAAGTGCACCATTCTTCAAGTCAGCACCTCGCTCCAGTTTCATTTGCCAAAACTCTTGGAGAGCTTCCACCACATTTACTGAAGTTAACAGAAATTGTCTGTGAGCAGAAGTTTTGTTCTAAGATTTACAGGAGTTTTCTGTAAGCTCATGTGTAAGCTTTATGCCTTTACAGCTGTATACAACATTTATAAATATCTTTAGATTACCTACAAGACTCTTTTTCAACATTATAGTACATCCAAAATGCAACTTGGAACCTTCATTTAAATTTGGAATAGTTGTCAGTTTTCCAACAAGATATTTAATATTAATAAAAAGAATTTTCTAAGTGTTATCCCTTATCAGCTGTTACTAACTTAGAAAACTCATCAATTTGATTTTTTATTTCCCATTATCCCTGTATAAACCATACTTCTGGCTCTTCCAATATCTAAACCAAAACTGAATTACCTCCCTGTAACAGAGTTCTGTATGACAATGCAACAAGTGGAAATAAAAATATTGAAGACAACTACCTGAAATTATAAAAGGTTTTGGAACAATTCCATTTAAATATAGCCAACGTAGCATCACAAGCAAAATATTATCTACATGAAAAAATTTGAGATTTTTTGGAAGACAGCTAATATTAAACAAGTGATTAAAAGTGTGATTAACACGTTACTATCATGTTTGGGCCTTGTACACACACACACACACACACAATCTGCAACAACACACTTTCAGTTTAATAACTTTTCCTCTAAATTTTTTTTTTTCATAAAGGTACTTATTTTTTGCTTGTGTTTTCTGAAGTCAATTCACAATTCATATTTATAACATTATGCCTTTTCTTTAAATGTATTTTGGTTCAATTTGTGCTAATGGAAATAACATAAAAGCCAATTTCTGGTTACTGAGAGACCAAACTTGATCTACAAGCCAGCCATGCAAAATATTTCAGCGTTGTGTATATGATAACTATACGGCAAAGTGGGAAAGATAAGCAACAGGCAAAACACCAAGTCCAAGAAGAAAATCTTAACACAAAAGGCCTTCACTTTGCAATAGATTTCACACAAATGGTTCTAGAATCAATGGTCTGCTTCCCCCCCCCCAGTAGGGTTCAAACCTAGAACTCTTATATTGTAGTATAACTTGACACATCCAATTGAAATTTAAGAGCTTTTAATTGTCTTTGTTCAGTTGAAACTAAGGCTCCAAATATAAAAACATGAGTATGTATTAAGTTAGCACTCCCATGTCAAACAAAGGTGAGATAAAAGTACAACTGCACAAAAATTTCACCATTAAGAGAAAAATTAACTTCACTCATTCATTCAACTATCACCCAACTCTTTGATCTTATAACAAACGCATCAGGGGGAAAACCTTAAGGACAGTAGTAGCCTAGTAACACCAGATGCTGCGAGCACCCATTAATAACCTTTGTGTTACCAGCAGCTCCTACTCTTACTTATGGCACTGAAGTACATTAAAGGGGTGCTCCTGGGGGGATTCCTCAGCTGCGTGCTAGGGTCAGCATTCACGGGATAGCGGAGTGGTCGGTCAGTAGTAATTTAAATAGTAATGACCAAAAAAAGGAGAAATATAGTATAGAGAATCAAAGAGAAGCGCCCTTACCTCTTCCATACCCGTGGGTGTGCTTGGCGAAGCTGTTCACCACAGCATCGACGGCTTCCTTCAAGACATTCTTGCCCCTCCGATCCGCCGTCATGTACTGATAGCCGACCTGGGCGGCCTGGCGATACATGAGCGGTGGGGCGGAGGGCTGCTGCTGCTGCTGCTGAACAGGGGCCATAGAGGGCTGCTGCTGCTGCTGAACAGGGGCCATCCCCGACGGTCTCGGCACACGGACGTTCGTCCGGGGCATCGCGGGCCTGTGGTGATGCGACGCCATGTTTAAGAAAAGAAAAGGGAGATGGGGTGGGGCTAGTTGGGGGGGGGTTAGGTTTCCTGGGAGGATAAGTCGGGGCTAATGGTCGCGTTAGGGTCTTAATGTCGGCTCAGTCGCGCGCGCAGCTGGGAAACTGGGGCGGCCGACCGACGTGAGAAGCAACCAGACACCGGGGCTAGAGTTTGTTTTTTTTTTCCATTAGGATCGGAAGTCAATCCCCCCTCCCCCTCCTCCTCCTCGCCAACCACCGAGGGGCTTCACCTCGGGGCCGGGCGAAGAACTGGCGACAACGCGCGTCTCGGAGCCAAGATGTCCGCCGCTCGCTCCTCCTTCACCCCGCGCAACCTTCCAGCGTAAACGGAACGGAATTCGCGTACTGCGGGTCGTGGGGCGAAGACGGAATCAACCCGAGCATTCCAATCCCCCCAAATCTTCCGCCACCTGGGACCCCACTCCCTCCCTCCCTCTTTCTTTCTGTCGGTGCCGTTCTCACATTCCACACACTACTTCCTCCGCCGCCGCCGGATCTCTCGCCAGGTGTCGCGCTCTTCCAGCTAGCTAACTGTTGTCGTAAGAAAAAAAAAAAAAAAAAACCTGGAATGACAGATCATCTTTCCTAAAGCGAAATGTGGATCAGGTGTCTGTCTGTGTGTGTGTGTGTGTGTCCTCGAACCCTCGTCTTGTCCGGCTTTTGGTTATCCCCTCCCCCTCCAGTATTCAGCAACGCTCCGAGTAGTTTTACTGTAAATTCAGCCAGGTCATGCTGAAAATCTATTTCGCTTTTTAAATGACAGCGGGAGAAGCTGATAAAATTAGGCCAAAAAATGTGTTTATACATATATATATATATATATGTAATCCGGTAAATATAATTTCCAAATTGGTAAATTTTGCATAAAAATCGTTCATCTGGGAATTAAAAAAAAAAAAAGATAATCGGGTCCGTTTCCAAACCCCTTGCTCTGTATCCGGCTGTGAGAGATTTCGCTATTTACTTAAAGCCGTGCCGCGATTACGTCCCTTGGCTGAAAAAAAAAAAAAAGAAGAAAAAAAAAAACATGGCGAAGCGTCGATGCGTGTTGGGTCTGGCCTAGGTAACGTTTTAGCCTGTTCTGCCTCCGGTAAAGACTCAGTTTAGAAATGGCTGAGCCGGGCAGGAGGAAAGTGCTCTTTATTTGCTTGGGTAAGTTCCGAGGGTAACCTCGTCTCCCTCGGACGAGAAACTGAGATCCGAACCCCCCCCAACCGGTGTAAGAGATGATGGGGAACCGTAACAATAGGGCGGATAATAATAATAATAACCTGAAAGGATACTGAGCTTCTTAGTCAGATGGGGTTTGACCGCGAATAAAATATGTTGAGTTCCGAAGAGAAAGAAGAAAGGGGGTAATGCTAAATGTCTCGACGATCGAATAGATTCGATTATCCGTCAGTCAGGTGACAGGTTCAATAATACGTTAGGCCTATTGATGGGGGGGTGGGGAACAACAACAACAAACTACAAGGTTATGTTGCTGATCAGTAATAAGTGAATAAAATTAGAAATAATAAATTACCGATGTCTCAACGATCGAACAGATTTGATTATCCAATAATTGTTTTTTTTAGATTTATTTAGGGTTGGTTGGTTAGTTTTGTGTTAAAGTTTGGTTTAATATTATTATTATTATTATCATCATCATCATCATCATCATCATCATCATTATATTATATTATTATTATTATTATTATTATCATCATCATTCATCATCATCATCATCATCATTATTATTATTATTATTATCATCATCATCATCATTATTATTATTATTAGTATTATTATTATTATCATCATCATCATATCATCATCATCATCATTATTATTATTATATTATTATTATTATATTTTATTATTATTATTATTATTATATCATCATCATCATCATCATCATCATCATCATCATTATTATTATTATTATTAACCCTGACTTATAGTTACATACTTGATTTTATTTCTGTGACTTTGTTTCCTTGACATTATTTCTGTGACTTTGTTTCCTTGACATTATTTTTTTCCCCCTGCATTCATAGTTCTGTATTTTAAAAGGTATTAAGTGATACAATTTCTTCTTATATACTACATGGCATGCAGAATTATTTTAAAAACCCCACCCCCAATAAGAACCTCAGCAAAAATGAGTATTTTAAAGATCTTTTTCAATTAATTTTTTTCAGTATCAGTATTCTTTTCTATAAGTGAAGGTATGACTAATTTCCAAATATTTAAAATGGAATTCCTATTTAAAACATTCCTACAGATTATTAATAAGTAAAAAAAAAAAGAATGTAAATTGTTTTGTTTATGAAAGAGAAAAAATTTTTTGGAAATTTTCATATTTTGTATTTGTAAAAAAAATTTTTGAACGCTCAGAGTACTTCTCTTTACTCTTAATTGTAAAATTTTGTGACTATTTGTTTTTAATTAATATATGCTTTTTAGACTTCACAAAATGTATTTACTGATGAAAGTGTCTAGCAGTAGATCCTACTGTTTATAGTTTCACTGAACTATTTTTTCTATTAAAGTAAAACAATGTATAGTCCCTACTTTCTGTCATGGATAGCCCCACCTCTATTAAGATATAATCCCTTAGGTATAAAAATAGATATGAATATTTATTTTGGTATATTAACATTTGTTTATATGTTGTCTGTTGCTAGGATTATAGGGGGAAAAGATAGCAGTGTGCTGATGGCAGAGGTATTTACGTGAGTAGAATGTTGTCTTCATCTACAATCATCAGATGAGATATATATATCCCTGGAGATATACTGTTTGTGACAGGATTAAGAGAGAGAAATCAAAGTAGGCGATTGATGGTGTTGGGGGGGGTGCCTACATGAATGCAATTGTCTTCAGTTGAAATCATAAAAAAGAGCTTTAGCTGACATCTTTTATCTTGGATTTTGCTAAATTATGAAAAAAGTAGTTGGGTACTACTATTAACTTGACTGGAAAATAGTCTGGAGAGTTGAAATACTCCATGACAACTATGTGTGTCTGCTCTAACTTTGAGATCTCATTTTAGGTAACATCTGTCGATCTCCTATAGCAGAGGCTATATTTAAAGAAATGATTACAAAGGAAGGAGTTGCCAATCAGGTACTGCAATTAACAATATATAGGTTTAGTTATGTAATATGTGCATTAATATTTAAAAGCTCTATAAAAAAGCAGAAATACACCAAAATGATTCCAGCAGCATTTTTATTTTTGGAATCACAATTGGTTGGTTACTAGACATTAGTTGAAAATATTGCTGATATTTGAAATACTGATATTCTTTGACCCCGGTTTTGTGTGTGTGTGTTTATTTCCTGAGCGAGCATAGATCCTACAAACCATTGACTGGTTTCATGTTGCTAACACTGGCTACCAGCTTATTTCAGATGTGCTGGTAATCAGGAGCTGTGAATAGTATTAAAAATATTTCTGTGAGGTTTTCCTGTGTGCAGATTTGCTTTATCTCGTGACATTATCACATCCTACAATATTTTGGAGGAGAGGAGAGAAAGAGAACAAACATCTGTAAATCTCAATTGACTGTACACACAGTATTCAGCCATCAGTAAAATACAGACAAAAGAGAATACCATACAAGACCCAAAATGGTGATTGTTAGAAACACTGCTAACAAAACTGGTGTTTTGTAAGGATGGGTTTAGCACGAAGCTGCTGACAGCGGATGTCATACTCCATCAACTATCATCTGGGATGGTTGGAGATGAAACACTGTTTGGAGCTGCTTTTTGATCTCATTGAGGAAGGCGTCTGGTCATTTTTCTTTGTAGCTTACTAATAGGCCACAAGATGCCTAAGAAAGCTTTTCACTGACTTTCCAAAAAAGGTTTTGTCTTTGCCATGGAATCACAATCACTATTAAAGGAAAATCATTAAAGTAGTCTCTCAAGATTTAATATGTAATGGCTTCTACAAGACAAAACATGATATGTCTCATCTTTTTATCTTGCATATTTTGACCCTAGATTGACAAGTTATCCATTTACGATCATTATCCCGATGTGTTCCAGTGTATATATGATTATAACTAAAAATACTGTACATAAGTTTGAAAAAAACCATTGAGAAGATTTTTTCGTATGTAAGTATTTTGACTAGTAAATACCTTTAAAAAATCTAATTAATTTTAAAAGATACACAAGATGACTCTCGTCAACATTTTCTGTTTTTTTTGAAATAACCATGTAACCTCACTGCCTGCATCTTTCCACCTTCCCCATCATTTCCATTGTTGCCATTTGAGAAAACCAAGTCAGCACTTATTACCTTTCATTATTATTATTATTATTTCTATTTTTGTTAAAATAATTACATGGTAAATAGAAGTACCTTCAAAACCCAAAATGACCCCATTCTTTCTGGATAAATCAATTTTAGTATTTCTTTGAAAGGCAACACTTACTCCAGTTTTCTTTCTCTCATCACAGCTGTCGGTAATACAGGACTTCAGTAAAACCTGACCCTATCCAAACATCTGCACATAAAAATGCATATCTTGATAGTTGCTTGCTAATTACTGATATTAAAAATCTATCCATACAAGATTAACATCTGACTGTTGCGAAAGTTTTTAAAAATTCTCTTTGATCTACCATTTTTACTACATCTTCAAGACAGTTTTTAGATTGTTATAGAGTGAATGCAAACCAGTTTTCTCTCTCTATCAAGTTTAATGGTAGCACAAATACATACTTGTTTTAAGCTTATCATATTGTGTGCACCACACACACACACACACACTTATTATTATTTTTTTTCTTTTACCTTAGTGGTTTGTTGACAGTGCTGCTATTGGAGACTGGATGATTGGCAAATCCCCAGATAAAAGGGCTCAAAAGGTTTTGAGACAACACAAAATAACATATAACCATATAGCAAGACAGGTAAGAGAAATTAATAAGATGCTCTGCTTGTTTATATCTTTTTTTTTCCTGTATAAAATTTATTTTAGCTGATGCTTTTAATAATTTTGGTATTTACTCTTATTGCCATGTCTAAGTCAGACCTAGTCGAATTTCCCCTTCAACAGGCACATCATAGAACCTCAGATATGGCATTTATCATTATAGAGGTAAACAAAATATGAGATTTAATCATCAGATGCTTACAGAACAGATACATGTAATAAATTTTCCAGTTTTATTTTAAAATATTAATTTGTCATCAGAAATCCCCTGTCATTGAATATTTTCTCCATCTGTATCTCTCATCTTTTTAAAGTCTAAATTATCATGAGCATTAATTATAAATTCTGTTCCCATTGGTGAGTGATTTGTTGGTGTTTTTCTCTCTCGAACTTCTGTAAAAGAAGAATATATTTTTGTTTTAATTACTTGCTTATCTTTTAGTAGAATTTTTAGGTTTAGATTCTAGACATCCCCTCTTTGATTTCTCGTAGTTAACCTTGCATCACAATCTGAATCTATGTATCTTAGTCTCTGTTTCTATTCATCATCCTTTGCATGACTCACTAATGTTTCTGTTTTTTTTTGCAGAAAAAAACAATATAACAATTTAAACCATTTCATATTAAGGGTCTCAAGAGAGAGAATCAGATGTTTATTATTATTGTTATTAAATTGTGCCTTTTCTCTGCTTAAACTGACTCTTTTGTTCAACTATGCTACACCTGTTTTACTCTTAGATTTTATTTTTTTCCTTCTTTTCTCTAAACATGTATCTAAAATTTAAGGAGAAAAAAATTGTCATTTTATAGAAAATAAATGAGAGAGAAAAATATAACACTCTCGGTGATAGGTAGATATTACTACTGCATCTGCAGGTCTCCATAAAGATGTCCTAACATCGATCTTGACGCTTCTAGATATTATCCTACATTATATTAAAATAAAAATGTTCAGTAGTCACATCAGATGCTCATTTATAACACAGCTGCTTTTTTCTACCTATTTTTCTCTTAGGTGAAGAAAAAAGACTTTGAAGATTTTGACTATATATTTGGAATGGATGATGAAAACATAAGGTTTGTTCTTGCAATTTATTTACAAAGACTACAATTATTCTGCCTAATTTTTTTTTAAATATGCAATACATGGACAATTCTCCTTTTTTTATATTCACTAACTGACCATAGGTAAGGTTTCTATGCGTTTCTGGCTAAGGTGTCGTACACCTGTGAGGTGGGTTGAATAGCACTGTCATTTTAAAGAACCTACTAGAACTCTTGTGATGGAAGCAGATGGGAAATGATACCATGCCAACGTGGTGAATGAGTGCACCGCACTAAGCCATCGCCCTGCATAGTTGTTTACTTTCCTTAGAAAAAGAAACATTAAAAACAAAAAAAAATAGAAACACTGCAGAACTCTTCAATTGTTTAAATACATTTGTAAATATCCTACATCAGTCAAACAACCAGCAGCAGCTAGATTGATGCAGTGAAGGGAAGTGGTAGTTTTGGGCCAGACACCTTTGAATAAATACTTGCGTAAATAAGTTTTGTTTGGAACAAGCAGGAGACCACAGAGATTCCTGCATCTCCAGTTCATGTCTAACTAGAATCCTATTTTATTCTGTTTTCAGTGATTTAGAAGCCATAAAAGAAACTACAAGAGGTCAGGCTAAAATCCAGCTATTAGGGGAATGGGACTCTGAAAAGAAAAGAATAATTCCTGATCCCTACTTTGTAAGCAGGATTTTTTTTTCCCCGTATCTTTTTCTCTATACCTCCATCCCCTCTTATTCTGTTCTCTCCCTCCCTGTCAGTTTCTTTGATTAATTTCTCAGTAATTGTATTTCCTGTTGTCATACCCACACACATCTCTCTCCAGGGTATAAAATTAAATGATAGAAAACATATTTTCATGCGATCGCATAGAAATTTTCTTGGTAAAATGCAGTTTTTATTTAATTATATTATACACAGAATTGTTGTTGTTCTTTAATACTTTGTATGGGGATTTTCTGTATTTTGCTTATGGAGACTATAAAAGGGATTTATCTGTCTGTGAAATTTTTAAAAAAAACAACTGCTGTATCAACACTTAATTTTTAAAAAAATGGACAGGAATAAAAACACCATAGGATTTTATGATCACTAAGCTGTAAGTAGAAATAAAGTAAGAAATGTTAATGCTAGATTAATTGTGAAAAAATATATATAGTATTTGCCAAAAATTAATTGGCAACTTGAGAAACATGAATGATTTTAATCTGAAATGATGTTTAGCATAGGTTTACTTTAATATAGATTAGATTGTGAGTAAATTGATAGTATATGCCGATAGCTGCAAAGTTTGAAACCATAAAATTGAGGTAACCCATCAGTTAAAAATTGGAATTAAAAGAAATGTGCAGTTTTTTGTTGTTTTTTCTCTTGGATTGTTATGAAAGATGCAAATTAGGAAAACAACAGTTTTGTTTATAATGCTATGCACTGAGAGGTTTGGGAGGATATCTTTATCGTGGATGAGAAGGGAGATTTCCATAGAGATAGGCTGGAGATCATCTACTGGCATGGTTCTGACAGGAAAGTTTAGGCAGGCCAGGGTTAAGGTGAGCCACAGATCTGTCCCTGCATCAAGAAGTTCCGGTCAACTAGCAAAGTGGGAAATTATTGTGGATTAGGTTGAGAGAGCACCCAAGATGCTTGGAGAGGGCTTACATTGGTAGTGCTATCCAGAAATCTCTTATAAAACTGCATCATGTGGTGTGTCTGAGCTGTTTGCAAATGAGAAGCACAATTTTTGTGCAAAGTTGGGCATGATGGACTGAAACTGGAATGTCCCAGCTGTCAATCATGGTAGTGGAAAGATGAATACCTGGGGCTTTGTTTGATGATGGGATTGGAAATTAGACAGAATGGTTGGTAAGAACATCCATCCTTGCATTATTGTTCATCGTGATGTCCCTAGTGGATTTAGAATGATTGGGGTGTCCTGCTGAGATGTGGCTGTCACCAGGAACATCATTGCGGGAAAAGTGGTGGGAAAACCATAATGGTTGCAATAATTCACAAAAATGGATAGTACACTGACTATTAGTCAGATTTTGATTACATACCCTTTTTTTTAGTTTGTAGACAACATCTTTTGAGATAATTACCATTTTGGTGAATATATTGACAAGTACTGTATGCAGAATTTAAGCAACAAAAGTATTGACCTTAACCTCAAGCCTCATTCCAGTAAAAGCTGCTGCTGCTGCTTTGCAACTAATGAGAACTTAAATAACCGTGGTGGTTGTACATTTAGACATCGCAGTTAATTTATCAGATGCTAACTGGTTACAGATAGAAGTTTGCTGAGACTGCCAGTTGAAAAATAGGATGGAAATTGACAGCATCTTTAATCTTTAATATTAATTAATGGAATATAATTCAGATATTTCAAACTCTCTGTTGAATTGAAAAGTATGCACATGTGAGATGTAAGTGTTGCAAGACATGCCACATTTTATTTACTTTTTTAATGTCTGAAACACATTTTCCACGTAGTTCTGGAAAAGTAGAACAATTGCTGGCCACGTGTACACCTAAGTAACTTCTTTTCTTTTCCTTTCTTCCCCCCAGGGTAGCAACCAAGCCGATTTTGACGGAGTGTTTGATCAATGCTACAGATGCTGCAAAGCCTTTCTCAAATCCTTTGATACAAGCGGATGAATTAATGTGCATTATTTGTCTTTTTTCCTCCCAGAGTATGATAACCCAGTCACCATTCAAATAACCACAATGTATCCTATTAAATTTTAAAAACAAAAAAAATCACACACATATATATTCAGACATTGTTAAAGCAAATTGTGACTTATTTTTTTGTTTTACAGATTAATTTCACCAAGATTTTTATTGCTTAATTTTTTAAATATATTTCATTATCTTTGATAAACAACAAAAATCTATTGTCTGTAAAAAAGGACATTCCAGAGGTGGAGAAAGAAAAAGCTGCAATGCTGTAAGACTTATCAGTTTTCTTATGTTACATCTGCGCTCATGCATGCACTGAATTTGTAATTTATTTTGAATTTTAGTAGTTGGGTGGTATTTTTCACTCGACAACAAATCCTGCTTTTGTCGTCGTCGATGGTGACAAGCGTAGACGTGCTTGACGAGGTTGTGTAGTGCCAAGGTTACCGCTGACAAGTGCTGCCATTCTTCCGCTTTGTGGACCCTGACTTCCTCGGCAGGAAATGGAAAAGTCCCAACTAGCATATTGGGTGTGGGAGGAAACCAACACCATGATTCAGAAGGTTTGCCAAACTTCCAGCAGGGATTGAAGCCATTGCCCTCCACCACAACTGGCTAGCAAGCTGCATCTTGTACAGTCAGGAATGAAAATGACTTAAAGATTTTTTTTTACTAAAGGAAAGTTTAAATATATTATGGAAGGCAAAGTTAATGCTGTTTAAAGGGTTTTAGCTGCATGGCAGAAGATTGTTATTCACTGCTGTATAACACTAAAGCAAACCATATGCCGTGTACTTTGTTTTTTTGTTTAAAAAAAATAATATTGATTGGGCATTAAATGGGGCAGCTTTCAGATCTCCAGTTATGATGTTTTTCTAGGGGGCTTTCAAGCGAAATTTGGCCAGATACCAGAAACAGTGATGCTATTTCAGCTGAGTTTCATTTGAATATCCATATTACTTACCCTAAAACTTTGCCCGTATAATGACCGGTTCCTTTGCTAATTGCTATACATATAGGGCCTCAGTCCTTCACTCGAGTACAAAAAACATGGCTGCACTACACTCTCATTACCACCTCTAGGTTTAGTTGAGGCCATCCATATATATCATGGATCAACTTGATGTACAGGGTGGGTGATAGCCTTTATAATGGTTTAAAGATTATGTTGAAACCTTTTAACTGGTGCCCCAATTACAGGATTATTTTCCTAGCAAGAAATTTATCAGTGTTCCATGTCACTGATTTTACATGTGAGACAATGGGCAAACCCTGGGGCAGATGAGCCATTATGTAACTAGCAGTAAGACTTTCTAATGGGCACACTGACCCAGTTATACAATTGATCATGTGACTGATATATGAGATACCTGGATGATCCTTTTGTTGCCAAGGAGGCGCTTGTTGTTTTGATACCTGTTTTTGTAACTATGACTATGCAAGTATAGTTTTTTTTAACAAATGCATGTTCAATTTATAATTAGTTGAAATGATAAGCCAGTCTTTAACACCTGCTGTTTGGTGATTTTTCTCAAGCTCTTTATTCAGATAACTAACTGACCCCAAATTTTCCCTTAAAATAATTGACCACAAGTACAAGAATTATTCAGTTACAGTTTATTAAACAGCAGCAAAACGAATTAACATCATCAAAAGCTAGGTTTGAACACAGACTTTTCTTTATAGATGGTTGGAAAGCACAAATGCCTTTTTTGGTTGTGTAGTTCTCACAAAAATATCAGTTTTGAACATCATCTCTTTGTTAAAACCCTTTCAACCATATGACTTCATTTTCTCATCACGGTAGATGCTATATATATATATATATATATATATATATTTTTTTTAATGTGTTGATCTTTAACTGGCCAAGGACCTTTTCCTTCCAGGACTAGAGAAACTGTTTAGAAAATGGAGCTTCTCTGCTATTTCTGAAGCAATTTCCATCTCACACTGATTGCCCAGATTAACCTTACAAGTTTTCTTCCTGTTTAGAAAGAAGAAATAAAATATTTATTTTTTTTTTAAATTCTTATAAATGGAGTTAACTTCTATTGAAAACTGTAATATAAGTTTTTTTTTTTAAAAACGAGTCTCAAGTCAGTAAACTAGACAGTGGCTTTGAAAATATCCTGTTGAGAAATTACATATATAGTAAGTGTTGTGATGGTGTTTGGACATTGAGTGATGGGTGGGGGCATTCCCTGACTGGACATTAAGTGATAAGGCCCCCCCTTTTTATGTGGCATTCCTGAGTGGTCATTAAGAGATGAGGACCCCTTGAAACACGTAAATTTTCGTAAATAAATGGCCCTGGCAAAGTAGTCAGCACCAGTGTGGGTTTTGCAGAGCTCTGTGTGTGTGTGTGTCAGTCTTCCATGCCTGGGACATTTTTCCGTACAACTACAGTAAGTACCATCCGAGCAGAAAAAGAACTCTGTTGTTTTTTCTGTCTGTTTAGAGTTATGAGTAGAGAATCTTTCAATTGGAGATATCCCCGCTGTCTAACTCTTACTGTGAACAATTAGTAAGGTTCAGCGAATGAGATGTCTTTGTTTTGATATTTTTCCCATTAGACTTTGGAGGGAACTTCCCCCCTCTGTTTGGGTTATCACAACATGTGGCTATAAGGGTTGCTGAAAGTACAGTACAGTACTGTGAATAAATGAAGATGTAGACTGTGTAAAGTGTGCTAACAAGCAGAGACTTCCATACTGCTAGAATTCAGTTAACTGAGAGAAAGCACATGTCAACAAGGGCACTGACATAAGCTATGATGGTTTCTTGCTACATCATAAAGACTAAGCTAAACAGTTCATTAGCTTTTGATTAATATGATTGATTTTCTAGACCAAAAATTGGACACACTATTATATGTTTTGACATTTACTGTAAACTCTAGTAAACAATGGAAAGCATTTTTAAAAATTTAGCATAATGTGCATAGAATGAAAACCATTCATCACAAACATCACTGCATTTAGAGATTGGGTGGGTAACTTCTTACCAGTGGTTCATTTTTAGATAAAAAGGAAGTATAACTCAAAATTATATGGACTTAAAATGTAATACAAACAGCTAAATTAGCTTATAAATGCTGCAGACAAAGAATAATAATACTAAAAATAGTGTTATAGTAGAAAGACAACCTCACACCAAAGACCTAGTGAATTCCTAACATAGCTAGTTGGCAATCATTTAACTGAAAGCAGATGTCAAGGTTGAATATTTTAGACCTCACGGCTTAGCGCACCTGTCAAATCAAACCAAATTAAATAGATAAGTTAGCTTAACATGCAACCAAACAACAATCTTATCCAGTGGCCAAAATTTGGTTCTGTCAAATTAACCACTGCTGCTTAGAAAAATAATAACAACAATAGCCTACCTCTTAGTGTCTTTTCCTTCCAAAAACTCCGGATAAAAGAAAGTTAGATATTCTCTTGGTTGTGATCGCCACAGAAAATTGTCTAGGACATCAAATTTACTTGGTCTAATTAATAAATTAAACAAAAGAACTACTAAATGTCACAAAACAAATTTTGGTTTTAAATAAGACATTTTCTTGTGGACTAGAAGTCTTTTAGAGGAAATCAACTCTACAATATTCTACAGGCCTAAAAGACTCTTGATTACATTGGTGATGAAAGTGCTGCAATTCTGTTTTCTTAGAATGTGCCGTGTTCCTGCAGGGTTACAAGAAAGTTTTGTTTTGGGAAAGATTCATTTAAAAATGACGAGGTTAGACTAAATGCTACCAGTTATGAGTCAGTATTTAACTAAGTTTGGGATCTGAGGAAAAAAACTAAGGAGTTTTCTCTCTATTTGGATGCTAAGAACATTAGACATTTGGCAAATGACCATTTATTAGATGAAGAACGGACTATTATTGCTTGTGTTCAAGCTAACAAAGGATGGCTCTGATGTGTGCCCAAAAGACAGGAAATTTCCAGCATTTCTATCATGTTGACCACCACCCACCACATCTTAAAAATGAAGAGCTCTAGTAGGGACTTGCTGCACCAGATTTACATGCAGCAAACCTCTGTTCCATGTTCTCTGCTTTGTTTGAGGAACTGAAAACCATTAGGTTTCCTATGGTGGACAGGTGCCAATGTTGGTAGGCAAGTTCAAAGGAGAGAGTGATGGTTTACCTGACCAGGTATCGGCCCTGAATGCAGCAGTCCTTCCAGATGAGTGGGAAAATAAGAACCAAGCAGAGCAGTAAAGTGCATTTGCCAAACATCTTAGTGCCACGTGTTTGACAAGTTTGTTGGTGTCACTATGGTCAGGGATTTTTGCAGTAAATCTTTTTTGGAGAGATTCCTGAAACAGAAAAAGTGAAAGTGATCAAGATGCAGCACGCACTCAAAGTTGTAGCCACCTCCAGAAATGCGTGGAGCTGTCCAAAGTTTACTCTCTTTTAAAATCAAAGTTACCGGTCTCTATTCGTTGCATTTCCCCACCATTCCTCTAAGAATCATCAGTCTGAGCAGCATCTTAAAGCCACATGGGAAGAGTATTTGGAGGAATCTCAAACTGCTTTGCTGTCTTTGCTTTTTCCCGGCTTCAAGAATTGCTTGATGCTTTGTCTTAGAGTTTGTGATACGAGCTGCTGCAGTAGCATATCAAGTGATGCAATGAGGGAGTTGTGCACCAAGCCGTGGTTTCTTGTTTTAATCGTATATCAAAACGTTCACAAGTAACAAAATATCGCAATAGACACCATTACCTGGCAATCAATTAGGGTTGTTGGTGATCAGTAACTTATTAAAAATGAATTCATGAAAATGCAGGGCAAATTGCAATTTAAAATCAGTCCCCACCAGTATCGTCAGACAAGCTTTAAGCTACAAAGAAGTTAACAAACTCAAAAAGACAAAAATAAAGCTACCAATCCAAACTTCTGACTTAAGAGCAAACTTGAGATCCATGGATTTTATAATGGGAGAGAGACTGCATCACGAGTTATCGAGTCTACTATTCCATTAGGTCGTTACAAAAGTTTTCTCAGGTTTTCATATGTTAATTTTGGGTTCATTTTTTCATGCTTGTGAAGGTGAATGTAGATAAGTTATATACCGTTTTCTAGTGCGTACTTTGACACATACAAAACTTAATTTTTTAAAAATCATAAATGGATATTTGTTTTAGGGTTCTGAGTGAAGCAGGGATAGAAAAGTTTATTGTGCCATTTTGCTTCACGAGTTCAAGCCGGGCCGCAAAGAGAGCGAGGCGACTCGTGACATTAAGCAGACATGGGGCGAGGACAGAGCGGATGAGCGCACAGTACGACGATGGTTTGCTAAGTTTCCATCAGGAGATGAGAGCCTCGAAGATAAGGAAGGTAGCAGTTGTCCTTCCAGCTGTGATGACGACCGTCTGAAGGCCTCAGTTGAAGCCAATCCAAGAAAATCAGTGCGACAAACTGCTGGAGAGCTCGACGTAAGCACTGCAACTGTTTCCCGGCATCTTGACGCAATCGGCCGGGTGGAAAAGGGCTTGACGAGTGGGTGCTTCACGATTTGAATGAACAGCAACAAAGTCGTCGTTTGGAGATCTGCTCTTCTCTTGTCATAAGAAACAAAAGCCATCGCAGCTGGAAGGCACTGTCGTGAATTAAACGTTGTTCATCACAAACTCTCCCATCAACAGCCAGCCAGCAATGGTGAATTGATGAGGCCCAATCCGGCTCAGCGACAATGCCCGTCCTGATGACTTCAGAAACTGAACGGGTTGGGGCACGAAGTTCTCCCTCACCCAGCCTATCACCAGACCTTTGTCCCACAGACCACCACCTCTCCAAACACCTCGACATCTCCCTCCGTACGAAATCCTTCTCCAAAACCAAGCAGCCATTGAAACTGCCTTCCAACTCCAGAAATGCAGACTTTTTTTTCCAAAATGGTATAAACGCGATCGTAACTCGTTGGCAGAAGTGTATCGATGGTAACGGACGGAACTTACTTCGATTAATAGGCCTCACCTTCAGCAGCGATATGAAGTCTCACCGTTACGGTTTAAAAAACAAAAATACAACCGATAAAACGTTTATAACGACCTAGTGGTAAGCCAGACAGAATGGAAATGAAAGTAAACTGAATTAGACCTTTATTGGATAGCATCACAGAACGGAAGACAGAATTCCACGGCCAATGTTGTTTTGTGGCTCCCTTGCTATTCTGAACGGACTGATAAATCAAAACAAGACCTTTCCACTGGGTTCGTTCTTTAAAACCCGGGCTATTAATTAGACCATAACATCTGCAGTCAGCTTAGTCGCAGCTGGGCGAGTCAGATTTAAAATCCCCGGAATGTGTACCGAAAGACGGGTCGCTTCAAAGAGCGACAAGACAAAGATGCCTAAGCTATCGCACCAAGACAGGTTTATCCGCTGAGGATTAGAGGAGATACCCGGCAATGCAAAATAATTCCCGTCTGCTGACCAATAATCCAACAAATTCCGTGGTGGGCAAATGATTGATTTCTTCCTAAAACTCCGGATATGCAATTTACTGGAAATTACTTAGTAAAACGAGAGCAGGAAAAGCGGATTACCGACCTGAAAGAAAGTAGTTTCCCCGGAAATAAGCTTGACATCGCTGCTTGTTTGTCTCTTCCCCATCCCCAACAACTTCATCATTTCTCTTATCTTTGGGAAATTTGATGCGGTACTTTCAATGCATGGATGGAGAAGATTAACCGAGAAGTCCATCACTAAATTAGTAACAACAGCAATAAATATATTAAAGCAAAGAACCTAGACGTAAACTTTCTGTATAGTGAGGATTTTGAGAGAAACAAGAGCAATTTTACTTAAGAATTTTTTTTTTTTTTTAAAAAAACATTATTCTTAAAATCTGCGAGAAAGGCTTAATTTGTAACGAAGGACTCCCTTTTGTCGCAGGTATGAGAGAACATCAAACGATCCCCAATTTTCGTTACAAAGAATCAAACAAACAAAAATTGCTTTGTACTTTAAGAGTCTAATGGGCTACAACCGTGAACGTGCCAGCGAAATGGTTCATGAATCATCAAGGAGGAATTTCTCTTTTAAAGTTTCCTGTGGACTAAAGTTCAGAAATAGTACATTAAAAAAAAAACAAAATTTTATACATGTAATAACTGCATTGATAACTCGATTATATAGATATGGTATACGAGATATTTTAAAAGTGAAAGCTACGGTCGTGGCCGCTAATGTACACTATAGTAAAATATCTAATCTAATTTATATCACGTGATGGTAAAACTCATCCTGATGCTATTACTACAAAAAGGGGTATTTCCTTAAGATGCCCACGTATTTTTCTTTTCTTGGCTAAATAAGTCGATATGGTTTATTTAATACTAAATAGGGTAAAGACATATGTATCTCTCGTGCCTCGGCACTGCCAGTGTCAACAACTATTTTCGCATTTCCTAATAACCTACTATACTCACTCGCAGTTGTTACCCACCAGAAGTGTGTTGCCTAATTAAAAACCTCGCCCGGTTTAACCATATTACTTGGTTTCGTTCAGTTTTTGAATTGCACGCCGCAGTCTAAATACCACCATGACAGCTGTTTAGAAACAAGAAAGACAACTCGTGCTCTAAGAAAATCAGTTAACGAGGAAAACCGCACACCGGTGGAAAATCGTAGCAAGCACGAAAGAACTTTTCGATGGGAATCCGCGAAAACGGGAACGTTTCTGCCTCGTTTCGATATGGTCGATTTCTTATAACTTGTACCTTGTGAGACTGGGGGGGGTGAGGCTACACAAACCGCAAGGTGTGAAGCCATAAAACAAAAAACACATCTTCATTGTAACAGATACGAGTGCGTGTAACCTAGAAGCTTATGTAAACAATAATGAATTTCCGCCTCGGTTTTGAACTAAACTAAATTAAAATCATAGTGAACGTTTTTCGATTTTCTTTTGGATAATCAATTTCTTTCTACCTGGAATTCTTTTGTTTTGAGGGTTTAGAAAAGTCAGTAGCTCCCGGAAATATCAATGAACCAAAAATAAAAAAAAAATTAATTCCGGTTTAGCCCCCTTCCTCCATTTTTGAACGCACAAATAATTAATAATTCAAAATTAAATGTATAAATGAGGTTATAAAAGAAATCATACGCTTTTTTTATAGAGGATGAGGTCGACGTCGTGTGCTTACTACAGAGACTGGGGTCGACGTCACGTGCTTACTACAGAGACTGAGGTCGACGTCATGTGCTTACTACAGAGACTGAGGTCCACGTCGTGTGCTTACTACAGAGACTGAGATCGACGTCACGTGTTTACTACAGAGACTGAGGTTGACGTCACGTGCTTACTACAGAGACTGAGGTCGACGTCATGTGCTTACTACAGAGACTGAGGTCGACGTCATGTGCTTACTACAGAGACTGAGGTCGACGTCATGTGCTTATTACAGAGACTGAGATCGACGTCACGTGCTTACTACAGAGACTGAGGTCGACGTCACGTGCTTACTACAGAGACTGAGGTCGACGTCATGTGCTTACTACAGAGACTGAGGTCGACGTCGTGTGCTTACTACAGAGACTGAGGTCGACGTCACGTGCTTACTACAGAGACTGAGGTCGACGTCATGTGCTTACTACAGAGACTGAGGTCCACGTCGTGTGCTTACTACAGAGACTGAGGTCGACGTCATGTGCTTACTACAGAGACTGAGATCGACGTCACGTGCTTACTACAGAGACTGGGGTCGACGTCACATGCTTACTACAGAGACTGAGGTCGACGTCATGTGCTTACTACAGAGACTGAGATCGACGTCACGTGCTTACTACAGAGACTGGGGTCGACGTCACGTGCTTACTACAGAGACTGAGGTCGTCGTGTGCTTACTACAGAGACTGAGATCGACGTCATGTGCTTACTACAGAGACTGAGATCGACGTCACGTGCTTACTACAGAGACTGAGATCGACGTCACGTGCTTACTACAGAGACTGGGGTCGACGTCACGTGCTTATTACAGAGACTGAGATCGACGTCACGTGCTTACTACAGAGACTGAGGTCGACGTCATGTGCTTACTACAGAGACTGAGGTCGACGTCGTGTGCTTACTACAGAGACTGAGATCGACGTCACGTGCTTACTACAGAGACTGAGGTCGACGTCATGTGCTTACTACAGAGACTGAGGTCGACGTCGTGTGCTTACTACAGAGACTGAGGTCGACGTCGTGTGCTTACTACAGAGACTGAGGTCGACGTCATGTGCTTACTACAGAGACTGAGGTCGACGTCGTGTGCTTACTACAGAGACTGAGGTCGACGTCGTGTGCTTACTACAGAGACTGAGGTCGACGTCACGTGCTTACTACAGAGACTGAGGTCGACGTCGTGTGCTTATTACAGAGACTGAGATCGACGTCGTGTGCTTACTACAGAGACTGAGGTCGACGTCACGTGCTTACTACAGAGACTGAGGTCGACGTCGTGTGCTTAGGCTGAGATCGACGTCGTGTGCTTACTACAGAGACTGAGGTCGACGTCGTGTGCTTACTACAGAGACTGAGGTCGACGTCATGTGCTTACTACAGAGACTGAGGTCGACGTCACGTGCTTACTACAGAGACTGAGGTCGACGTCGTGTGCTTAGGCTGAGATCGACGTCGTGTGCTTACTACAGAGACTGAGGTCGACGTCGTGTGCTTACTACAGAGACTGAGGGCGACGTCGTGTGCTTACTACAGAGACTGAGGTCGACGTCGTGTGCTTATTACAGAGACTGAGGTCGACGTCGCGTGCTTAGGCCGAGGTCGACGTCATGTGCTTACTACAGAGACTGAGGTCGACGTCGTGTGCTTACTACAGAGACTGAGGTCGACGTCGTGTGCTTATTACAGAGACTGAGGTCGACGTCGCGTGCTTAGGCCGAGGTCGACGTCATGTTCTTACTACAGAGACTGAGGTCGACGTCGTGTGCTTACTACAGAGACTGAGGTCGACGTCGTGTGCTTACTACAGAGACTGAGGTCGACGTCGTGTGCTTACTACAGAGACTGAGGTCGACGTCGTGTGCTTACTACAGAGACTGAGGTCGACGTCGTGTGCTTACTACAGAGACTGAGGTCGACGTCGTGTTCTTACTACAGAGACTGAGGTCGACGTCACGTGCTTACTACAGAGACTGAGGTCGACGTCGTGTTCTTACTACAGAGACTGAGGTCGACGTCGTGTGCTTACTACAGAGACTGAGGTCGACGTCGTGTGCTTACTACAGAGACTGAGGTCGACGTCGTGTGCTTACTACAGAGACTGAGGTCGACGTCGTGTGCTTACTACAGAGACTGAGGTCGACGTCGTGTGCTTACTACAGAGACTGAGGTCGACGTCGTGTGCTTATTACAGAGACTGAGGTCGACGTCGCGTGCTTAGGCCGAGGTCGACGTCATGTTCTTACTACAGAGACTGAGGTCGACGTCGTGTGCTTACTACAGAGACTGAGGTCGACGTCATGTGCTTACTACAGAGACTGAGGTCGACGTCGTGTGCTTACTACAGAGACTGAGGTCGACGTCGTGTGCTTATTACAGAGACTGAGGTCGACGTCGCGTGCTTAGGCCGAGGTCGACGTCATGTTCTTACTACAGAGACTGAGGTCGACGTCGTGTGCTTACTACAGAGACTGAGGTCGACGTCGTGTGCTTACTACAGAGACTGAGGTCGACGTCACGTGCTTATTACAGAGACTGAGGTCGACGTCGTGTGCTTACTACAGAGATTGAGGTCGACGTCGTGTGCTTACTACAGAGACTGAGGTCGACGTCACGTTTACTAAGTAAAAGAAAAAAAATTTTGTTTAATAATCTTATCATCCCAGAGTGGAAGTTTGCTAAGAGCTGACAGGGCGGGACATTCTAATCACCGGCACATACGAGGGATCGGTGTCTTGTCTTTAAAAAACATGCACTTCTAATTTACATCACTACTATTTCTTTATAATTCGGTTTAAAAGTTAATATTACTAGTATAAAATTATTAAACGAATTAGATTACATCGACACTTCGGTTAGGATTTCTCGAGTTTTTTAAAAAATCTTCTGTTTTTTTTTTAAACTAAAATTTGATAAAAGATACTATTGGTGGCATCAAAACCTATCCAGGGCGCCATTTTCCACAGATGTGATCAACGACGTAAACGAAGTTGTTTACGATCTCCCTGACAGAGGAACTACTATAGCATCGATTTTTGTTAAATACCAAATATCAATTTACTGATATTTACCTGAAATTAATTACGCACAAAGTCATTTCCAAAAGAATCTTTTTTAGCTGGGGAGTTAAACTAAATCTGCTTTATAAAAGTACTCCTCGACTTAATTAGAAGAAGAATTTAGCCTATATTTTGTATTTTGGGCAGCAAACAGATCTTCTATCCGTATAATCAGGAACAGATGGTAATGGAATAGAAGCTGTTATTTAGAAATTCGTGATGGTCGAAAAAGAGTATGGAAAGTGTCATATCACCAGGGTAACCAACCGTCCGCTTTGGAGGTTTCCCTTAGAAAAGAGTTCTACTACTATATCCCAACGAAAGCCGGAATTTCAGCAATTCCGTCCCTATCGCTGGTGTTTGATTTCCACCCGTGATTGAGATCGATACCGTAAAAACTTTAGTAATTTTATTAACAGAAACTTCCGCTGATCAGTTAATAGAGCTATTGACTGTGATTAGTGAAAGCCAAGGAATAGAGAAAGGGGATAAAAGTTAGCGGTATCTCCGTTGTATGGAAAGATTTTTTTTTCTCTCTAGGAATTAAAGGTTAATGATAACTTGAAAATTCGATGCGAAGTTCAAAATCTTTGCCCTTACAAAATATCATTAGAAATCCTAATTCACTTAAAAAATCGCAGAAAACAAATTTTAGCAAATACCGCGAAAAAAAAAAATCAAAGTTTTTTTAAGCCGAAATATGCCAGAAATACTTGCTATTATAACAAATTTGTTTACATTTGTTAAGTTATCATCTTTTTGTTGTTTTTAATGTTAAAATTTTAATTTCAAGATACTTAAAAATTGTAAGAGTTCAAGAAAATGTTTCTCCAAGTTCCAGCAATTTTCTTCGTTTTTAAATCTACGTTCCGGTGATTTCCCGCTTCCTTCTTACATATATTATATAGACCAGATGTTCACAGGACAAACATTCTAGAAGTTTTCAAAACTTGTATGAAGTATTTTTCCACACAAAAATAGTGTATTTTAGTATATTTTCACGATTTTAGCGTCCACTGTTTTCTTCAGCAAAGAATTTAAGGTAGACACAGCACCACTTTAATTTAGAGAGAGAGACAGATGACGTCAGTACAGAGAACGAGAGAGAGATATATGACGTCAGTAACGAGAGCGAAAGAGAGATGACGTCAGTACAGAGAACGAGAGAGATATGACGTCATTTACGAGAGCGAAAGAGATGACATCAGTACAGAGAACGAGAGAGAGAGATATGACGTCAGTACAGAGAAGTAGAGAGATATGACGTCAGTAACGAGAGCGAAAGAGAGAGAGATGACGTCAGTACATAGAACTAGAGAGATATGACGTCAGTAACGAGAGCGAAAGAGATGACATCAGTACAGAGAACGAGAGAGAGATATGACGTCAGTAACGAGAGCGAAAGAGATGACATCAGTACAGAGAACGAGAGAGAGATATGACGTCAGTACAGAGAAGTAGAGAGATATGACGTCAGTACAGATAACAAGAGGGAGATATATGACGTCAGTAACGAGAGCGAAAGAGAGAGATGACGTCAGTACAGAGAACGAGAGAGAGAGAATTCACTTCCCGGTGTCGAACTGAACGGCTCTTATGGCCCCCTAAAACCTTGGGTCATGCGGCCACACGAAAACCGTCGAACTGAGATACCAGAACCTCTTTGGTCCGGCTTCACCGTCCAAGAACCCTATTTACCGAGACATGTACATCGTTTGCATACGAACCGCGCCATCAGTCTTGAAGAGGGGGATGTCTAAGAAAACAAGTTTATAACGCGGGTCCGCCGAAGTGATTCGTCTAATGGACCGCATCCCCATCCCGAACCGCGCGATCAGTCCTGGAAGAGGGGGCGATCGAGTTACGGCACGAGTCTACCGGTGAACACCGAATTCTGAACAGAACTTACCTCCTCGGCCGAATGGACGCACAGCGGGGCTCGGATACCGATCGACTGCGGGAGAACGAGCGAGGAAACCGAAATTTATGCAGATATTCGCGTGACGACACCGAGGGCTGCCCACGGAACCTACGAATGAAGTGCGCGCGCGCATTCCCGACCTGCAGACCATTAATATATATACACGTGCGCCGTATTATCATTTTAAAAGAAGGAAATTTTCCCCCGCTCCTACCTGAGAATTTATTTTTCATATGAATTAAAATTCTGAAGGAAGAGGGGGGATGGAAAAAAACAGAAAAGACTATCGTTTGCTGGAGTGGAGCTATCGCTTTTCTCGTTAGGTCCGCTGGCTGGAGTCCCGGTGTTCGGCAGGTGAAGGGATGCGCGCGGTCGTGGGGCCTGACGGATCAGCCGGTTACCCAGTTGACACGGACGGCGAAACTAAAGCAGTGAGAGAGAGAGAGAGAGATGATGATGGTGATGATGAGAGAGGGAAGGAGGGAGAGAGAGAGAGAGATGATGGTGATGATGAGAGAGAGAGAGATGGATAGATGGAGAGAGAGAGAGAGATGGATAGATGGAGAGAGAGAGAGGAGAGAGAGAGAGAGGAGAGAGAGAGATGATGGTGATGATGAGAGAGAGAGAGAGAGAGAGAGATGGATAGATGGAGAGAGAGAGAGAGAGAGATCGTATAATTGCGCCGGGCGTAAAGGTCGCCCGTGAAGAGAATCGTGTATGGACAGGCTCGAAGATGCTCGGGATGGGGGATAACAGCGGTACTCAACCGGAGGGGGGGCTCGTTGTCTTAATCCTTCTGCTGGCCAGCGAATAACTTCCGCGTGACGTGTAAACAATAGATGTACTCTAGCGCGCCAAACTTAGTATTTTACGAAGTAGAAGTTCTTAGAAAGCTAGAGACATTTGTTCCGAGTACAGCCGTGTCCAAAGGTTTTGCACCAGCCTAGAAATAACCCAAAACAGAATGTATCTTCAAACTGTAGCTGGACACTGTATTCACGACCTCTTCTAAATTCCCTGCTATTGGATATGAACTTCTAAATGAGTCCCCGCTTGTCGTCATGACTTGTAGGGTCTTTTTGGAAATCGTGTATAGGCGCGTTAGACCCCCCCAAACTCTCGTTCTTTATCAGTTTTTGGTCGTTTTCAAATTAAATGTGCGGAAAACAGCCAAATGGCAACACGCTAACGTACCACTGTTGCGCAAATTCAGCGGGTTCAACTCGACTCTATTGGCCACAAACACTTTCGTCGATGAGAACGAACCATCCAAGATGTTAAATAGATCAACAAGCCAGATGGTTAAAACGAGTGGCAATAGACGCAGCCGATTTCCAAGACGTTGACACTCTTGTCGTCGGCGCCGGGCGTGTCGCCTTAAAGGACTGAGGATAGATTCGATGAAACTCTCAAAACAGTAACGAGATCTGTAGATAGTTTTAGGGCCACACAGCCAAGATGTTCATATTATTATAAGGTTGGTCAAAAAGACCGGGCTTTGTACTGAGGACGTCCAAGCGATACCGTCGGAACGTCTTCGGTACCCCGTTGAGAAGTTCGGTATAACTTGGCACGGAGAGATTCTCCTGTTCTGAAATCGCGAAATTCTGAATAATCAAAACGGCGCGTGGACTGAATTGCTTCTTTAAGGTGCCACCGAATAAGACCAGGGGTTCGTTTAGTAGTGAAGCTGTTGGTTGGTTGTCATCAGATCTTCCGGGGATCATACTTTTTTTTTTTTTTTTGGTGATTAAGCAGTATCCATTCTACGCTGGAAACTGGCTCCGTGTCCAGTGAGCGCGAGTTTACCCCAAGAGCGGCACACATGGGGAGGTAACTCCGCTCTGTGCAGTCAGTCACCGCTGTGTTTAGGTACCCGGCATAGCAGCCATCATAGATAAACAGTGGGTAGGTTCCCGACTTTCCACCCTCTTTTTAACGCTCAATGACTCGACTCATTCCAGTCGACAGTAACGCATGGACACCGTGCTAAGAGCAGAGGTGTTAACTTGTAATAAGAATCATCAAACAACTTAAAGGGAAATGCATCTGCTGGAAAAATTTGATTTTCAAATAAATAGCAAACTTGATAGCAGAAGTGACTCGGCGAAAAGTAGTGGCTTTTAAAAGTTAAATCGTTTGCTACTGAAGAATTCTGCGCGGTTCCTAGGATGGATAAACACCACTAGAGGTGGCTGTATAGCGCCTTCAGCCCCTCGTCTCTCTAACATATCGTAATAACCTTGCGGGGCTAAGCGACACCAGAAGCCGTTGTACCGAGTCTTCCTCCGCCCATACTGTATAAACCCAGCGGGCTAAGAAGCCTTCAGATCACTTTACGGAATCGTTTTAAGGCTAAACTGAAGACTATGGTTGTTAACAAAAAAGAAACTACTTAATCTGGCCTGTCAGATTCCTGAAAAATAATTGTCAGCAAGTTTATGCTTGGTAAAGACGTCTCTTGCGTTCATCCTTTTGATTTCAGTCTTTCTCAATGTTAGAGACGTAATATTTTGGCCATTTACTGATTTATCGTTATTTACTGGGATGCTGATCGGAGGATAAAATTAGTTTGGTCCTCTGTGACGTCTGGTTATACCCGCACAGTAGGCCGGGTCCCTCCAAGTCGGTGAATCACTTAACGGCCAAAGTTCTCTCTTTCTTTTTCGGATGTGGAAAGAAGTAGTTTCGGGACGAACCCTAACGACATCTTCATCAGTTTACTGACCGACCATTCTGTTCTCCGAAAAAAAAAAAACAACCGAGATTTTTCCTAACGACGAGACGTTTTAAAGCTCCAAGAACAGATCTAGTACAGTTTTATCTGAAGCCGCGTCATCGTACCCATCGAATTAAGGGCTTTATTTACATTGCTTTCACAATGTTTATGCCCCTTTATGTTACTAATCTGATTTAATTAATACATTTAAAAAAAAAAAAGAAACATGTATTAACTAGCTAAACACGCCTAATACCATTCAAAACAGAATTATCATGCAATTTCTACGTCACTTCCGTTTCCTCCTCCTCAACAACAACAACAACAACAACAAAAAGTTCTAACGCATGCGCAGAAGAATTTAAAGATGACAAATTTGTTTGCCGGAATGCTCTCATCTTTTAAACGGGCACCGTTTCTCAGGGCCGCTTAACGTTTCCGTTCGGAAGAAGTCGGCAATGTCCGGCAGCGCGCGAAGATCCGTCAGCGGGATGGTGTAAAGCAGGGTGGTCGAACATACGGCCCTCAGTACCTTAAAATGTGGCCCGCGAGGTCATACTAAATTTTAAAAAATTTTTCCTTCTTTAAATAAATTTTTACACATTATAACAAAATTATATTTATATGAATTATTTTCGCATATATAGTAATTAATTTCCGTTAATTTTGAAGATTTTTCGTATTCATAAATCTCATTTTAATTTGAATTAGTATCAGTTTTCGTGTCATGGCGTCTAATGTATCAAAAAAGCGAAAATTGACTCTGAACATCGTAAGTTTAATGCAGACTGGACATATAAATATTTATGCATCGAGAAAAATGGTATTATTAAATGCCTTGATTGTCATCAAACTATCAGCTGCTCGAAAGAATATAATGTGAGTCGTCATTATAAAACGCATGCTAAAAAATATGACAATGTGATAGGAAAAGCTGCTAGACTGGTGCTTGTGCAACAATTAACTGATAAACTTACAGCACAGAAGAATATTTTTAAGAATTTTAAAATCATAACTCCTACTGCTAATGCTCAGTATTTGGATGCCTCCTATCGTGTATCTTTATTATTGGCTAAAAAGGGTAAATCCTTTCGTACAGCAGAGATTGTTAAAGAATGTGCTATAGAAATGGCAAAATCACTTGGAGAAATGGAAGTTGCTGATAAATTTAAAAACGTTTCTCTATCACACCAGACTGTTTCTACCAGAGTTCAAGATATTGACTTACAACTGGAAAAAAACTCTGAAAGACAAAATAGCTAATTGTGCATATTGGTCAGCTGCTCTTGATGGAAGTACAGACAACTGTGACATATGTCAACTATCTATTTTTATTAAAATTATTGAATACAATTTTAATGTGACAACTGAACTCTTGGATCTGAAATCAATGTCTGGAAGAACTACAGGAAAAGATATATTTGAATCATTTGACATGGTAGTTGGAAATTTTATAAATGAAGATTTTAAATATGGAAAACTTTCTTCTGTCTGTACTGATGGAGCACCTGCTATGTGTGGCCAGAAAACTGGATTTGTGGGTGAGCTGAGAAAAAACAATATCTTAGTTCCAGTACACCACTGTATAATTCATCAAGAAGCTCTTTGTGCCAAGTCTGCCAGACTGCATCCTGTAATGAAGTCTATCACTAAAATGGTTAATTTTATTCGTGGTGGTGCTCAAGCTTTAACTCACAGAAAATTCAGAAATTTCTTAGAAGAGGTAAATTCTGCTTATCCAGATTTGTCACTTTTCTGTGATGTAAGATGGCTAAGTGCTGGAGATTGTTTGAAGAGGTTCTTTGCATTGAGAAATAAAATTCTTGTTTTCTTTGAAAGTGAAATATCTGCTAACACTACTCAATTTGAGAATAACCTGAAAAATCCAGATTTCATATCTGCATTAGCTGTTTTGACTGACATTACCTCACACCTGAATGTTCTGAACAAACAAATTCAAGGAAGAAATCATGATATCTGTTATCTTGTGGGTAAAATTGATGCATTCAAATTGAAGTTGAACAAACTATTCATTCCACAATTAAAGGAAAACAATTTGACACACTTTCCAAGCTGCAAGGAAGCATTTGCTGATAAAGAAACTGACTTTTCAGATTACGTTTCCATACTTAGTGATATTTCTACTGAATTTGAAAAGAGATTTCAGGACTTCCAAATAATTCAGGATGACCTTAAGATACTGAGCAATCCCTTTACTATAGAAGTGGATAAGGCACCTGCTCAACTGCAGTTGGAATTATGTGAGCTGAAAGAAGATCATTTTCTTCTTTCTCAAAACCTTGACAATCCATTAGAATTTTGGAAACTGGTAAATGCAGAATCATATCCTGAACTAAATAACTTTGCACTTCACATGCTTTCAATGTTTTCTTCAACCTATGCTTGTGAAAGCAGCTTCTCTCTTATGAACCAAATAAAGTCAAAAGAGAGGAATCAGCTAGATGATGAAACACTAGCTTCATGTGTCAGAGTTGCACTAACTGACTTAGAAATTGATTTTGTAGAATTAGTTAAAAACAAAAAAACCTCAAATTTCGCACTAGCCACTGTAGTAAATACAATTTTCTATTAGTATAAGTATTAATAAATATCTTTTTTAATCAAACTTTTTTGGGGAGTGGCCCTCACTTGCATAAACCTGATCAATAATGGCCCTTTGCTTATTTGAGTTCGACCACCCTGGTGTATAGGTAAAAAAAAAAAACAAAAAAAAAAACCCATTAAATGACGATTTTCCCCTACAAACTGCGCCCCCCCCTCTCTCTCTCTCCCCTCCCGCAGGGTTATGGATATTGCTGAGGCCGTGGGCGGCCCAGACAGTCGTCTCCGCTTTAAATGATGAAATCCCGCCAGGTGACCCAAAAAACCCGGCCCCGCGGATGAAAAGTAGTCCCCCTCCCCCCCCCCACCACACCCCGAAAGTGGCGCTGGCTGACGACGAGACGGTCTTTCACACGATGTAGTACCGGCGAGGCGAACAAAGGGAGACAAGAGCGGACTTCTCCCCCCGCTCGAATGTCGTTCTAGTTACACCGGGCACGAAGAAAATCGATTCCTTTCGGAATTATAAGACCGAAGGAAAAAAAAAAAAAAGAGGAGGAGGAGGAGGAGGAGGAGGATGGGGCATTAAAGATCAAAAGAAAACGAAATTGGTTATTCCCCCGTTCGTTTCGCCTGGCTCCGCGGTTGATGGTTTTACCACAACCCTCCTCTTTCTTTATAACTGCCTGACATAATTAAAACCAGTGAATATTATATATATATATAATGCAAAAATGTAAGAACATTTTAAAATTAAGCAACAGTTTATTTTCATCCACCAAAAAGGGGAAAAAAAGAATTATAAACTTTTGATATCCAGATCAAGGCAGGGAAAGGGGGAAGTAATCAGGGATATCCCCTAGACTAATATGTTTTCAGTATTTTTTTATTTTCCATTTTTTGAAAACTGCTAAGCCCCCTATTCCCGATTAATTTCATTTCATTCAAAGTTGGCTACCTGAGGTGTAACAGATCAGCAGGAAGGGCCGTTATTTAAAAAAAAAAAGAAGCAAACAACAACAAACAAACTACTTAAGTCTTTCTTGTCAGTGATGTATTACACGTTGTTACCATTGCAGCTCTGATTAACTAAATTCATCTTTCAATGACTGAGACTCAGTAAGTTCTTGATTTGGCTTCACGTAGATACTCCAACATTTCTACTCACATGCACAAAAAAAGAAAGAGTTAAGGAGAAAAAAAAATATATATATATATATAAGGTAGCAGAGAAGAAAACTGACATCAAAGTTTTTTCTGGATATTATTTTTTTAGTTAAATGAACTGTTCCGTAAGAGTGATGTTGGGATACAGATGAATTTGCATTATTTACAATTGCATTACTTATAACCATCATTATTTTATAAAAACTGAATATTAACTGTTTGTCTTCACTCTTTTGGACTTGTTTTTGGTAAATAAAGTACTTGGATTTATCTTGGGTTGCAAAAACACAAGGTGATAGCCCTATCTTTGTAATGAAGCACAGTTGTGATATAAACCAGCATGCAGTTGTGTAAAATGCAGGAAACTGATAATTTTTACAAAATTTCTATATGAATCTAGCAGTTCTGGTGAGAATGTTTTTCTTTTCTTTGATAGGGTTCTAGATAATTATGAAATGTAATTTCTAGATAGAATGTTCAGGAAAGTTGCTTGGATGTATGTATACAAGTTGCATTGCTGTCTCAAGAGATCTGGCTCACTGAGCCTATTTGAGAAAATTAACTGAACTTTACTGTAAGAAATCAAAATCAATTCCTGCTAAAACCAGCTGGGTTAGAACTTTTTCACTGAAACAAGATGGTAGAGGATGTACTGCCACATATTGCTCTCAAATCACTGTAAAAAGACAAAAACATGAAAACTCCAGCTAATCTCTTGTGCAATTGTCATTTAGTATTGTCAAAGCAGTTTGAAAAGTCTAAGAGTGATGCCAATACCAAGAAAGCAAAAAAAAATCTCAATCACCAAAGGGTTCCAGCCTCTCCAAGTTTGAGACAGTCAGCATTGAAGGAGTTTGAGAAAAATGCATCAACTTACAGCAAAGAAATTTTCAAGTGACAAAACCTTGCAGTTGCTTATTGCACTGTGGAAAAGCTTGTTTATTAAACTTCTCAAAAGAAAATTAAGGAATTACAAAAGGCCACAAGGTGCTCCATAAAGCTTGGAAAATTATCTGTGGTTATGTATGATCATGAAAGGTTACAAGCTTTTGTAAAGTTGCAGCTTATTTCTGGAACTTTGTAGATGGCCAAATGGAGCACGTAAAGCAGAAACTTCTAAGATTGATTGTTCGAAAACTTAAGATCAATGCGAACCTACAACATACAGTATTATATGCAAGTTGCATTTTCATCAGTCTGACAGATAATGAAAGCAGTGTTATGAAGGCATTAAAAAAACTGTACTGAACTGAGTGAGATGTACAAACCAGATCCAGTACTAGAAATAGCAACAAGGTGACAATGAAAACTCTGATCATCTTCAAGTCTTTAAATGCAAGACGTGACTCACTAGTGTTGACTACATCTTGACCCCAAATCTGAAAAGACCTATTTCTCAAAGAATGAAGATGCTCCCACCTTATTTGACGCCATTCTAGTGATTGTGACAGAGATCCAATCAACAGATAAAGTGTGTAAGTATTTGGAAGCTGAAGTTGGCAAGAGATTTATTTTTCCAGCTTGCCCAACTTTTATATAATTGCTTCAAAGCTTCACATCAGATCTCATCTTCCTACGAACTGTACACACAGAAGCTTGTGGGTCAGGAAGGGTGATTCCATCAATCTAGTTTGGAACTGAAGCTGGAAGCATTGAAAAGTCATCAGCCAATTAATTTCAAAGACCTTGCATCTCACTGCTGTTGGATTTGAAGTGATAATTTGCTGGCCAATATATTCCACACTCTTTTAAAAACAAAATAAAATAATTTACACGTTGGCAGCTTTTGCTCATGAAGCTGACAATATCCACCTGTCATTCATTGCATAGGGCAAAAAAAAATATAGACAAATGAACTGTAATCTGTGGCAGAAATTTAACAGCTTCCTGAGCTTGTGGAATCAGAAACAGCATCCAGGTGAGAGTTCAGCCAGAAAGGAATCATCAAAAGATGAGGCTGTGTGTAATTGCTACACTGGACCTGCCTCCAGGTCAAGGTTGGGAATTTGTATGTTCTGGAAAAAAAAATGTAAAAGCAAAGGCCATTCTCACATGAAGGGTCACTTTGTGCAAATAAAGCAGCGTTGGTGTGTTTTCAGTCAAAAAGGGCTTGGTGATATCACAAAAGCGGGAAGTTAATGAGCAATGAGGATGTGTAGTTATGATCCGTCATTTGAAGTGTTACTTTTCAGCTTTTAATACAAATTTTGTTTTGATAAAACCAAGAATCAGCCCAACCCCCCCTTCTCTCTGCACTGTGTGTGTGTGTGTGTGCAAATTCTTATAGTAAATCTTAATGCAATTTTTAAGATGCTACACTTTTATAATTAAAAAGTCTAAACAAAAATAGAATATATGATGCAGCTGGTAAGGGGCATTAGCTAGCACAACGCATCTTTGCAGAAACAAGGAAGCTGAACCATCCATCAATGCGGCGTGTTCGCAGAGTTGAGGGTGAATGTACTTGTTAGTTCTTCATCAGCTTTGTACTCCTTCCATGACAACTGTACCTGAAGCTGCTGGCTTTTTAGACTTTGCTCAAGCTTCTGATATTCATAGTTTTAGTTATGAAATTGTAACAGTAGTATAAACAAAACACAAATCTCTTTATAACCAATGGCAAAAACAGTCAAGTAATTATTAAAATCCTCAGCATACAAAAAGATCACCCTTCCAGTTATTTTCATGTCCATGGAAAGAAATTAGAAAATGCTATCGTTCCTATTATAGCATAAGACAGAAAATATACTCCAGCCAACCACGCTTTCCAGTTACCAATGTTCTTAGAGTAGATTTCATTCATCACAACGTATCTCAGATTCTGATAAAATTCAGTGTAGCTACTACCATGCTTTTTGTGTTTCTTTTGTTTAGGTCTACTTACATCCTTTCTCCATTTTTTCCCTCTGTACCAAGGCGAAGTCATCAAATATGCTGCATACCAGTATACAACTGGAGATGATGATGCCAAAAGCCTTGTCAAAACCTGCAACCACAAAACAAAAGCAAACTACAGTTTTTAAAAAAATAAAAATCAGTAATTGCCTTCAAAGTCATTAACAAGAAAAAAATTTAAAAATACTTCTTCTAAATGTGCCATCTGGTTCAGCTCAAATTTAGTTGGAAAATTACCAGACACGTCGAGTGTCCAGAGTTTTTTCACCTCAGAAAAGCGCCCATTTCTCCCAATTTTTATTTTTCTAAACGCTGTTGTTTTCATTGATCTCTCAGTTCCACAAGATCGAAATTACAGCTGCACCCAGTCCATTGTGACTATAGTGTTCACCTATCCCCCAGTGGTGCTACTAATACAGATCCCGTTGCTAATTAACACAGCCTATTGTTTTCCATTCATAAGCCATCGACAAACATAACAGGTGATGTTATTCTAGTGAGCTTACCTCAAACTGTAAAAACTAAGACAGTGAAAGGAAGAGCGACTCGGATTCATCTAACAAGTTGAAAGACAACATTCTCCCACCAAAATAGGCACCATTGTAAGTTTATAATTTTGATAAATCTTAATTTCAACAGTGACATTTTTTGTTGTTGTCCATTACCAGTTAGATGATGTTTTTTTTTGCCTCCTTGATCCTTCAGTCTCTACTCATTTCTTCAGAGTGAATAGTTGGTATGACTGATAAGGGAAATCACTGATGACTGTACATAAAAAAATTTGTTAAAAAATAGCAAGCATACAAATGGTAATTATTTAAATTTGTCAAATATCATCATCAAAAAATCTAATTGCTAAAATAACATCACTAATTAATCTATCTAAAATGTATTAAACAATTAGAATATAGAGTACATATAATTAAGGGATAGCTTTAAGTACATATCTATGTTAGTCTTACCAAAGTAACTTTGTTTTAGATGTTATTTCTCATAATATCTATCTTTTTTGGTAAAAAAAAAAAACTCAGTAGTAATATAGAAATAAATTTTTTAAAATTTGGTTTAATATAGTGTGCTGTACAAAAAGCAATCCCATAATTGTTATTCTATTTATTTGACCTGACATCAGAATCTTTACAGAGCAAACTAAATTGCATGTATTATATAGTTGGGGGAGGCTAATGTAGAAATAAGTGTAAATAAAGCCTAAAATATTAATGCAATACAAGCTTGATTACTAATGGATTAACAGGTAGTTTTAAACATGAAGAGAAATAACTTATGGTAGGAATACCACCTCAGTATTCAACTCACCTGTACATGTATACAAAAGAAGCTGAACAAAGTGAAGAAAAGCATATGAACAATATAGACGAACACCTCGGGTCTATCAAACCCTTGTTCTCTGGGGTTGTTTCTAATCATCTTTCGCGGTATTGTGAAGCCCAAAGACCAGAAAGTGTCCTTTCTCACAGAACTGTAATGGAGGGCTGAAGATAAACACAATACTGTCATCGGCAATGCAAGGAGAAAGTTTGGAATTTGTTTGATCTTGAAATAATTCAGAAAACCAACGTTCCAGTAGTGTTTTTGAATGTAGCCATAGGACAAAGGCACTGTGTCATGACACCAGTCTGACATTCCCGAACCAGGGAACTTCATGCCTTGCTCATTTCCATATGTGATCACGTGTAGTGGCAACTTTAATGATGTCGAATCCAGTTGAAAAGTGCAATATAAATGGAATGTATAGATCTGGTATATGGCAAAAAATATCAGACAGAGAAAACATTGAAAAACCAATGGCCATAAAATGTTAAGAAGAATTTCTGAAACAGTTCCTTTTGAAATAATCTGGTGTGAACCCCGGTTTATTTTAGAAATCATCATCTTGACAAATTCCTTGATTTTAAAATAAAAAATAAAACCTAAGGAAGCAATTCCATTTGATCGTGTAAAGGAACTCAATCCAAAAGCAATTGCAGCTTTTGTATTCTTATGCTGTTGTATTTGCAGCATGCCAAAAAATGTCAGTAATGTAAATAAGCTTTCTGAATATGGAGCTATGGTAAATATTGCAGCTGGATTAATGTTGAAGAGGAGAGCAGCTTTGTAAGCCAAATTGTGATTGGCCAGTGTCATCTGTCCCAGACGGTAGAGCAAGACAGAGGAAACAGCTGAACACAGTATGTTGAAGCAAACTGCCGAAACAAGTAAAGTCCTGGAGTAAGTGCTGACAAACTGAAGCGGAAATAAAACCGTGTTGGCTAGCATGGCGGTGAACAGGGGGAAAAGTGGGAAAAAGGCCAAGCAATTTTCATAGGTGTAGCCATGCTCTGCGATGTGCAGGTAGTAAATGCCATCCCAACGCTTCAGTCCAGCAAAAATGAAGTCTACCAAGGTATCTGCAATGTGCTGCGAGGATTCATTTGTAGGTGGATTGAAGACCCGTGCATCATGATCCAGAATGAGTAAATTGAAAACAATCTTAAAAAAGAAGGAAAAAAATATATATATATCGCACAAAAATGTATCAAAAAAGTTAAATGGAAGTAAAGGTAGAAAATGACTTTTCCCAACTAAAAAAAAAATCAAAACTCCTCTGAAAAAAATAGAACAGAACAGTGCACCATGCTTATCAATCTCTAATATCTTTTTATTTCCTATGACACATGCTGCTGAATTAAAATCTAAAAAAGTCATGCTAACAAATGTTATATTATTAAAATAAGACTAATTTAACTTCATCGGTTATTATACTACTCATAAAAATGAGGAACAAGCATTTACAAGTCTGAAATGCTCACATGGTACATTAATATATGTTGAGGCAGTCCTGTATATTAAGGAAACCAACCAAAATTGGACATTGCATGTATATGTTAGTCAACTTCTACAGAACTTGGGTAGCTTAGAAACACATGTGCAAGTCAATCTCAAAATACATTACCGTTTCCTTTACAAATAGGCCAGGTATATCTGTTCAGGAATGCCTAGATATTATTCAACAGCAAATGAAGCACCACAGGGCATCCAGATGGTTCAGAGAGACAATGCATACTACTATTGCCTCCCAATACAATGTACATTGCAGTATCATTTCTAGGGCATTAACATGGTACTGTCAGACTGGCCATTTTATGGAGTTCTCATTCAGGCAGCCCAAGGGTTGCACCCCACCGGTGAGAATCATTATCGTCACTCTTGATAAAGGAAACCATTTTTCAGTTGCACAATCTTTTCAGAATGACCATTCACAATAGGCTTCATGCCATTGATCCAAAACACTGCTGCATATTTCTCCAATATGATGCCATCAACAGCTATACATGCAGTGGGGAGAGAATTGCAACTTGAGGTTGAACTGTTAGTGGCATGTTATTTTCATTGACAAGTCTAGACATCAATGGATGGGCTAGAGTTCAGAGATAACCTAGAAAACAATTTGCTAAGTAATCCCCCAGCATGATTCACTTGGTGGGAGCAGCCTGATAATGTTGGTCCAAGTTGGCCTAAACATTTATCTTGTTATCATTAGGATGCCATGACTGGTGCCTAATACATAGGATCATTATTTCTATAGTTTTCCCCTGGCTCAACAACGTTCAAAATTCATGTTTATGATAATATTGCTTGTCTGTATTGTACATGTTTATAAGCTAAATGCGAACCCAGTTGAAGAATGACTCAGCTGAAAAGCCTAATTCAGTTAATTCCAAAACCTTTACAAGTTTGTATTAGAGTCAAGGGTGGTTACAGTTATTAAAGCCTCTTTGTCAATGTCAATTCATCTGTAATTATTTTTAGACTGGCATCATCGCCACTTTGCACAATCATTTCAAACAGCCATTTTATTTTGCCTCTGACAAAGTATTTTTTTAATAGAGAATTTAGATCAATGTTCAGGTCCTTTTCAATAAGAATATCAACACATTGGTATACCATACAAGCACTACAGGTTTGGAAATGTTTGCGGCTTCCTTTCCTCTTTTTTGAGCGTATAATATTATTATTATATGCCATTTCCAACAGTCTTGAGTTTGTTTCTTTAAAATTTTTTTTTTTTACAATTCTATCAGCTTCCTTTAGTGATCTTATCATGGGGATGGATTAATATTCAATCTGGTTTTTCCCTCATTTCACAGCTACAAAATAACTTTAATGCTGATTATATTATTTTAAATTATTACACTAAATAACATTAAAGAAACATCTTGAAAATGTATTTTTCAAATGCTTCATATATTTTTTTTTAATTATACATCTCTATTAAAAGTATCTGGTTTTTTTTTTTAGTTATCAAATTTGTTATTTATTACATGTGTTTATAAAGATGCAGAGCTGAATATTAACAGGGCATAATCTTTAAATGGGATAAATCGTTAAGTTTTGCCAAAAAGATATTAAGACAACAACAAAAAAAAAGTCGTTTATGATTCCTGCTTAAAGGTTATTTATTCTAGCCAAGACCAAGATGTGAACTGATGCTCGAAGTCCCTTCTGGAGACTGTAGGATGGCGAGCCAGTCGGGCAAAGTTTGGAGAATGCAATGGGCTGCATTTGCTTTCCAGTGCCCGATATTACTGGCATTATGCAATACCAAGTCTCAAGTAAGTTACAGACTACTGTTAACATGGCTTTTTAAACAAGTCTTTAAATGGGTAAATAGACTGTCGTCGTTCGTTCAGAGGCTGGGGGATAATTTACAGCAACCTGAAACAAAATAAAATATATTCTTCTTTCTAGGTTCCATACCAACTTTAAGAAATTGTTATTGTTGTTGTTGTTTTTTTTTTTAACACAATGAGATTAGGCTCTCTCTCAAGAGCCGGTTAGAAAGGTTCCAGTTACACCTCTATCTACGTGGTAGGTTTCTATTCATTTTTTTTGAGCTCAAAGTTTATTTAGAGGAAGTTAGTTAGGGTCTTTTAGTCTACACACATCCCTACTTTCGCTTTATAATACGCCTTTAACCTAGCCGACTCCATCCATTAGCGGCTCCAGACAGACACGCGAACTAGCCGGCTGATTCGAAAACCGGACATAAGGGGAAGTCTGTAGGCCGATCTCGAACCGTTTCTCGGTACCTGTAAAAGAAGCAAGCCCGTCTTAGAAGACAATGAAAAGGCCAGCAGCCTTCTCTCGGGTGCATTCATGGCGCGCCCCCACTCCATCACCACGGAAGGAAGGCGCGTTCTGGTTGGTCGAGACCGGCCGGCTTTTGAATGCCGCATTCCCATTGGACTGTGGAAGTCAATATGGCTGAACGTTACTGGTGGCGTTTCACTTGGAGTCCATTCTGAGAATGAAAGGTAAAGGAAGCATTAATTTATATCGCTTTTGAAATGGGTGGGATTCGATCTGTTTTGCTTTGTTTGCCGTTTATAATCTGCGCGCTCCACATGTTTGTGAAAGCGGGCAGAAAGGTGCCGTTTATACTTAGCGGCTCTGGGCGGAAAACCGGACTTTTCCTTTGTTACAGTAGAAATCACCTCGCCACGAACTGCGTGACTGTAATTACGGACTCCGGCCCCCTCAATGTACGCTATATACCCAGTTCTTTTTATTTATAGTTGTTTTTTTTATTATTATTACTTATAACGCTATCGAGTTGTGATACATATACCAGGGACATTCAAATGAAACCCGGCCGGATGTTAATACGGGGCTATGCTATTTCGCCAGGGACCGACCGACCGACCGACCACCAGTTACACAGTCGGTCCTGACGAGGAAAGGTAAAGGTATTGCTGATAAAATGCCATTCGAGCCTCCCCCCGCCCCCCCACAGTTTTAACAGACGTTACCAGCGATTATGATCGTTTCACTGCTTAAAAAAAAAAAAAAAAAAAAAATCTAAATCACAAATTATTCCAGTGCATTTGTAAGAAACGATTATCAATTACTCAGATCAGTAATTTTAAGGCTTCAATCTTACGTTTGTAAAACTCTTTAAGTAAGAGAGAAGGTGGCGGTGACGTTGAACCCTTACAAATGCCATCCATTGCACAGCTGTGACATCACTATGCACACCACTGACATAAGTTGTTTATGATCTTGACAGGAGAGCTACAGTGTTGCCCTTACATTTGAAGGTATAAAAATGTGAAATGTACTTAAAATTTGTTTAAATATATTATACAGAAATACTATTAGAACAATAACAACGACAAAAATAATAAACTTACAGAATAAATTAAGTTTACATGCAAACAAAACCATTTTATTTTAAAGAACTATACACACACACACACTAAATTATTTGAGGACCTGTTGAAAACATCATTTCAAATTAATTTTGCACTGTGTTTGATTGCAGTAAAATTTCTCATTAAAAGCCACATAGTTCAGTGTTTCAAGTATACTTCTGCTGTGTACATTCTGCATAAACTAAAAACCAGCATAATTAAAATTTGTTTCAAATTTTGCTTTAATTTAGTTGGCACTATCCAACAATTTTGTAAATTATACAGTTCCTCTCATCAGTACACTAGATATATAGACAAAAACATTTGGTTTTATATATTTATCTCTAGAAATTGAATAGGCGCATTTCAAACTATTTTAAAAAGATGTTACCAACAGAGAAAACTGTTTAAGCTGTACATTTGGGAAACAGTAACTTAAGTACATAATGCAAAAGTATAATAATACATTTTTCATTTTTTAAAATACAAAAAGCCCTCTGTACAGTTAGTGAGCAAATTAAAAATGAAAGCTTAGGTTTGGAATGTGTTATTTTTTATACTTTAAAACAACAAAAAAGAAAAACCTTATGGTACTAACTATCTGTAAAAAAAATTAAAAAGGGCATTTTTTAAAAATGTCTCAGTTGAGTAAGATTTATTCAATTTATATCTTTAACTGATTTGGATTAAACTTGTGTGTTGTTTAGCCGTTGTCAGCAAAAGTTAATCACTGATTATGGGATTTAAAGAACATTTTCAGTTATTTCTGTTATTTTCACTTGTAAAACTAAAAAAGAAGAAAAACAAAAGAAAAAATGCCAGAAAATGACTCCATGAGAAGATTTGAAATAACTAAATTTTGGGAGCATTTTTCTCTGATGGTAATAGTAAAAACTATCAAGATAAACTATTAAAAAGACCTCCAGTATCAAAATCAGTTTTTGGCCATTCATTACTTTTGATTTCTGAAAATTTGGAAATCTAATGAATATAATTTTTTTTCTTCTAAGTTTAAATTCTGATTTTAATGTTTTCTAATCAAATAATTGGTGGTTCCATGGCAATGTCATTATTAATAGATTGTTCTGCTTTATTTTTCATCTGTACTGATACAAGTACAGTATACTCTCTAATGCCCATGATTGAGTAATAATAATAAGAAAAAAATAGTAGTATACAATAAGATATCTGTCTAATGAACAGATACATGTCTTGCATTGCATTAATTTGGTGCTACTAAGAATTGCTTGTCTGAGTATTTACTTATTCATTTCCAGGCACAGCGACAAACTGGTACTTGATACAATTAAACTGGGAAGTAAAAAAAAAAAGTAAAGCTTTTGCTATTTACTTCAGCTGTATGCTTAATCCTGGTATAGCTTTTAGATAATAGGTTTTATGGAGATTTACAAGTTATTAAATTTGATTATATATGACCAACTTTAATTAATTAGGTATTGGAATTCAGATATATAAAAAAATTTTGTTTCTTGTGTTAAGAATGACGGTGATTGGGTAAATTTTGAGAGAGTATAAGATCCTTGAGATTTTTTTGAATTTTTATTTGGTACATGTGTCCAAATTATGAATGCAGAATTATAGATATATACATAATCAATCACTGATCTTCATTTACAACAATGTCATGTTTCAGACTATGGCATGTGTTTTATATAGAAGAAAAAAAAGACATGCTATTCAACAAGAACTTCTGAATTTATTTATCGTCCAACACTGTATATATTTGATCTTTAAGACTTGTTTGCTTTGAAGAAAAATGGAACACAAATTTTAGGATGTGGTTTAATTCTTAAACAGAATGTTGAGTTTGTATCGGCAAGAGTAGATGAACATGGGTTAAGCCACGAAGCTATCACATGATCACAGATGGGTCTCATACCTGTACATTTGCAAACTCAACAATGTTTTCTTCTCCTTGACCATTTTCATAACTTTTCATTGCTGCAGGAAATTTTTTATTGCACTGCAGCACTGAAACTAAAGGTGTTTTTCTCAAAGAAGATGGTTATCAGGCATAGATCACAAACTCAACACGAGCAAAGTAGATATTTGATGAAAACAAATGGAAAAAGCTAACAGGATTATGTGTGTAAATGTTTCCTAGGGCTCCAACTGGGAAAGTGTCCAGAATTTGAAACTAATTAACTCATGAAAATTTATGCCATTCAACAAAACAGTCTGTGCATCTTGGGGATAGCTTCAATCATTTTTTAAAAAAAAAAAAGAAAAAATTAGTTTCTTCTACAACAAAAAACTTTTTTTTTTGTATATCTATCATCAGATTTCAAAGAGTTGTTATTTCAACACACCTTTATATTTGCAGTCAGGTGAAAATCTAAGAGTCTGTCTTGTCGCTCCTACAATTAATCGTATAATTTTTTTAAAATTTCTAATTATTAGAGAAAAAAATAGGGTGTTTTAGAGTCAGATAAATACAGCATTCTTCAACAGAAAAGTGTTTTCATTCTCATGCTTTGTCATTTTTATGATCTCTGTCTTATTTTGCAAATTATTCCATCACCATTTTTTTTTTAAAAAAATCAAACAAAAATGCATTAATTTCAGTTTTTAAATCCAATTTATGCTAAAGATACAAAATGTCATCTATCCTTATTTGTCTCTGACTTTTTTCTCTACTTGAGGGAAACCTTTCAATTTTTAAAAGTAAGTGTCTTTCACCTTGATTCCCCCCCCCCCCATACAACACACACACAACACACACACACACACACACACATCTTAAAAAATGTTATTTCTGAGGTTTAGGAAATTAGAAAGATTTTAAAGTCCGATATTTATTCAATCAATTCTCCCCATCCGGGTCACATTTTTTCTAATATTACATGAATTATTTAGTTTTTCTTACATGTGCTCAGGAATTATAACTGGTGGTTGATTCAAATTGACCAATTAACAAAAAAATATTTCCCAAATTATGTTCACAGTGAACTTTTTTGAAGTTGCACAAATTAGGCTTTAAAATCAATAACTGCATCTCTGTGTGTTTGAAATACTTGGTGATGATGCACTTTTGGTGGTAGAGTGTGAATGAATGATGAATCCAAAACACTGGTTAGATTAGTCATGTAAGCTATATAGTGTAAAAAAAAAAAAAACTGTTTCCTTTATCTTAATTGTGATATTGAGCTGTTTGTAGCATGCATAGGGCTTGCAGTGAAACAGCTAGAACTAGCTCCAAGTCAACAGACAGCATGGTTTAGTGGACAGTATAGATTTGTGATTCCAGTTAAACTAATCTTTTATTATTGATCCTTCTCTCAAAAAGTGAGAGCAGTAGTGTTTTCTTGGTGTTGCATTACAAAAAAATTTTAAAAAATTCTAGTAAATTTTGGGTTTTTAAAAAAAAAAAAATTTTTTTTTTTTTTAAGCCAAATGCAAACTTTGGAACTTGTGCAAGAATTGTAAAGAAGCATAAAGTCTCATTATCTTTGCATACGTATTGGACATCTGAGCCATTCTTTACATAACTGTATACTCTTAGCTCTCCCACGTGTCAAGACCATGACTGCCACAACCTGAACTCACTTAAACACTTGGTGTTTTTCAGTCACGATGAAGGGGAAAGGAAAAGGGATGACTGATAAGGACTGTCCCTTACAGTTTCCAGATTTAAAACCAGTTGACCACACCAGACAATGTCCACTTTATACAGCAGGTATTGCCATGAATTTGTCTTCTTTTTTTTTTCCTCTATCTATCTCTCTCTCTCTCTCTCTCTCTCTCTCTATCTCTCTCTCTCCTGACTTGCTTTGCTTGTTCCCTTTAAATCACAACTCCTAAGATTCTCAAGTTAACAGCCTTGTGCATGAACCAACCTCATAACTGATTAATGATAAATTGTATCCATGGCTTTTCTAATTTACCTGTGAGCACAACACACTCATAAAGGTTCATGCGTAAAACTACAGTAAAACGTGAATACTGGTTTAGTGACACATTTCAGAGTGGTGGTGTTTCCTTTCTGCAGAACCATTTACAAATATATATATATATATATATATATGTATGATTTTTCATTTGCATAAATTATCAAAAATTACATTTAGTGTAAATTGTCAGCAGAGTAGGTATTTTCTTGAGCACTTTAATTTCTTCCCCCACCCCCCAACAAGCTTGTCAACATGATGCACAAACTATTTTATCAAATCAGTTTTCCCAGGATCTATCTATCTATCTCTCTCTCTTTTGTGTTGCAGTTATAGTTCAAAAACAGAAATCTTACATTTTTTTTAAAAGAGAGCACCACCAGGAGGATCTTTGGTGCAAAGTCTGGACCCCTGAAAATGTTTTCCTTAGGGCAACTTTTGATACATTTGTATGTCAGCTAAAATCCACAAGACTATTTTCATTTCGTTTTCTGATGCCGAATTTTTGTTGTTGTTGTTTTTGTTTTTTTTGCTATTATTATTATTATTATTATTATTTTACAGTAAGAAGTGAGTGAATGACCCTGAATTACATTTATTTTAATTTCAAATATAATTCAGCAATTCATTCTTGCAGAAATTTCAAAATCTATCATTTAAACTAAAAAAAAAAACAAAGGGTTTTCATCTGATTGCTTATACTATTCAAGATGTGAAAAGGGAAGATGAACGTGGTATTCGCATACATATATATTTAATGTTAGATGGTTAACATTTGTGACTCGTCGCCATCAGATAAACCTGATATGGTCTGTCTGCACATTGGTGGTTTTAATGACAAATTGAGTTTTTCAAACTTTAAAATGTGAACAAAAATTTGCTTTCCTGTTGTTTGTTGGTAATGCCAGAAGTACTTTGGCATTGATATTATTTTATTCATCTATACATTGATACATAAGATTTTAAAGGAATTTCTAGTAATAAATAATGCAGTATGCAGTTGGAGAGACTCAAATTCTAAAGGCCAGTACTGTTAGCATTTCTACAGAAGAAATCTGGTTCAGAATACATTGTACACCCTCCTGTAGGAGTCAGTTTCATTGATGTTAATATTTGCTTAAAAATTGTGATGATGAGTGCTTGTAGTTTATAAATTATTTTAAACTTTCTATTTTATGCAGCCAATAAACTACAAAGATTTAAGATCTCTGAGTCAGTATCAGTTATGATCAAATTTTTTTTTTTAATAGTCAATTAATCTTTTATAAATCTTATCTTTAAATGCTACACAATTGTTTTTAAAAGAATTTTGAGTTTACAAACATGGGTTTAGGGATGTAGCTTAAGCGTGACATTAATGGACTGCTAATATGGACTTTGTGTATTGACATTCAGATTAGCAATTCAGGTGCATTATTAGTTGTCTTTCTTGCCATAAGAATATACAAAGTACTCTTCTTCTGCCACCATTCTTGCTACATTACCAAAATTGTCTAGATGGTGGCATGATAACATTAGCGCTATGTATAATTCTTGTAGTTTTGGGTTTTTTTAAAAAATTTTCTGCTTAAATTGAATTGCCATAGTCATACTAGAACTCAGACTACTCTAAACCTGTCCTAGCTATGTAGCTGTCATTTAAAAATATTTTTCTCTATTCATGTGTCTTTAGCTTCATTTACTCGCCAATCCATCATGTCTCTGCTACTCTTTCTCTATGAAGAATAACCTTATTGCCAAAAGAGAAAAAGAAAAGAGAAGGTAGTTTCTATTAACAGTACAAATTAGAATTACTAATACTTTTGCTGATTTATGTCCAAAGTTACATAGAGTTGAAATTACTGATTCTGTATATTAGGATCACCCAAAAATAAAAATTTGAAATTTACTCTTGCAGAGGAGATATAACGAGTTAAGGAAATTGTTTTGTTTGAAAATTTGGAGAGTGTTTTATAAGAATGTGTAAAGGTGACAAGCGGTATATAATGCATTGGTTCCTGAGAGGATTACCTACTGTGCTGGAATGTAGACATTTCAGAGTTTAAAAGCTAGCTGTGATTTGACTTATTGGCTAATTTTGCTGGTCAGAGGCAAAGAGAGGTGTGGGAGCTCGTTTTATAGGAAGTAGAAATATTTCTAAATTTAGAGAAGTCCGTAACTTATTGTGATTTAATTTTAATGAAAATACGCACAAAGAGACTGTTAACATTTAAATTTGGAAACCGACCTGACTTTTACTTTGGCTTTCAAACATAGCCAGTAAAAATAGCTTCTGTAGTGTTAAGAGATGTTTCTTGGTTTCTTTTGGGTGTATCTTGTCTGTTTTACAGATTATTTATATATATTTTTGGTGGTAATGTGTATGCCAACTGCTGATTGAAGTGTTTTGGAAGGTATTTTCATAAAAGCAACACACTGTGTGCGTGTGTGGACCAGTGCAATAATTCAAGGGTTTAGATGAAAAAAATTCTCTCTCTCTCTCAAAAAAAATATATATAAAATAAGGAGTCTATTCGTGCACATGATTCTGGCAGCAGAACTGCTATGGTTCTTGTGTATGGAGAGAGATGCAGCGAGTGAGTGTCATAAGGGGTTGCTGCTAGTGTTTGTTTGTTTTTCTATTTGGCAGTGCTGTCGCGGTCAGAGGAGGAAGGAGTGTGCGGCGATGAAATGGATGGTCTACAGACAGACTTAGAAACCTTGCTCGCATCGGCGGGAAAGCGACTTCATTTGCTTGGAAAGGAAACACAGATTCTGAACAACTGGCAGGATAAAAAGGAAAAGAAACCGGGAGGAAAAGTGGTAGGTAGTAGTAGAGCTGCCGGTTGCGTAGCGGTACACTACTTGTTTCTTTATAGCGGTGGGTTTTCGCCTGCCCGCTACTCGGCTCTCAGCTGGGAATAGCTTGGATGCAAGTCTTTTTAATCGGACCAGCAGCGAGAGGTTTTTTAATGTGAATGCATCGATTTAGTTTTTGTGGGGGAGACTTGATGTATGGTGCACATTAATTTTCTTTTGTACGTGAGTTATAAGAAAACTAATGCCCACCTAGATGCTTGTGAGAAGTGGAATGAGTCTTTGATGGGGGCGCTGCGGGTGGCCGAGTTTGATCCCCACCTGGGTCGGTGTACCTACCTCTCTGGCCTCTGGCGTGGGTTTTTCTCATTCACCCTTCACCAGCTGGTCCCCCCCCAGGGGGGTGGTATTTTTTTATTAGAAGAACGATTTTGTTTGATTTATTAAAGAAAACCCATTTGTATCTGAAAAAGAATAAAAAACTTGCCGGTATCAGGAAAAGCCGTTTCTTCTAAGGATAATAGCCATCTAGGCGCTGTGTTTATTTCAAAATATTAGAAATTATAATGGCAGACAAAAACTCATCTGCTCTAAAATTGATTAATAAATGAAAACTCTAAGAGTGCTTGTTTATACGGATATATTTACATCATTTATCCTGAAGGCAATTATGCCCACGTGTATGGAATTGGTTAAGTTGTGTTCTCTCATTTCTTTAAAAAACTTATCAATAGTCTTGCTACTTTCTCTGTTAAATAAAACTGTCAGTTGAAAACAGTTATAAAACAGTCATGTAGGATAGAATACAATGTAATTAATCAGGAAGTCTTGAATTGTTGAGATGACCCAAAATAATCACGAAATGCCACCTCTATACAACTTTGAGCTTTCATAGTCGTTAGTTTGCAGCAAGTGATTGTCTTTGAAGCAAAATTAGAAATTTTCCATAACATGCTTGATGGCAAGCTTGGATAATGCCAGTCAATAGAAAGGAATTCATGACGACTTTGTTTTAGTCTTGCATCAGCTGTATGTGAAGATGCATTATCCATGAAGGGCAGTATCATATATTTCCTTGGAGCCATTTGTTGGAAGGTAACTGTTGTTTTTCTGAAGAAAAACTGATCGGTTTTATAACAGTTGAGAATGTCTGACAATCTGAAACCATGCACAATACCATTAATCTGATGCTTGAATCGGTAACAATAGTTTTGTCTACATCTCCACTAATTTCAAATTCTTGGACAGAGCAATGTTTTCAGAAGCATAACCATCCATTAGAAGTGTTGAAGGCAGGCAAGCTAAAGTTTAGTGCCTCCCAAGTTAAAGAACCTGATGTACAGTAGGATAGCTCTTGGCATGTGCTCTCTCTCAAACCACTGCCACAAAAACTGGGAGAGTTTGATCAAACTCACTAACTTGTCTGAATTCCTTTTTCTTTAAGATGTATCTCCCAAATGAAATATCATACTTGGCTGTTTGTGATATACTATGGTTTATGTATCATCTTCACTTAAGTGTTATATCTAACAACATCCTTGCTCATGCATGCTAGAAATAATGCTATTGTATAAGCCTGTTTTAGTCTTTGGTATGTAAATCATCTCTCAACAGTATGATCATCTATACTTTATAGAAAATGCTAATTAAAATGTGTGTGCTTATATATATATATATACATCTAATGTTTCAGTGCCATTCTTCAGCTGCAAATAAAAATATTAAGTTTATAGTATTTCACACCATTTGTCTTCATGCTACTTTAAGTAAATAATGAAGACAAGCAAGAAGCTTACAAAAATTGTAGAGTAAATCATCACTCTTTGAATTTCAAAATATAGTATGTTGCTTTATTTCAAGTTTTTCTGCTGCTGTGATGAAGAACAAGAAAAGCTTTGTTTGATGCTGTAATGATAGGTGGCAGTAATCAGAGACTGTAATCCAGACCAGAATTTTCCACAGGTTCCAGAAAGAGAGTTCTAGAATCTAGAAGATTGGAGTAGAGAAAAGTACTGTTTTTGACTGGCTGCCTGTTAACTCTTGGATCCATCTGGGCAGGTTTTACTGTATGCCCTTTTCTTAGGATACAGAACCATGGACAACTCATTTGTACAGCATTATTTATTTTTTTTTTTTTTAGAATTTTTTTTAAAAAGATGCAGCACTTCCACACACTTGATTTAGTTTCAGCTCCTTTTAAAACCTTAGCCTGTAGATTGTACTAAAAATAAAGCATCGTTGTTTTAAAATCTTTAAATGCACCTGTCGTACTTTCACTAGACAATCTTGGAGGAAAAACTACTTGTATTTGTAAGCTAATGTAACTATTATGATTTTTAGGGCATTGCTTTGTGAAGTTTATTTTCAAATTCACAACAGTGTTTATTAAAAGTCTTGCAAAAATCTATTATCTTGTTTTATGTGGTGCATTTATTAATGATATTGTGGAAAATTATTTAAACTGTGTATTGTGGAGTTTGAAAATAATCTGTAAATAAATAGGTGATTATACACAATTTTGGAGACAGTTAAAGAAAAGAATTAATTATACATGTCTTTGGAAAATCCAGATATTTAGAAATTGATTTTGCTTGTGGTGTGTGTTTCTTTCAGGAAAATTCCTGAAGAACAAGCAAAGATTAGCTGAAATTTCGTATTACTTTGATCTGCTATTAACCAGAGGTGGATTTCCATAGAAAACACACACACACAGACACAGACAGACAAACGGAGAGTTGGTTTGGTTTTCTTTGTTCTCAGAATAATTATGTATTATCTGTATCGTTAGAGGGTGAAAATTATTTTGATGTTTCTCTCTGTATCCTTTCTTACTGACGGGCAATTTTTTTTTTTTTTTTGTTAGCAGCCAGACCCACCTGTAACTGGGAAAAGGGGCAAAGGAGGAGATGATAAGCCAAACAAAAAGTTTAAGGATTTTACCGGCAAGGCATCACATCCGCCCTCTGGTGGGCCTGGCAGACCCAAGAACAAGAACTCTCAGGTTTGTATGATTATTTTGTTATGCCACACTAAGAATATCAATGCTGCTCTCTCTCTCTCTCTCTTAAAAATAAAGCGAATATTGTCTCATTTCTTTACGGTGGATTTCTCACTAAAAAGAAGCTTTAACGTGTTTTATGCTCAGATTTACTGTTGCCATCTGTGGAAAGGAATCTCTACAAACCATTTACGGAGGCACCATATGACAACTGGCCCAATTTTTGTGGTTGTCTGACAGCTTTATCTTGTTTAATTTAATGTGTGCGCGTGTGCGTGTGCTTTTGGATTATTTTTTCTGTAATTCTCAACAAACAGCTTATAGAGAGATACTGAGAAATGTTCTTCTGGTTGTTTTTGGAAACATGGGGACCTCAGATAAATATAGGAGTGGTTTTCCAAAAGTAATCTGAATTTATTGAGTTAAACATTACAGCCAGAAGGTTCAAACTGAATAACATGAATGCATGTGTCCTGTATGGTTTGTGTAGGCCATTCCTTCTCTTTTTTTACAAATTCTTGAGTAAACAATGGACATAATTTATAAATGTAAAACATTTCCTTGGCCAATAGTCTATGGCATTTGAGAGCATCAATGAACCTGCACATGAAATCTGATGTGGACTTGGTTTTCAGGTAAAAAACCAAGAGTACGACTTTGCAGATTCTCCAGAGCTTACCCGGGTGCCAAAGAACGATGCTGTGAACCGTTTCTGGTCATCTGTTGAGCCGTATTGTGCAGAAATAAGCAATGAAGACATAAAGTTGTTGGAAGAAGTACTGCTATCATTACGTGACGATGGAGATTACTTCAAAGTACCACCTCTGGGCAAGCATTACTCGGAACGTTGGTCGCAGGAAGATATTATCGAGGAGCAAAAAGAAGGTAGTTAAGTACAGAGCAACCGATTTCTCTGAATTTGGTATAAAAGTGTGAGAGAAAATTCTTTAAAAGGGTTTTTTTTTACTAAGTTCTGTGCTAAAGAGTGTGAGAGGAACTTCAATTTTGTACCAGTTGATGAATTTAATGCTTTCCTCATATTGAAATGAGAATAACAGATCAAGAAAGTAACCAAAGTATAGAATGAAATCATTCAGTGGTTGCTATGTACCAGGCCTACCTAAGAGTTTAGACACCAAAGGTTTTTGCAAGTCACTTTGGAGGTTTTCCACTTTGAGCGGAATAGCTTGGGGTGTTCTGACCTGCAAGGTTCTCCCTGAGAGGAGTAGGTGGTGGACTTTCTATGGGAAATGAAATTAATGCACTTAAATTCAGGCCATCTCTTAGTGACACATTTGGTCACTGATTAAACATTAAGCTGTCATTTGACATTATTTGCTTTCTCAATTTTTGCAAGTTTAAGTATGGGAAAGAAAGATACATATAAGAGAGAGATGCAAATGAATCTAAATAATGCTACTACAGATTTGTAGCCTGTACTTATGTTTTTTATGTATTGGGGTAGGGGACAACAGCTTTTGGTTTAGGAAATAATCTGGCACTTTTATTGTAGCAGAACATTTTTTTGAATTATTAGCATGACGATTAGTGTTTGTTTGTTTGTTTTTTTTTGTAGGTGCTAAGATTTCCGATAAACGGAGAAATGCTAGTGGTGGAAATGCGGTGAATTCGAATGATGCAGCAAACTTACTGAAGAAGGCTGAGTCGAGGTGAAACTTTGTTCTCACCTCTCGTTTTGTTGAACTGTTATCATCCCAAGAGAAGCGGGATGACATTAGTACAGATGGACACATTACATTTAGTAGTAGCCAGCATCATTGTCAATAAACTTGTAATGTGTGCAGTGCTAGAAGTTACTTTATTCCATCAGTGCAGTAAGTAATTCATTGTTAAAGCTAAACAACAGGTAGAATGGTTTTTGTCTGGTACGTGTATTACCAGACGAGCAGCATTTAAAAGCTGGATTTGTTGATCACCTTCATTCTTCACATGCTGTAAACCAGAGTTGTCTTTGTGTCGTCTTGTTAGTGTGAGCATTTCGTGTTTAATTTTTGTGATTGGCTGTAAGCTGGCCGTTTACCATTATCTTTGACCAGTGGATTAGCTGAATTGCAACAAGCAATTTCAGCACTTTCCAAGTCTGTGGTTTGGTAGCCCAATTTAAACTTGTTTTTCTTGTTGCACAACTAAATTAGTAAAAGTTCCCCTCTTTTTTTTTAAAATTTCCTTCCTTCCTTCCTTGTTTTCTTTTAGATTAAATTTTTAGGCAGATAGAAATTCTGTGTAGTTCAGTTATGAGCAAATTCCTTAAATCATTAGATATGCAACTAAATCAGTTTGGAGAAAATAGGCTTTATCAAGGGTGGCTAATAAGATTTACCCCCCTTTGTTTTGCAAAATAAGGACAAATTCCCTTTTATAATAATAAAAAATATTTGGTTTCCTCTTTTCCCCATTAGTTTACTAACATTTATAGAAACATTGTGAAAACCAAATAAGAAAAGAAATTTAAAATATATCAGTGTGATATTTAAAATGCTGGCAAACAGGGGTTAAGAGAATGGTGCATTGTTTTGCTATTAGGATCTGTGGCACAACCTTAAAATTCATTTTATTTGCTGGTTTTCCTTTTGGCCATTTAAACTTTGACGGTGAATTTGTCAAATGGCGGCAACTTTATTTTTATACTTCTCACACACACACACAAAAAAAAACAAGCGACAGTCTTTTCCAAGCACACGGCACTTGTATGGTGTGTTGTTCACATGTGTTTGTGTTCTTGTCGAAGAGGATTTGCAAATTTACCTAACCCAGCCGCTAAGAAAACTGTCAGTAGAAGCTGAATTAAAGTGCCAGGCAAAAAGAAAATAGCTGTCTGGAATGGGTGTGCAGAACCAACAATGCCATTCTAAAAATGATCATAGATACATTTTATATTTGCAGAAAAAGCTTTAATAATGTGTGTGTGATGCAATTACAAACTTGGTGCGTGTCTTGGTGTCAACCGAATCAAATTGTCACCTGTCATTGTGGGTTGTTGCGCCGTTCTTTGACCAGGGCCATTCCTAGCCAACCACAAATATGCCATTCGAGGGTGTCCAAAATACACGGCTGGATTTCAGTTGAGAGATTGTGCAGGCCAGACCGTGTGATTGAAGTTGTGGATCTGAAGTGCAGCATTGATAACACGTGTGTAGTGCAGATGGGCTGTCGTCTGTGAAGAGGTTTGGACAAACTACTTAAGGCATGATGATCTTATCCTTGTATCTGATACCAGTCATGGCCCCCCATCCATGATGACAAGATCTTGCCAATCAATACCACCAAATTAATCCCAGCATAGCTAGAAAGATCATTCTGCAGCCTGTCTCTAAACTCTAGACCACCCATGTTATGTATAGACAGGATGTAGACCTGTCAGCGAAAAGAACGTGGAGCCAAAGTGCGATGTCACCCATCATTGTCACTGTTTTAGAAGGGTGTGTGGCAGGTTGTCCTGGATGGCACACCACTAGCATGCTGTCTGTCTAAATTCAATGATGAGGTCGTTTTTGAGAGATCGTGCTGTTGGAAAACTGCTGCTCCTGACAAGGGTAACAAGATAATCCTTGTGGCAGATCATAGTTCTTGCATGGTCTCAGCAGAAGAAGGGTATCTGTGAACTGGCCAGTCCAACAGTGCCCCTGTTTGTGCTCAGGAAATAACACTGTGATGGACATTGCACTTGGAAGCAGCGAGACTCTGCATCAACCCTCTTCGAACCATCTGATAGCCTGAGCCACCTCATTTGGTGTTAGGTGACCCCCCCCCTAGGCATCCCTAAACTGGCTTAGTACACCAGGCCTGCTTACCAAGTAAATGGTAATGGGTTTTGTGTGTGTGTGTGAAGATTAATGCAGAATAAGTGGGAGAAGTTATTTGTACACGAGTTTCCAAGGTTCCCCGGTTTAGGTGGTGATGACCATAACATTAGTTTTATGTACCATGTCATGTTTGGGTTTCTCTCATTGACATGCAGGTTCTCTTCAACCAGAACATGAGCAAATTTGAACACACCATACAAGCAGCACCGCAGGCTGGCTGGCTTTTTTGAAGAACACTAAAATACTATTTCTCTAATAGAGATTTTTCTAACCAAATTTTTTTCTTTTCTTTTCTTCTTTTTTTTTTTCTTTTGCTACAGAAAAGGGTAAGTACAGTATAATTGTTTATTGCATATCAGATAACTAAAATAGTCATGTACACGTGCATGCGTGCATGTATTCTTGTACTGTATAATCAACTGGTTTTGTTGCATACACTTTGTGTATCGGACTCACATTACTACTATAATTTTACGCCGGGGTGTTTTGGTCGGAAAAATCCAATACACCGCAGTGTGTGTTATTTGACAAAGTTTAAAACTAGCATGGTAAGCTAAATTGAAGTATTCAGTGGGGTTACTGTATTGGTTTCCACTCTCTGACACAGCCAAAAGTTATGCTAAATTACAAAAAAAAACAACAAAGTTTGTAGAATGTTTCGCTGTGTGTTTAGTATGTGTACTGTATGATTGTTCTGCCGGGAAACAACAACAACACATTTTGACACATTCTTTGTTGTTAAGTGGGAAATCAACTGTGTCATTGAAGCCAGTCACTGACAAAGTTGGAAAATAAAAGCATGGATAACTTGTCAGATTGTTTTTTTTTTTGGGGGGGGGTGGTTTTTAAAACTGTTAAGATGTTTTGCTATTGTCTGGGTAGGTGGGGTGTGTGTGTGTGTGTAAGCAACCATTTGGTTGGAAATCTCATAGGAGCAGGAGAAATCTTGAAACCATGGCATGCACCTATGAACGGAGAGGAGGCAGTTGTTTTTTTGTTTTTTTTTAATCTCTTTTGTTCCCACAGTATCTTTGTTTGCTTTTAGTACCAATGATGACTCACCATTTGGACCGCTGACCCAGAGACTTGTCACTGCTCTGATAGAAGAGAACATGATGACGCCTATTGAAGAGTCCTTAGCAGATCTTGCCGGAGGTAAAAATTTACACTTTTAAAATAAAATCAGGTCATGGCACATCCTACTTAATATCCTAGACATGTTTTCTTGCGCGCACAACATTTGAGTGAAATACCATTCATCATATGTTCCTCAAAATATTTTTGGGTATAGATCGTTAATTCAGGCGTATCCTTCTAGCAGTTTAGCAATGATTTGATTTAAGTGTTTTAAAGTTGCTGTTGTATAATGTTATAAGTTTGAGGGTCAGATTTCAGTGTTCAGATACACTTCATCATGTGAATTGGCCTAGAATGCAATCATGTTGCAGATATAATTTGTGGGAAATTAAACTTTATCAAATATGTTTCGCATTACAGCAGAAGTTTCCAAAAGTCTGAGCGATTGAAGTGCATCTAGAAGAATTAACAAATGCTAGTTATGAAAATTTGTGCACATCATAAGCAACATGGCATTCTAACTGAGCAGGCTTTTTGATAAGTGAATGTCATATTTTTTTTAAAAAGCCAACTAAGTTTTCATAGGAAAAGTTTTATTTGAAAAGGACAACGATGAAGCTGTTTTAAGCTGCCCCTTGTGCTGCTCATGTACGTGTGGAGCACAATATGTATCTTCTCACTGCGACAGCACGCCTCATTAACCAGTGGCTCTGGCACCCTTTTACATTTAGTTTTAACTAATAACAACCAGTTTAGCATGTATACAGTATCACCAAATTGGAGGCCTATGAGCAAAGATTCTTTCACCTGTAATTGGAATGGCACCTATGAAATTGACTTTGCTAGTGAAGACAAAGGAACACATTCCCGGTCTCTTCAGCATCCATGTGACATGATCATCATCATAAAATAATATGTACTTCTGCACCACCACCACAATTAGTTTGTCTTCATGAATGTGAATTTCCTTGCTCATCTTTCTTAAAAGTATTTTTGGTTTTTCAGTCAAACAGGCTTGGTCCGAGTGTAAACTACTGGAGTAAGCATACATTTGTGGGGAAATTTAGGCTGCGATATCATTTCATAGGATTCCTTTGTGCATATCTGGCAATGGCAAGCTTAACCTTTAAAAAGAAATGCTTTGATCATTAATTTGTTCCTGTCTGTCTTATATGATGATTTTGTATAGGATACTAATAGTGTTATGTTAATAGTGGGAAATAGCCCCGGCACTACTATAACTAAAACAAACTAGAGAAACCAGAATGAGGAAAAAACCATTTTGTTTATTTTCAGACTTGATGGAAGAAGCCTCTTCAATATCCCCAAAAACTTTAGCAAAACAGTTGAATATCGGTAACCCTACTCAGTTGGAAAAAAGGATCAAACGGGAACTGGAAGAACAAGGTAATTCCTATTTTTGAAGTTCAAGCAACTTCCCCCCCAACACAATACTGACTTATAACCAGTTACAAGAGTGACTACTTCAACTTGAAAGCATGACCATGGCCAGAAATCCATGCATGTATTACATTCTTAAGCCCCAACGGAAATGTGGAAAGATTTATAACCCTAACCCTAACTACACCATGTACGCATAAGGTACCCCTGTTATCTGGATTTGTACTTTCCATAACTTTTGCTGCTTTTATAAACTGAAACTTGTCAAAAGAGTAACCAACAACGGTATTCTATCAGTTCATACTCAGCTTTTCACTTTTATTGTGACAAAAGATTTATTGGTGAATTTTTTTTTTTCCCCACTTGGAGGCCGGCATAAGCTGTAATGGCTTCCTGTCTTATGTAAACCAAACTTTTGACTATTAGGGAGTTATATTCAGCAGTGACAAGATCAGAATGAATCACTAGTTTGCTTTATTTCAAAGTTGAACTAAGGGGGGGTTTTTTTGTTTGCTATACTGTAGGTATCTTAGATTTTGAAGAAAGAATTGAAGATAATCCGGATGATGAGATTCTCACCGAACTCCGTCATAAACAGGAAGAATTAAAGTCCATTAACCAGCAGAACACAATTATAACCAAGAGATTACTGAAGCTAGCAAAAGAAGAAATGGAGCATCAGAAGTTGAAGAAAAAATTATCAGCAATGGATGCAGAGGTATGGGAAATCTATCTACAAGGTCACTAGTATATATTTTGGTTTTTAGAAAAAAAATAAAAGAAAACAAATAAAAACCATTTGAACAGAAAAACCGGTAAAACATTTGTAATTTAAAAGCAGATAGATTAATTGCTACAAGAAAAGGAATTCACAAACTAAAAATAATAAAAATATTCCAATAAAAAAAGGTTTTAGTGAATGCCTGTGATGTTTTGCAACACTACCGAATAAAGTAGTTCTACATGGTAGCCAGAAGACCGCGAGATGGATTTGAATGTGCTTTTATTACTATAGCTGACTTGGCAGTATATCTCCTGCAAAAAAGAAAGAAAGATTTAAGTGTGTTCAGATTTGGTGTAAAGTAAATTTTAGGATTTAAAAATTGTTATTTTTATTTGATAAAAGCAGTGTTAATTGACCTCTCTGGTATTATTATTGTTGTTATTATGAAATGAAGGATCGTAGAACTAATTATGTACCCTGCATGCCTTCTTTTATATAGGTTATGGATGCTTACAGAAAAATCCAAAGTGCACGTCAAAAGAAAAAAGCTCCGACAAAGAAAGAAAAAGATGCAGTGTGGAAGATTCTGAAAGAAAGAAATGCAATACTCAAAACTCTGGAAGGCTGAAGAGGGTCATTTGAAAATAAGTACAAATATTTTCTTCTCTGGAGAGGAAATTAAGAAACAGATGCTCCATGCGAGTGGTGGACAGTAGATACTTAGTGCAACTGACATAATGAAGAAGCTAAAGCAGGTGCTGCTGTTTCTCATTATTGGTGCTCTAAGGTGGGCATGATTTTCTTAAGGATACTGACTAAGTTATGCACATTCAGTGCAGCATTTAAAAAGAGGAGGAAAGAGTCCTGACTGCCTAAGGAACACTAATTAACTGTCGTCCATGTGTTTTGTTTTACTGGTACCATGTGGTGGTGTACCTCAAAGTCATAATAAATTTTCTAATCTCCCTATTTCAAATTTTGTCTAAATAAAATCTGTTTTCAACTAGTGAACCCCGGAATCTAGACATCTTCCCTTTCTCTCGTTCTCTGTCAAACACACTCCAACATTCTCAATCAGGTTAGAATTTCTTCTCGTGGGACAAGATACTAGTTATTGAATAATTTTTCCTCTTTGTTGAAGTTACAGCCATGGCCAAACGTTTTGCATCATCTCCTAGAAATAACATTAACAAAATCTATCTTCATATCTACAGCTTGAGGCCGTCTGTGACTGGGACCACTTAAATGTTTGCTGTTGAATATGTACTTCTGAGTCACGCTTGTCAACGCGGTTTATGAGGTCTTTTTGGAAAATCGTGTTAGCATGTCTGATTTCCATCTCTCACATTTCAGTTTTATTTTTCCATTAAGGCTGTGTAAAGATACAGAGCAGCGTGCTCTTCAGTATGCTAATGTAACATCATTATGCAAATTCGTCAGGTTTAATTTGACTTTATCAAGAAAAATTTTAAAATTCTAGTGATGCTAAACTTTTGTCCATGGCTGTAATTATGGATAATTTTTTCACAATGCAATCACATTTCACTCTTAGTATTTATGAAAGGAAACCTTTAGTTTCTGTTTAATGCAAAAAGCATTGGATTTGTTGAACAATATTACAAAGTCAAAAAAAATTAAAGATTAAAGAATTAATAGCTTTTTAAAAAAACTAAATAACACAGTATCAACACAAATACCATTTGAAAATAATCACTTTATTTTGTACAAAAATATAGGGCAATAAATAGTAAGAATATCAATAATATACAGCCTTTTTTATTAAAATATTAATATATTTTGACAAATATTCTGCAATCAAAATAACTGGTGGTCATTAAAGTAAGTTTATTGGCAGCTTTTAAAAGAGTTCTTTTTAAGCAAATTTAATACTGCCAAAATCAAAGTTTTGCCGATGGGTCAGGTATTATCTATAGATGTGTGTGATGATTTCAGGTTCATCAAATATTTTGTCAGTTGTACGTCGAGTCTCTATTCGTGGAAGCTTGGACCAGTTGAAACTGTTGTACATGGTAACAGCTTTCTTTAGCCTCCGATCTAACAGTGCATCTTCAAAAGATTCAAACATTTGTCTAGAAGAAAAAAAGAGTTACACCAGGATGAGATGAAAATTTTCATCATGCTTTTCAGAGAAAAAATTAATTTTTTTTAAAAAATCAGTAAAATTAGAAGAAAACAACAGTAATGCACAAACTAAATGAAATTAAAGAATATAATGAAACACTTTAAAGCTGGTTAAATATAATTTTAAAAGTAATGCTCCCCAAAGATCACCTTATTTGATAAAACTGATTTTAAAAAAGAAAAACCATTTCAGTAATTTATTAAACATTTTTTGGAACAAAATAGATATTAAAAAGAAATGGTAAAATTCAAGAAAATATTCTTTTCCTTTCAAATTTTAAAACTAAATATTCATGTAGTACTTTCAGATAACTAACAGGAACTTTAAACTATAAATAATGTTTAGATAATAACAAAATATAGCTTTTTGATAAATGTAACCAAATATTACTGCTTTTATTTGCTTAAGAAATGAGATGAAATCAAACCTGGTCTGGTACTCCAGTAGGCTAGCCACCAGTTGCCAATAAATGAGGTAATTAACAAAATGGAAGAAGAATAAGAAAACGTACAATATTAGTAAGCAATGAATACATTTCCTGGAACATATCGGGACTGGATAGGATGAATCTGATGCATTGAAGTATTAAGAGAAATTTTTGTATTTATTTAAAATACTAGCAATTTCCTCTATCAGAATGTGTGGTACCGGAAAATACTAATCAGATTTTTACCATTATACTTACACATCTTGTGGCATATCATCTGCAATATTTAAAAAAAAAAAAATGAGAGGTTTTCGAAAAAGACATTGACAAAATTTAAAAACTGTTCTGTAGTGTGAATAAATAAGAGGCAGCAAACCAGAGGGAAAAAAATTTTCAACTATTTCTCAAAACCAAATCCATGAATACCAGTACTTTTGCATAAATTAATTTTAATTATATAACTTGATAACCTTCAATGTACAGTTATCTTCCTTAAAAACGAATATTTGAAAATAGAATATGTGCATTACCAGGTTTTATGCTTCCTTGTTTCATCTTAGAAGCTGTTATCACAGATTTAGGTAACTTTTTTCCAAATGCTATGGTTCGCTTTGTGTGTTCAAACTGTTGATTGTATGTTCTCTTAGCAGCAGCCACCTCAGCTATTTCTACATCTGAAATAACAAACATTTGTATGTCAGCTTCGAATGAAGTTTGCAACACCCTGCCACTCTGATTATTCAATTGTTATTTGTCTATTAATATATTTTGCATATTCTTTTAAGGGATGCTGTCACTGTATGATGTAGCAGAATTTTTGTACATGTAATGATCAGTAAGTTTTAAATAGCCAACAGAGAAACAAAAACAACAATTAAATATCTAGAATATTTTGAACACAAACAATACTTTTTCCTTCTCTTCTGCACACCAGACAATGATGTTCACAACTTGTAGTTTTCTTTTATATTGTTTAGGATCTAGAAATTGGTTAAAGTTAAGCTTTTTCTGTTTTATTAATTATTCCACGTTTTTCCCATGTTCCTAAGTTACCCACCACTTTGATTTGTGTTTCACTGAAAGTTATACACAAAGAATGGGTCACCTTCAAAACACAACTTGTTAAACCACCAAATGAAGTATCTTTTACTTCATTCTTGTTTAAGAAAAGCCTGTGTAGCCAACTATTTTGCTTCATTTTTAATTTCAAAGCACATCTTATAAAATAAAAATCTTTAAAAATCAAATAAAATTGACACGCAGGACTAGGTCATTTTAGAATCTAAATAAATTATAACTACAGAAAGAAAAAAAAAAAGTGCCTCTAAAATATTTGTACAATTCCTCAAAATTCATTTGAAACAAGATTACTGCAGACTTCAACAATAAACCAAAGAAAATGGGAAAAAGTTTCTATATTTGGTTTCACATTATTTTTTTTACATAGAAAAAAAATGGAGATTTTTAACTGAAAATTGAGAGCATTCGTGGCCATTCCCATGACACTTGTAGACAACTGATTTACGTACTGTTTTTGTGTGTATTTTATAGTGGGACTGTTTGCTGCTGAATATCTATACTTTCCAAAATGGGTCTTCCTGGCCAACACAGCAGATGACCTATCAAATACTTTATTTTTGCATAGATTTCACACTGAGCAGCTCCCAATTAGTGTTAATGTACAAAAAAAACCCAAGATGAGCAAATAAAATGTCCTTTAGGTCTTTGATGAAGTCGAGGTTTTCTTTTTAAAAAAAAAAAAATAGTTGTGATGTAGTGTAAACATTTTTTAAGGTTGCATAATATGAACAGGTTTTATTGGTGATTCTGTAATTCCTTTTAATGACAACAGGATTAGATTGCTTCATGCAGGCTATTTTATTGGAAGGGAAGAAATCCAGAGTTTCCCAGCAGACAACTATTTCTGCTGTTTGGAATCACCTACCGCCAGGCTTTTGATTTACTGTACTTACTTTTCCTGTCCAAAATCTTCACTGATGGAATGTGGAAAATCACATAGTTTCTGTAGTCTGTCTCCTGAGCAGCAGGGTTATCAAACAGACCTGAAAGTAACCACTTTAAGACCCAGCACAATCACACGTTCAGAAGAAATTTCCATCAAAAGACTTCATTTAGTGATGTGTCTCACAAAAGTAGACATAATGAATTAGTTGATAAACAATATAACTGTTTGGAGATAGTGCTGTAATCACTCCCTAATGCCACTGTCTGTAGATTCTTTCATATGTCATGTTATGACCAATGATTAAATCTTACTCCACCACAGCAATTTTGTGACTACTAGACTACTTTAAGTACAATTAAGAATGTTTTTTCTGTGACAACCAATCTTGTGCATAACACGTAACACCAGTTATCAAATCATCTGTGATCACAGGAAGTGCTTTCTTTTTTAGGCTTGTTGTCTCTATAGCAAATAGAATTCATACTATATTGATCCTGAACAGCCTCACTCAAATTCCATGAGAATAATTAAACACATTGAGCATTTTAAAACATTTCGTCAGCTTTCTTGGATTGTGTCGTCAGAAGATCAACTTGAATAAACAGGTCATCTTATTTTTTTAAATGATATATACAGAGGCTGAGTTTTTGCTGGATATAAGTGACTTAATTTTTATTCACTTTTATTATCACCAGTTTCTTTTCAATAAGACTTAGTTTAAAAAAGTTATTTTAAACAAACTTCAAATATTTTACATATTTCCCTATGCAAGAAATGCCAATTACTAAGTCAAACTGTGTAAAATGTCCTTTTCTTCCTCACAAATCCATTAATGTTACAAAAATATCTATCATATCACTTATTTCATTGGAGAGGAGGAGGAGAAGGAAATAAAATATTGCGGATTGAAACAGAATCCTGAACAAAAATAATTGTGATTTGTATCATTAGAAATCTGGCTAACTTGATCATAATAACTGACTATCATGCTTGATGCTATTAGTATTGTTGGATTTTGGGACATAGGTCATCTTATTTGAATTGATATAATAAATGCCAAGCACTAGAGTCGTTTTGGGTGTCAGTTTTCATTTTACTATAGTAAAACAAAAAAGAAAACTAAACATACTCAGGATGTGCAGGAAATGCATTTTCCTAAATTCATGGACAACTTTTTCAAGCCTGGTGAGTTGGTTGTTGTGAAGCAACAGTACCTGAAGGCAGGTGAGGTGGGCAAGAGCATCAGTTATGTCCGTCAGTTCATTGTTTTGCAGGTAGAGTTCTGACAGCAAGCGATTGTGATTCAGGCACGACAACCTTCGAAACTGCCAACAACAACATCAAAAAGCAGGAAGCCATGCACAATACTCATATGCCTATCAAAAGAGATAGCATGCGACTGGATAATGATGGCAACAAGGTTCCTTAACTGGCAGCCAAACCAAAAGAAAAATGATAGGTCATGTAAATGGACAATTAAATTTGTTGTCTAAATGGCCTTTTTGCCCCATGTGTGAGAAGCCCCAAACATTTCTGTTTACAAAGGAAAACTCAAAATGATCTACCCACCAAAAAAATTAATTTTGACAAATACAGGAGCTTTTACAAAAAATGGCAACCACCACGTTTTTTAAATGTAGAACCATGTGATCTTTACACATTTTTTTGCCAATGCATTCTCAGTTGCATACTTTCTCTAAAAAACAAAAAAATAGACTCGTAGTGAGTTAACAGACTAAAATATTAAAGAACTTGCAAAAAAAAATTGTAATTAAATGAATATGTTGACAACATAGTACCTTACAAAGTAAATAAAAGAATACAATCAGTTTCAGCTGTGGGAATCTTAATATGGGTTTTATTTCTAAATAATATGATGATTATATAAATTTAATAATGCTACATTTAAACAATTTGATAATTTATGTAACACTACCTTTTTATTTAAAAAAACTATAAGCTATTAAAGTCAATGGTGCTTTTTCTTTAATAATATCTAAACTAGCAAGCTCAACAACATTGCTGGAAAAAGAAATCAACGAAGAATCGTGGAATGAATTACTATATTGTATAATAACATCCATAAAAACATTTCATTCTAACTACTGAATATTTAAACTAGTTAAGTCCAAATGTTTTTATTTTCTTCAGCTAATTTAGTTGATGAATCAGAGAGAAATTTTTCCATAAATAATGTTGAGCTATTTGTTCTAAATAGAAAGCTGAAAACATGCCACAGACAAGTTTTCTATCAAGCACATAACCAATTCGGGGTAAGTGCGTGCATGTGTTTGTGTGGATGGGTGGCCATTTTTCTTGAAAACAGTGCCAAGTTATTTCTCTCAGATGCTCACCTTTCAGAAATGCAATAGCTTCTGATCCTAAAAAGATTCACATGCTGAAAAAAAAATCCCAATGAATTTGTACAGCATTGAAAACTGCTAACTTACAGACAATGCATTTGGTTATCTCCCTTCAAGTAGGGACTACAAATGATTGATGACCTACCTACTGCACGTAAAAGCAGAGATCATGTTAAAGTGATGAGTTATAGACTACAAAATATTATCTGAAGTGTGATGATTAAGTTCAAAGTTGGACTCCTAAGATTTGTTTTTACTATGAAACCGTGGTACACAGTACTTACTTTATTATTATTCAGCCAGAGATATTTTAAAAACCTGAATCGTCCAAGACTTCCAAGGTCAGTGATGCCTCTAACATTAAATAAATACACATATTGAGAGTTCAGAGTTGTAAGGTTTAAAAATAATGAAATATCAACAGAAAATAAAATAAGCTAAATAAACAATATACCTCTTAATTTAAAAAAAGCATTAGATATATTTGCTTCTTCTAAAATGCAGTGTAATAATTTACAAATATAATGCAAATATACTAAATTTATTTTTAAAAACATTTGTGTTATCCATTTCAGGATATGACATCCAACATTCTTTTTTGTTTTATTCTCAGTATTGTGTGTAAAAATGCCTTTTGTTTTTTTTGTTAATTCATAAATGGCTTTTACTGATGACCTCCCTATCAGTTTTAATTTCACATTTGATTGACATCACTGAAATATTCATCTTTAGTTGATTTTGATTTTTAAGACTTTTTGATTTCAACTTGTGGGTATAACTGAAAAATATGCATGAAAATCCCAAATTCAAACAGTTAAATAATAGGGCTTTTTGTCTTATCAAATGATTTCTCTAATAAAATTCATAAATGCAATGTTTGACATATGCACCTATCCATTAGTAAATGCATCTTAAAAATTCCAGTTTATACTTGCAGTATTCTTTTACATAATACATTTCTGACTTAAATTGCATTTAGTTTAAAAAACTGACCATAGCCATCATGTACTTCAATTTTCAATGAGAGAGAAAAAAAATATTTAATTATCATACACAAGAAGCTGAAGTTATACATACAAAACTTTTTAGTGATTTGGGAGTAATCAAACTCAATGAGCTTTGACTTCATTCTTTAAAAAAATTAATTCTAGTAAACTGAATCAACTAAATTTTCAAAAAAAATGTTAAGCACACAATTCAAGCATATTTCTTTCTTTTAAATATTTCTTGATTAATATATTTTTGACAACCTGGTGTAGATTATGCATGCAAGAAATATATTTTTAATTATCTATGCAAATGTTATACATGTGAACTTCATTTGTGTTTAATAAACACACACATTCACACATTAATTATTATTTTTTTTTTGTTATCAAAATTTAAATATAGTACTGAAAAAATATATAGCAAATTAAAAAGAAAATCAAAAAACTCTTTAAAGTGTGGACAACATACAATTCTATAACTTCTGGGCTTTACTAAGAGTAGAATCTACATAAACAGCATATTTTGTCAAGATTTGCTGATTTACTAGCAGGGCTATTATAACTTACTTCCATCCAAGGTACAGCTCTTCTACCTTCTTATCAATCATTAGATTCTTTCCAGAAAGCATCTCATTACCAGGGCACTTAATCAATCAAAAAAAAAAAAAAAATATCCAAATTTATGTAAATACAAATTAAAAGTATATACACGAATCTGTCATAAAAGTAAAATGATTTTACTTATTTTTGGAAACATGTAAAAAAGGCAAACAAACAAAAAAAAGAAATTATAGTTAGCCTACTTAGAGAGTTTTAACCTATACGCAAACAAAACAGAATGTTAAGAACAATTTTCTCCGCGTTTTTCTCTTGATGGGTATTTTGTATGTTGCTACATTAGTTTTCTTCTTCCTTTCTTTAACACAGACTACATCGTCAAATTTTTATTGGCGCGAAACTGCTGTGTATAGCAGGAAGAACCATGCTATAATTTTAATTGCTGAGAGCTCATTTTTCCATTATCCAATTTCTAAATCAAAGCTTGGTTTATTTTGATAGGAAGCTCGGCAATTATAATGCAGTTTCTTTCTAATACAGCATAGGTATTTTTTTCCTCATATAACACGAACAAATAGTATACAATGTGTAGTATCCAGAAGAGGCAGAAAGTTTATGGGTTATATATATAATGGAGATTCAAGACCTGGTTAAATATCACTATCATAATAGTATCTGGTGGCCAGGTATACGTGTAAACTCAAAAACAGCTGTGTAAAGTATTCTTAATCCTATTTAGGGAAGTCAACACCCAACAGCCTTTTCGGCCATTGGTGTTTTTATCTATTCATTTATTTTAATGAAACAGGATTTCAATATCTTGAATCCTGAGCAGACTGCATCAGAATAAGATTTTATTTCCTCGCATTACTGCGAACCGTCCTGAATTTCTGTATGGAAAAGAGGAGCCGAGAATGGGTGGTACGTGGTCACCTTAATGCTCGACCCCAAGCGTTCAGATGGGGAAATACGTACACAATTTAATCTAGGTATCTTAATTACAGCCTCCTAAAGTGCACGCACACACACACACACCTGTAGTAAGTATTTTAAGCACGATAAGGCTTCCCCACCTCCGCTAAATATTACCTAATCAGCGCTATGAAAACTACCTTCTTCACCGTCGTCGGCTGGCGTTTCGGCGCCATGTTCTGGGTTGCTATGATACCCCGCCTAGCATTCGGCACGCGAACCGCGCTTTACTACGAGGCGATGTTTATCGGCGGCCTATAATTAAAAGAAGGAAAAAAAAATGCCACCACATATATTAATAATTATATGAAAGCGTATGAGTAATATCATTGTGGGTGGGGGGGGGAGGGCGCGGCGGAATCTCGAACCACTTAGGGAGGGGGCGAGGGGGGATTATTTTATGATACGGAAAATGCCGACCATTGCCGAAAAACGATCGATGTTAATACGATTCTTATTTTTTTTTTTATTTTATTAATTTTATTAATTAATAATTAAAAAACGATTTAAAATCAAAGTTACGTTTTAATAAATGGATTCAAAATTAATATTTAAAAAAAAAACAACCCCAATATTTTCGTAGTGGGATCAGTTAAAGAAGCCCAGCAATGTTTTCATTGTTTGCTATTTCATTATTTATTATAGAATTTAAAATGTAGTATTTAGTAGTAATCGTTTTAATGTCCTATTAAAGGCTGGACAACCTAGCTTCCTCACCAGTTGATGGTTACCATGGTTTCTACTTTCTATGTATTTTGATGATGGAGTTTGTTGTTGTTGTTGTTGTTTTTTTTTACTAAATAAATAAAGGCTGTAAGGGGTTTCCGAGGAGATCGAGGGGGGTCGGATCTGTCGCAACTTTAATTTTCAGCCAGTGACGATAGCAAATTTCCCGTCTGTCTCGGTTTCCGGGGGAATCCCCGGTCAGGGCATTTTTAGGGCGAAAGCGAAAGTGAAAGTGAAATTACGAAATTCTGTTTTTCCGACTAACGACCGCCAGTGGTAGTGTATCGGATAGAGGGCGGGGTGCGTGCGTGAGTGAGGGTAGATAGAGGCTTCCAGAAGGAACAAGGCTTGGTTGGTACCCCTAAAGCTCGTCAAAGACCTTACCGATTTTCTGGCCATCACGGACTTCCGCCTGACCAAGGGACTCCCCTCCCCTACACGATGGACTTTTGGAGACTGAGCTTCGACTGCGATGTCTGCGGCGTTAAAATGAATTCCCGTGCGCAGTACGAGCAGCACATCAAAGGAACCAGACACCTGAAAAGGGCCCAGATGCGTCAGTCGAGAACCCCGGCCGACGACGGCAGCGATGCCGATTCCGGCGGATCGGAAGATGGAAGAACCTCGGGCTCGTCGTCGTCTGATGAAGTCTCCGATGGCGCCGACTGGAGAAAGATGTCGGATGCTTCCCTTCTGCCCCGTTCGAGTTCGGTCCCTGACATTTACTCCGGAGTTAAGGTGGTCGAGGGGTTAGAGTTTTGCAGCTTGTGTAACGTGTCGCTAACGTCCCCCCAGCACAAAGAACAGCACTGCAGTGGGAGCAAGCACCGGAAAAGGCTGATCGAGAGGACTAATCAGCAGCCGCCTCCCCCGATCTCTGACTACAGGTCTCTGTTGGAGAAGGGGTTCACAAGCGACAGTCCGAATCATCTGGGGGACAGGACAGATTGGCATCAATGTAAAATTTGTAATTGCAATCTCAATTCTGAACAGCAGCTGCGTATACATGAAGATAGTCCGAAGCACAAGAAGCAATTGGAAAAACAAGTTCTGAAGATATCAAGACTGCGTGAGAATATTTCTAAGATCACTTTAGAGGAACAGGATTGTTCTTCGATTAGGAAAATGGTACAAAAGATGGTGGAAATGGGTGTCGGGGGCAGTATAGCTTGGCAGAGCAAGACTGATGATGAAAAGTATGCCAAAAAATGTCACCAAGTGGATCCTGAAGAAACAATACCAAAGCAGGTGTATTGTGGCGATGAGAGAGCGGTGAGCGACAGTGAGGAAGAACAGAAAAAGGAATCTTTGTTTAGACTCAAACCGCTGGTAAACAAGGAAACAGGTGCACTCAACCTGATTAAAGACAACAGTGGTGCTGCTGAGAAGCAGGTGCTGTCTGTTGATGGAGGAAATTGTCAGGAATTGGAGGTGAATTTGGATCGTTTAAATAATAGCATTTTTTCTTTCATGTCCCCTGTAGAGGATTTACCGGCAGACAAAGTTGTGTCAGATGACGAAAATCCTGGTGAGGTAACTGATCATGAGATACTAAACCTGGAAGGAGAAGGCAACAGTGAATCACAGGTGAAAAATGTGGAACCTGAAAAGAATTCCAAAACTGAGAGTAAGCAAGAAATCCTTTTACATGGTAACAGTGATGACAGTTCCGTTGTTGAACAGGAAGAAACGTCTGAGACCACAGAGAAATTGGGAAACTGTGGAAATTCTAGTGGTAGAAAAGTGGTGAATCGCCTGAGCACACCTAACTGTTCTGGAGCAGTGGAGGAGAACTGTGTTACAGATGATTCAATAGAGAAAATCATCTATGAAGGGATATGCACCATTTCTTTCTGTAAGATTTGTAAAAAACAGCTGTGTGGAGAAAAGGTTGTGAAGGCTCATTTAAAAGGGCGTATACATCAGCACAATCTATCTGTACAGCCAGCTCTTGACCGAAACATTGATCCAATAAGACAAGATTTTGAAGGTGATGCAGAAAACATTGCTTATGAATTAACAAACAACATTCCTCGAACCTATCAAGTGGAGCTATTTATAAAAGCAGCATCTGGTGATAATATCATTTTTCTCCCAACAGGTACCCAATTTATCTATTACATCTCTTTCTCATATCTCTCCCTCTCTCTCTACATTTCTCACTCCATATATATCCATCTCTCACTCCATTTATCCATCTCTCTCTGTGTTTTAAGTGTGAAATTGTATCACTAAATATAGTGAAACCTGTGTGTTTTCAGCATTATCTGTTCACAGCAGACAGTGGTGTCCAACTTACCAAGAAGCTTCTTTAATATGAACTGTCCATAATTCAACAATTATGAAGCATTTCAATATTTTTTTTTGTCATGTTAACACTAGAAGAACAGCTGTGTGGAAAGGATTTTATAGTAGCAAGATTCTAGCAGTTGGAATATTGGTTTCTTTTTTTTTTTAAATTTGCCAATTTAAATTTTACATTCCAGGTACTGGAAAGACTTTTATTGCAGTGATGCTTATAAGCCACATGTTGAAGCGGAATCCGACACGTCCCGTTCTCTTCTTGGTTGACAAGGTCTTGCTTGTGTTCCAGCAGTCGAAGCTGATCATGAGGGAACTCAATCAAAAGTTCATAAGGTAGATTACTCCTGACTTCACACATTAAACAAGCCATGAATTTCCAGGAAAAATATGTTGAGGAGTGGGGAATCTATTAGAAGTACGCAGACATTATAAAGGTGGCAGATCTTGATCAATAACATAACTGATTTTCTTGCTTGTATAAAATAATATATATAACATAAGTCCAATCCAAGCTTTCAAATAGTTTTATTTATAATTCAGCATTGGCAGTCAAATTGTATTGTAGAGTGCTGTGTCCAGGTTAGATTATTTCTCTCTTCTTCATTGGAGAGGTAAAATTTTGTGCTTTCACCATCTGTAGTGCCAAACAGAAAAGATTTGGGTGAGACTTGAGGCCTTTAAATTATTCCCATCTTGGAATGATGCTAAGGACTGGGAAAATAATGGTTTACAGACTACAAAAACCAGAGCGGAATGGGAATTACTTTTCCAGATTCTATGCTAAATAGAAATGTTTTTAATGTCAGCAGTGTTATGTGGAGTCCATCTTCTTCACGGTCTTTGCTTATTCTGACCGAGCAAGCAAGCGGCAGAGACGATCAGCTGAAACATCGCTGTATCTAACTCTGTCTTAAGTGTCATCTAGTTGTAAAATAGCTGTTTATTGCTTTTCGGCCTTAAATTTAAAAAAAAAAAAAAAAAACCCCTGTTAAATTTTTTTTTAATGATTTTACTGATTTCTTCTTCTGAAAAATTGTAAACCTTCGTTTTGCAGAAACGATTTGCAGAATGAAGGTGAATGCGTCGAGAGGGAACTCCACGTGGCTTCTCTCTGTGGCGGCTCTGTGGATGCAAAGGGTATACCTCTGTGGAAAAACGATGTCATTGTTGCAACAGCTGGTAAGAAACATTAACCCCTTTACTTCTAAAGGGGTTTAATTTTGCAATGTCATTCACTGGTCTTTTTAAATATTCCTGCACAAAGATTGTATGTTTATTCCAAATGAAATATAGTATTTCTAGGGAATTTTTTTTTTCTTCTTCGTAAACAGATTATGCATCTTTATGCAGCTTTCAGTCTTTGATAGAGATGTGCAGAACATTTGGTAGGCGACATAGGGAGAATGTTTTTTCTTATTTTTGTATTTCGAAAGTAAAAATGACGCATACATCTGATTGGTGAAATTCATCACAGTAGAAAATCTAAATTTGCTGCGATTTTGTACATGGATTTAGGAAAATGTTTTATAATCAATGAGATTTTAATTTCTTCTTTAATCTCAGTTTGCAGTTTTAGCCATACTGACCAGGTGTGTAGGATACTAGCCTGCTTTGCCTAAGGGCACAAGTTTGATCTCCATTTGGGACCATCTTGGTTTTTTAAACTTCTTATACCCTGATTTTGCCTGTCTCTTGTGTCACTGTTGGTTTTCTCCCACAGCTAAACATTTGGATTTTGCTAAGAACTTTTCATTTCCTGCTGAATACCGAGTGCCAAATGCCATGAGTTTCAGATTTCCATGCTTATTAGTGGTAACCATGGCACTTCACCACCTCACCAGGTACAGATATTTATTATCATAGAAAAGGTGAATATCTGGAATCCTATTGATGATGGCGTGCCACTGCCACGCTAACCTACCACCTAGGTGTAATTGTCGAAATCCTAAACTATCGCCATGGCATTTCTCGATCCCTGAAGTGGACTAAAATAAGACATAATGTATCTAGATTTATCTTTTTTTTTTTTTAAAAAAAAAAAATCGTTCTTCGGCTGGATTAAAATGGACTGAAAGTGACTGAACCACATCAATGACTTTCTCAGTCTTACAAACTGGACAGAAAACTATTTCCCTTGCTGAGGTTCACAAAGACATCGATTTTTGTATTTGTAGAAAGCTGTGAACTGAATGTTGTAGACATCACAGGGAAATCTTATGGACTTTCTTGAGTTTTAAACTGTAAAAATGTGAGCAAGTTTAAAAAAACTCTGATCCAAGAACAGATGCACCATGGTTATGCTTTGTTTCAGTCAGTCAGTAAGTCTCTTTGTTAAACGGTAAATGTTTTTAAAAAAAAAAACAAACAAGCAAAGGAAAACATTTTAAGGTGACATAAACAATGTAGAAATGGGGATAAAAGTGGGGGTGCAGGCTGCTCTGACTACTGAATCTGATTTTGGAAAGTCGGCTGAAGTCGCTGTCATTCTTAGGCATGCATACTACTGAAGCACAGCTCTCCTGTTGGTCTTGAGGCCAGGTCTTGTCATTGGTTAAAATGTGCTTCAGCACTTGGTTGCTATGGCAAAAACAAAAAAAAAGAGGTAGTGACTCTCGAATATCTTTCTGCATACCTGCAACAGTTTAAAAAAATCTTAGGATGTGTCATAGTGTAGGGTAGGGGAAGTAACGAAGTTGAAAAGTGACTTTACAATCATAGTATCTTTACTGTTTTTTTCTGTTAAAAATGTCCTGTGACAAAGAAAAAAACAGAAAAATCATTTAGAGATTTGGAAGTATGTAAATATAATTATGAACACACACAATTTCCAAAAAGAGTTAGTAAAGATTCATATATGTCTTGCAGTAACTCTGTTTGTTAAATGAATTTAAAAACTCAAAAGCAGTGTTTGATCAGCCTTTGCCTTAAATCTGGAGACTCAACCACTTTCATTTTTTTTTTCTTTTTAGCGTTTTGTTCCAACTTGATGCAGCAGAAAATTTTGAAGTGGCAAGATTTCAGCATGGTGATCATCGACGAAGCACACCACTGCATTAAAAGCCATCCCTTCAACAGAATTTTAAAAGATCAGCATCTGACTCTGCCAGCCGATAATCGACCAAAGATACTTGGTCTGACTGCATCCCCTGGTGGACAGGATAGCATTAAAAGTACCATTGAGTTGCTCTCTGAGCTGCTTAACAACATGGGCAATTCTCGTATTATTATTGTGGAAGAATATCAGGATGAACTCAGAAAAATTAAGTCCAACGCTAATCTTATTACTGAAACTTTGCCACCAAATAATGAAGAGAAAATGTTTATTTTCATATTGCAAACATATCTGGCAGAATGCCTTTTCATCCTCAAAGATGTAAGCACGATTTTGCATTATGTAGATTTGCACATTTTGAATTCTGCCGCTCATGATAAACAAAAAAAGATATCAGATTTGGCCAAGATGCTGAATGGAGAAGTTCTGGAAACATTGCAGCTTGGTTTGGCATCATCAGTAATTACAGTGGATCATGCAAAAAATCGTGTTGCTCTCCAAAGTCTTCTCAGCCATACTAAAAAAGTTTGCTCAGCACTCAGTGCTGCTGATGAGATGGGAATTCTGTTTGCACTAGATGAGTTGCAATCTCTACAGAACTCATCAAACCAAGAAGGATTTCAGACTGCAAAGGAGCTGAATTTGCCGTACACAGAATTGAACAAGCTCATCATAAAGTACCTGAAATTCAAAGATATCAACTTGGATGATGAGGACAGTGAAGTGACATCGACTTTGAGGTGTCTCATACATCAGCTGACTAACCTGGAGCTCATCAACTGGGAAGACACAGACAAGGTTCGCCCCATGGCCCTTGTTCTGGTCAAGCAGAGGAGAACTGCCAACAAGTTGTGCAAAATTCTGAAGGAGTCCACTCTGATTAAGCATCACAAACTCAGCATTGTGGCTGTTGTTGGGCATGGTGGCACCTCAAGAGACTTCGGGATGACCATCTCCCAGCAGAAGCAAGTGTTGGATGAAATCAAAGGAGGGATGCACCAGATTATAATAGCCACATCAGTGGCCGAGGAAGGAATCGACCTGCCAAAATGTCAGCTTGTGGTGACCCTCAAGCCACCAACATCCGTCACGGCGTTGGTGCAGATGCGTGGCCGAGCGAGAAAGAAGGGCAGCAAGTTTCTTGTCATCTGTGACAGCGAAAAGGAGAAAAACAAAATCTGTTTGTTAATGGAAAAAGAAAAGCTAATGGAAGACGCCTCAAAATCACTTGTAAAAATGAACACACATTATGCCAACTAAAAAAAAAAAATGCGGAAAAACAGCATTCTGAGATATATGTTGAAATTTTAGCTTTTTTATAAACTTTTAGCACATTTTATCAACTTTACAGATTTCCTTAACATTCAACCACTGGGGAATTTTTAGCTATCAATATCTGATAATTTTGACTACAGTTTATATTTATATCCATATGTATATATATACACGCACAAACATACAATACACAGGTAAGTTGTTTGTGTATGTGCATAAGTTTATATTTATATTCATATGTACATACACACACAAAAGAAAAAATCACAGGTGAGTTGTGTATGTGCATATGTATTTTTAAAATCTGCATGATTTAAAATAATTTGTAGGTGTCGAGAATGATAAGTATATACAAGTTTTGGTGGGTTGTGTGTTAGTTGATACATAGATATTTTGGATGTGATTCTTTGAATATGAAAGTTGTATAATGTACACACACAGACACTAGAGATGTTCAGATGAAACTGGTATGAAATAGCATTGTCATAATAATGGTATTTGAACCCTAGGTTTCATCTGAACATCTCTGGTGTGCATTTTTTTTTTCACATTTTTTCTTATAAACCCAGGTTGTCATTTCTTTGGATGACTTTTGCCTTATGGGCATTAATTAGAATTAAGTACACTGACTGTAAAATAATGTTAACAACATAAGATAAATAGTACTTCAGCTGCCCTAACATTAACTACAAATGAAGGCATATAATCTAGTGCCTCCATGGTTCAGTATTAAGAGGCATATGATTACATTTAAGAAACCTAATATCTGCTGCTTTTTTTTTGTATTATTTTGTGAAAAATGTCCCTAAATGTAGCTATCCAAGACATTAAATACAAAAAAATGATTTGTTAATGCATCTTTTACTGGAATTCACTGAAAGCAGTATGGAAGTTCCAGATAATAATTAAAGGATCTTGATTCTTCTGATGTGTGGTGAGTTGTAGCAAACATAATCAGATAAGGTAATATAATAAAGCAAGGTTTATAATGGATCATGTCTAACATATCCATTCTTCATCTGACACAACCACCAACAGTTGCATATATGTGTATTTTTGACAGTTATAATTATTTAGCTTTGAAGATTTCAAATATATAAACTGTAGTTTAAAAATTACCATTTTAAAATTATTTTTTCTTCTATCATAGAAATTATTAGTCATCATATATTACCAGAAGAGACTATATAACTGTAGAGGTTTCAAATTTTGAATTGTAATATGGCTACCCTGTATTTTCATTTCTTTCTTTCTTTTTTTTAACTACTGGGACTTTCAAATAATGTTATTTAATAATAAACTGTTATCAAACTAATGTAATACATTTTCTGTAACACCTATAGAAACAAGATGTAGTTCTGAAATGTGCCATCTTATTTAATGCTTGATGCCTATCCAATTTGTAGGCAAGTATTATTATCAATATTAATATATCTGAGAGAATGAAATGCTTTTTTGGGGGTAATTTATTGCAATACACTATGGTTAATTTAAAAATAAATTCAATTAATCTTTTTTCTGTGCCTGTGAAAAAACTAATTGTAATTTTTTCTTGTTTTTATAGAAATCTAATACATATTTTCAAATGTTTGCATGTTTGTTCTTTCATGGCCAAAACCACAAACCCTAGAGGGCCCCGAAATTTCTGGTGTAGGTACCTCAGAATCTGGGAAAGGTTTTAACCTGCTGCACATTGGCCTAATGCCATTTGTGCCAGGTATCCCAGCTAGCATACGCTATAAATTTAATAGATTGCTACAATTTTAATGCATCTCTCTTTAGACAGTCAACATTTAAAATCTTCTAGATAACCGAAACCAAAGATTTTCTTAAATTGAAAGAAAGGGTTCTGACAACCCTAAAAGAAATGTTTTAATTTACAAAATATACAGTTATAGCTTTTTTACATATTGAGGTTGCCATGGACTTTCACATTCATTCAGTTATTGGCATATTTGCTAATGTATTCCAAAACAAAAAGCGTGATCCACCCTATAGCTTGCTGTTCTGGAATTCAATTTACTACATTCTATGAAAAAAAGATAAGGTGGCTATGTCCTTAAATGGTAGGTGTTGAAAAGACAAAACAAGTCAGCAACCACTTACTCAAATCAGTTGGGATGATCTTTATGAACTGAAATTTAATGAAAAGGTTTTAGAATCTCCCATTAAGCCCTCTCGAGAATGCCTTCTACATCAGTATGGCTGTAGTAGGTAGGATGTTACCAGCTTAACTATAGATAGCTCTTTGGCTACAGTAACTTAACTAAAAAAAATGCATATCCCTTTCGTACTGTTGTCATGTTAAATAATTTTCATTTAATACTTTATCATTCTGGCCTTAATACATTTCAGTACAAGAAAATTGAATTTTTAGTGAGGCAAAAAAAAACATATATGTACACATTGCCTTAAGGAAAAATTTGCCTAACTCATTTGCTTTTAACCAAGTTTCCAAGGGAGCTGACATCGTCATAACTGCAATTCTCATATGGTAAAATGAAAACTAGCAACTTCATATATAAAACAGGTGCAAATGCAGCAAAGTAGAAATGCTGTTAAAAAGTTAGTTTACAGAATCAGAGGTGTTCCTGGTGGAGAATTAATTTGACTTTCTAATACTGACTTCAATGGAATTCCAAGCTAGCAAAATAATTTACTTTTCAATCTTTAAGATGTATTTATTTGTAGGAAAGATGCTTTCACCAGTAAAGGGACAACCTATGCAAACTAGTGTCAGTGAATGAATAAAGACAGCATTGACGTGTAAGAAAACTAATTTTGAAGCAACAGCAAAGTTCTCGAGGTTCTCCAACAGCTCAACCTTTTATTCCTCCTTGACTGTTTTCAAACTGAAATTCTCTAATCAACACCAATTTGGCATCTGTTATCAACTTTAGTTTTAAATGTTATCATCAATAATCACTGAATAGTTAACAGTAATTTTCACCAGTTTTAGCTTATGACCCACGATAAAGCTGATGTCTTGGCTGTTTGTCCTTTTTTCTTGGTCAGAGTGGATACTTTAACCAGAGTCACCTGTCTGAAAACACCTGGTAATTGTGCATTCCTTCATGGCTGGTCCAAGCTTTCCGGGTCCAGTAAACAGCATCAAGAACTGCAATTATCTTCAGGCTTTTAGTGCATAATTCTTTGATTTGGAGAATGCGAGTTTTGAGTGCTCTCTGGAAACAGTGGGATGATTTTTTTTTCTTTTCTCATTTGTCTGTCTAACTCCACCAGCCATTCTATAAACAGCTAAGAAATCATGCAGGCTGCTATGTTAGCATACCAAATGGTTGAGAGATGGCTGGTTTCAAGTTTTCACAGATTTTTTTCTTTTTGCACTGCAACGAAACATCACTCTTCTTCTGTTAACAAGGCAATCCCCTCTTTCCCCACAGATGTAACAACCAGAAAACTAAGAGTAGATCAGTTCCCTCACCCATACAAATACATCCTTGTAGCTAAATCCATTCCCAAGTGACAAACGTTTGCATTTCTACTGTAAGACCCGAGAACCGATACCGCCCTGAAATCATGGAATCCAATTTCCATAGCAAAATGTAATGCCATTTCTTTAAGGTTTATTCCAGTTATTCGGATACTTGTTTGTTTTGTTGTCTGTTGGAACAATCTTTTCAGGAAGTGATTTAACTTCTCATATTTTTGGTGCTAAACACACTTTGAATCTCCTCCCATTGGCATTTCTCTTGGACTCGTTCAAGTACAAATTTTGCCTTCAAGACGTTCAAAACAGTCGACTGCCTGATTCCGAATGTTGCAGCCGGATATCTCACGCTCAGTCCAGGGATGGGCCTGCCCCACCCCCTGATAAGGTTGGACTTTCTCATTTATGGTCAACCCAAGATGTGCCCTTTTTTGTGGTGGCAGACATTGCGAAGAATGATTAACCTTTGCTTAGCTGCACCTTTTCCACGACTATAGCGATCTAAAAGCAAGTGTAGCGGCTAGGACTGTATCAACTGCCTGTATTGTCATCATCAGTTTAAAAAAAAGAAAAAAAAGGGGGGGCTTTTCCTTAAGTGTGCGTGCCAGATGAAAGGGCGAAAGGAACCATTTGGACCCATCCTGCGCAAATGCATTAGCCAGTCAGCAGGGCATGGGGTTAATAAGGTAATTTCCAATGGTGGGGAGGGGGAGTTGCAGAAAGTTACTAATTTACTGCACTATGCCATTAGAGGAGTTGCTTGCTGATGGCAAGAAAGAAGTTGGGGGGGGATGGTGCATGGAATAATGGCAAGAAAGGTACTAGTAACTTGAGGCCCAGCAGACCAATACAGCTTTCTCGGCTGCGGGGAGGGGGAGAGGAGGGGGGTCATTCACTTCGTTGCCAGTTAGGTAATGTCGTCATTTCAGAAATCTTCGATGTGTTTAGGATGGAAAGATTACGATTTCTGTCAGCTCGATGCCGAAAATAACAGGTTTTCGTGCCCCCCACAAACCAGGGGAGGCCTGCATGCTTCCGTCTCTCAGAAGGCGGAAACGAGCCCAGCCCAGCGGCATCCGGCCACAGCCGCGGGGGAAAACGGGCAAAGGAGAATTTCCGAGAGCAGGAGCCAGACGACAGGAAATTCCAGGACAGTATCCCGATATATATATATATGTATACTGCTGTGCGTCTGTCAGCGATGGCGGTAACCTAATCACCCCCACCCTGACCCAAAGAAGCCGGATGTCAGCCATTACCCAGGCGCGAGCCGTCCACCGGAAGTGACCGGAAATGCGGAAGTAACCGAGTTTTTTTTTTTTTTTCCTTCTTCCCCGGGGCGGCCGAGCTGGCGAGGCGCAGACGGGGGTCGGGATGGTGATGGGAAAGGCTTTCCGGGTGTACCACAAGCTGGACCCGCCCTACAGCCTGCTGCTGGAAAACAAAAACCGAGATGACACCCTGATGTTCGAGTCGAACGCCGTCGCCGTGTTGAGTAAGTGGCCGCCCCTGTTATATACTATACTGCAGGGTCCCGTCTGTCCCCTGGTCCCGTCTCTTGTGGTGGCTTTCAGCACGGTCCATCCAGAGAACTGGTGACAGTGACTTGTGGTGTATCGCTTGCCACAGACAGACAGGGACCAACGAGGATTAATCCCCGATATTTATAAACGGAATTAGATTAGCTGCTTTCTTTTACACACTCACATACACACACAAACATACACACACAAACAAACAAACACACACACACACACACCACACACACACACACACACACAATCAAACATACACACACAAACATACACATACACACACACAAACATACACATACACACACACACAAACAAACATATACACACACACACAAACATACACACACAAACATACACACAAACAAACACGCACATACACACACAAACATACACACAAACAAACAAACACCACACACACACACACACACACACACAATCAAACAACATACACACACACACACACAAACACACACATACACACACACAAACAAACATACACACACACATACAAACATACACACAACACACACACACAAACAAACATACAAACACACACTCAAACAAACACACACACACACACACTCAAACAAACATAAACATGCACATACACACACACACTCAAACAACACATACACACAAACATACATATACACACACAAACAAACATACAAACACACACTCAAACAAACATAAACACACACAAACATACATATACACACACAAACAAACACACACACCACACACTCAAACAAACATACACACATGCACACAAACACACACTCAAACAAACACACACACACACAACTCAAACACACAAACATACACATACACACACACTCAAACACACATACACACACACACAAACAAACATATACACAAAACATATACATAAACATACAAACACACACACAAACATACATATACAACACACAAACATACACATACAAACACACACTCAAACAAACATACACACACACAAACATACATATACAAACATACAAACAACACACACACTCAAACAAACATAAACATACACACACACACACACACTCAAACACACATACACACAAACATACATATACACACACAAACATAAACATACAAACACACACTCAAACAAACATACACACACACATGCACACAAACATACATAAACAACACACACACACACACACACACACTCAAACAAACATAAACACACAAACAAAAACAGACAGACAGACAGACACAAACATACACACAAACACACAGACAGACACAAACAAATGCTGCAGTAGAACATTTATAATTATAATATAGAAATTGCTGCTTATTTAGGCAAGTTTTTTCCATATGAGTATTTAAAACTGGAGTTGAGTTGATAAAAGAAGATGGAATGGAATCAAAACTAATGGAGAATGTGGTTTCCCTGGTGACCAACTTTGTTGTATATATATTTAAAAACAATGACAATAAGAGCATTTTTAGCTTGTCTTATTAGTCTTTTAGGCCTTATTTTGCATAGGATTACCACCATTAATTAGCTAAGCTGTTGAAATGGAGTTTTAAACAGATTTTGTGTGTCAGTGTTGTCAGTCTCTGAGTGTGTGTGTGTGTTTCTGTGTAAATTTCTGTACCTTTCCTCAGAAAAATACAGAACAGTGGAAAAATTCTGAGGTTGCAGGATATAGTGGCAAATAGGTTTTACATCGATTATATACATAATTAACTTTAATATTAAAAATTGTACATGTGCATATTAAATGACATTAAATAAAGAGGATATGACTGTAAATCAAAACTAAAACCAAAATCATTAGGAAAGTTGTATGTAAGCAATTAGTATTTGAATGTTTCTCCACTATCACCTGAAAAGGTGGAGAGAAATAGTTTTTTTATGAAGATGTTCTTTCCCACCATATTAATTCTGTTGGAACATTTCAAGGAAGGGAAAAAAATAACCAATTCATCTGAAAATTTGTAGAAAATCAACACACTTTGTTAAATCTAAAAACAAAAATAAAGGTTTAGTTGACTTGTTTTTTATTGTGCTGGTAAAACAATTATTGCATTTGTTACTTCTGTTTTAATTAATTTTAAAAAATCAATAAATGCAAAAGGTGTAGCAGATTATTTTTGGCTAAAATAAAATCCACTGTTAATCGAAGTGAAATCCATGACAAAAAATGAAAGAAGAAAGGAACTTTGTTTGCATTGCTAAGAATATTGTATACAGGTACATGAGATGTTTGATCTCACTTTTATCTATTAAGAGTTCATTTTGATTGATATAGATTTTGTTTTTAAGTCCTCACGTTTGCCTAATTTCTTTCAGGTTATGCCTTTGTTTATCAGTTAAAGTCTAGTTTGGTTCTGTTTATTTTGATGTCAAGATATGAAAATATGCCTTTTCCCTGTGATTTCCTAGTAGTCTTACCTGCTGATTGCTCTCTCACCCTACCTTTTATTATTTTAAATCTCAAAAAAAAAATACTTCATTTTAATTTCTTTTTTCGCTTTTCTAAATCATAAAATGTTGTTCAGTGCTATTTTTAAGTTGAACTAAAATATATCCACAGCAGATAAATAGATGTTTTAGCTTAGGTTATTATAAAGTAGCTAATGTTGTTGTAAGTCTGATGGCAGTGTAAAAACAGGCTGAAAAGAATAATATAATGTTCAGTAACACACAAAAAAAATTTGTCATGTATAATGTACTGTAATGTGTAAATAAGTCATCTATAATATACCCGGAACCCGTGTAGATGTTCAAACACATCTCGCACGACTTAAGCCATTGAGGTACACATCACATTACCAATTGACCAAAAAGATAGCTCCAGTTCTGCCTACAACTCCTAAACCGTAACGTACGCTTGGCAAAATATGCAAACTCTCGGAAAGCATTTCCCGTGCATACTTCCGCCAAAGTGTGTGTTGCGGTCCTGAGTTTTAAGCACCCATCTGCTTGAAGTAGCTTTGTGGTTGTCTCATACATCATTCGTGATGTAGCACACTGAAGAAATAGACCATGCATCATGTAATACAAACCAAAGTCTCTCTCGTTTTATGCATTACAACATGTAAAGTAATTTTTAAATGTCTATAAAAGCATTTAAAATGGTTAATAGTAGGCTATTTCACGCCATTTTGACTCCCGCCACACAGCCATATTAACGCTCTGTATAGAGGGTATCGAATTTGAATAATTCTGCCATATTAAATGGGCACCTTCAGAACAGGTGGGTGATATGGTTATTTGTAGTACATGTAAATGGGGAAAGAAAGAAAAAAAAAACAAATTAGTTTTTTTGGTAGAGTACCACATCCATCCATCCATCCATCCATCCTGGTTAGATAAGGAATTCGGTAATGTTTTCACCATTGCTTGGTTATACTTTTACCATGGGCAAGTTAATGTTGCTCTGAGGCACCAGGGGGAAGAAACCGTATCCCTTGTAGGATGGTTTTGTCTTTTTTTTTGCAGCTGTCTTCCAAATTGCAGATACTTTATTGAATTGTTGGTGAGAGTAATTTGTGAGGGTAGAAGTTAAAGTGTTGAATTTAGGCATCCATCAATTAGATACCGGGTTGGCCTTGCCAACACCGAACTACCACTTTTGACTGTTGGCTGTAAACAGGTTGGGTCAGGGAGCATCTCCAGGCTGTCTGTGCACTTAGGTGCAGCCATTGTTGTTGAACTTTTGGATTTCTGGACTCACTGGAGAGAAGGGACAGACAGTAAAGGTTTGTTTGTTCCTCATCTGCTGGGGCCCATTCCTTTCAGTGTTGTGCACTGGCTTTTGTAAATGGAAGTTTCCGTTAAGTGAGTCGCCCATGGTGTCCCAAAAAAAAAAAAAGTGTCTTTGGCTCAAGCTATAATATTTTGTCAGGGGTTGTGGACTGTGGGATCAGTGGTGCGTTGTGTGACCATTGATGCTGCAGCAAATTGTGCGATGTTATGCACACAGCCATCTGACAGTTCGGGGTCTCTGGCAGTATCTCATTTTGGCCATAGTTTGGATGCCCAATGACACTACCTTGCTTAAATAACGAGATTTTTGGCAACTCTGCTACTGCACATCCTCATCGACTATGAGTGCAGTTGTAGACAGCGATGCACGTGGAAGGAAAAGAAATGGCGGAACATCTCACAGACTGAGTCACTCTCTCCAGTATGCCTTTACCAGACCTTCATACCAACAGCTTCACAGAACTGAAGTATAAATCTGAGCTGTTTCCAAAGAAAGTTAAAGAAATTGTTACTTCATAGTCAGATGGAATATCTGCACAAACCATTAAAAGAAGGATCATAACGATGGCCTAAGAAAAAACCAAAATCAAACAAAATTGATGAAGAATGATTTTCCTTTTGAATAGAATTAGAAATCAGATCAGTCCAGGCATCTGATAAAGAACCTAAGTATTATTTAAAAAAATAGAAAAATAAAGCAATCTCCATACCTCTTACTGACCAGAATCTAAACACCGCCACCTTTGACCCTGCTGGATGGAGAGACCCTATTTTATATCAGCATCTTTCCTGGTTCTTTGGCCATCCAGGGGTCTGTATTCTTATTCTTCTTCCAGAGGACTAGGGATAATCTCACATTTTCTCTCGTTATTCTCATTAGGAATAATTTATGCAATACTATCAATTGGCCACCTTGGATTTATTGTCTGAGTTCACCACTTGTTGTTCTCTGTTGGGATGGACATTGACCCCCAAGCCTAGTCGCTGCTGTTCCAACAGGTAATTGTGTCTGCTCCTAGAATGTAGTTCCAAAATCTGTTTTATTTAAGACTTTCAAAATTATCTTTTATATCAGTTGTTTGTTTGTTTTAGCATACGATGAGCTGCTGTCAATTAAGAAGCAATACACGAAGATACTAGATGGCTATGGCTGTTTGGGTGTTCTTAGCTTGAATGTAGGTAGGTATCAGTGTAATGCAAAAATAAGAAATTTTAATATTTTTGGTTCACAAAAGATCAAAATCTACATTTAATCTAAGAAGTTTTACCATGATTATAAATGAAAGAATTCAGACTTCTTTCTTTGGAAAGTAAAATCCAAACTCTCATTACCCATAATGCAATGTTTCTAGGTTAAGGTCCCTTTGAACTATAGGTGATAATGTTTTGTTAAACTTTGATAATGTTTTTTAATAATGTAAAAAAAAAACGAAAGAAAGTGTCGTCATTACTTGTAGTGTTAGTGCCAGCTCTCTGATTTCAAGCCGCGCCTCTTCTGAGCTTTGGTTTGATAGAGAGATGCTTTGTCTTAAGCAGAAGAATATCTTTAAATGATTCTCTGCTCCAATGGAAGTTTTTCAGTGTAAACCAATGCTGAGAAATTGAACAAATACTTTTTTGACACGGGCTCGTCTTGCCATTTCAAAGCCTGAAGGGAACTGATGGAGACAGGTGAAGAACCGACCATAAGTCGAACGGCTTGCTGCCACAAGTTATCGTTCATGGGACAGCAAAGAGATGTGAACGGCTTCAGCGTTGTGTTGTGGACAGAGAACAGTAGGAACTTGGTGGTTGCAAGGCAGTGAATGTGCGCCAGTCCTTGTGCATCTGCAAACAGAAGAGGATAAATAAATTTTAATAATCCAGAGCTGGTTGGATTGATAGAAGCAAAAAAAAAAAAAAAACAAACAATCTCTTCCTCCCAATAATATCTCTGAAATTGCCTTATCTGGTGTGCAACATTATGAACTTTATTTTCGAAATTTTCTGGTGGTATATGCATCGAAATGTCTCGCTTTCAGGGGGTCAGTTTTAGCTTTGATTTGAGGTTGGTACCCCTGCGAGAATTAAAGGTTTCTAATGAGCTCTCATTATCTTTACTATTATAAAATACAGTGTTGTTGTTGTTGTTATTATTATATTAATAGACATGGAACTATTTTGTTAACACACGTACAGTGAACACCATAAAGACACCACTGCTTTGCTTCAGGGTCAGAGGTGTAGTGGCTGTCATACTTTCTCTAAAAACTATTTATAAAATTGCAAGTTTGTTCTGGACTCACCAGTTAATTATTTTTTTTTTGCCTAAATTAAAAAATAAATAAATTTAGAAGACAGTTGCTTCATTTAAATCTAATGTGTTAGTTTTGACATTTCGGGACCACAAAGTGACAGAGGCCCAAGAATAGTTTTGGGTATGATGATGATGATGCAAAGACCACAGACAATTATTTTCATTTGAATGTTTGGTCATTTTAATTTGGATAAAGTTTTAAAAATATATATATATATAACTGAAGTTTTGTTTGAAAAAAAAAATGTTTAACATAAATGCGGTAAATGAGAATTTTCTTTTCTTTTTCTTTAAAAACTAAGAACTATGCAGCAGTATAAACAATATGAGGTCTTCTCTTTTTCTAGGGGAACAACGTCTACTCTACCTAGTGATGGTGACAGCTTGTCTGTCAGTGGGAAAGATGCAGGATACAGAAGTCTTTCGGATCACAGCCACACAGCTCGTGTCCTTGCAGAATCAGCCAAACGATGAAGAGCATATCTGTGAAGTACGCAAGCTGCTCAACTCTGGCACGTTTTACTTCTCATGGTCCCAAGAAGGTATTGCATGGGACCTGAGTCTTTGCACTCAAAAGAACTTGAACGACCATCAGACAGACAACCGGTTCTTCTGGTGAGCGACTGTTCCGTATTGTGTGCTGAGCATTTTTGGCAGCACCAGTAACTAGGGTCTGTGGTGCTTCATGCTGTTGATTGTTAGATCCACCAGTAGGAAAGTGGGTTTGCGCGGTGCTGGTAGTATATTATTGCTTTCCATCCGAGTTGTCATCTTTGCGGCGCACAGGAAGCTCACAAGATGACAACTTCAGCAATCCATACGATACTTAGATGACTACTCTCCTTGTGCAAAAGTTAAGTGTTGTCTGGGTTTGAAGAGGTTTAAGCTTACATTGAAAAATTCTGCAGGAATATTTTTGATTTGCATTTTTTTTTTTTTAGCTAAATCAGAAATTAATTTTTGATTTTTGTTAAATGTAATGTTTTCCTCATAAACAGTAAGTGGTATTGCGTTGTATTTCATTGCATTAAGTCGGGGTGGGGGAAATGACACCATTCACCAAGACTCTGTGTTTCCATAGGAACAGAATGCTTCACGTTCACCTCCAGCGATACAGCGTTGACTGCTCCCAGTGGTTGCTGAAGGTGATGAGCGGGGGCATGGAGATAAGGACCGTCTATGTTGCTCATCAGCAGGCCAAGGCTTGCCTCATCTCTCGACTCAGTTGCGAACGAGCTGGAACTCGCTTTAATGTACGGGGGAGTAATGACGACGGCAACGTTGCAAACTTTGTGGAAACAGAACAGGTAACTTATGGATTTGAAAAGTTCTTTTCACGCTTGTGCCATTGGTACATTACCATCCGAAATGTTTGTATTTACAGGCAATTTATTGACGAATGCTACTGCAGATTTTGAAAAGAAGAAAATGAAAAAAAAAGTTATTGATCTGTGCTTTAAAATTCTGCAAAGGAAGCAGTTATTAATAAACTAAATGGGCGGCACGATTGATCAGCAGCAGACTACTGGACATGCTCGGTTCAATGTACCTACCTTCCCAGCCTGGTTTCTCCAGCAGCCAGCTGCGTGGGTATTTCCTGTGCTCTCTAGTTTCCTCCTACATCTAGCAAACGACGAGTTCTGGTAGGAACTTTCTGCAGTGGTATGGCTAACCTCTTAGTTTAGGAAACAAACCAGGGGAGGGTTTCTCTGATGGATGAATGTCTTATGGGCCAATGTTGGTGCAGCACAGGCTTAAAGGGGCTAGAATTTCTATGATTTTATTTCTAATGTTGCCAAATTGATGCTCTAAGCTTCTTATATAATGTTTACCTAATAGTAAGGTATGGACAGAAAGATCTTGATGCTGTTAGTTACAGACATTACCAGATTGGACAGTGTGGTCGTTCAGCAGGAGGAAAGTGGGACAGGTTAGGTGCCTTGCAAATCTGCCATTTGCTTTTTTTTTTTCACAGTACATCACTTGTCCCCTGCGCAGATAAGATCAGCAAGCTGTGGGATTTTCAAGCAACCTACATGGCTGCTGAACCCAACGCACTCAATAGCCCCCCTGTGTTGATGTCAGCAGCATTTGGGTACTTATGCTAACTGATATCAGAAACTTTAAATATCCCAAAAAAAAAGGTGACATCCAATTTGCAGATGCAACGTCTGAAAAGAGGGACCTAAGCCACTTGGGAGGAAGTGAAAAGACTTACTGAAAAAAAAAATAGCATTAGTCACTGAAGCAGACTGAACCCTACTTAGCATTATTTGTATAAGTACTATGAGGTGATGGCGGGGATGTGGGGAGACCTTGAACCAAGCTCCTAACGTCTTATGTGTTGCGCTTGACTAGATCCTGCAGAAGTAAATTCCTTAAGATCTGAAAATGCGAGTAATTAATGGAAATATAAATTTGCTTGTTTTTACACAAACAAGATAATTCAAATTTGTAATTTTTTCTTTTATTTTCCTGAAAATTAAAACATCGTTAACGTGAGCTTGCTTGCGTGCATCTGTCTCTCTAATTCCGTATCCAAAAATTTTAATTTGAATATTTATTTTCGCAGGTTATATTTTTAGACGACCAAATAACATCATTTATCCAAACCAGGGGATCTGTTCCATTGTTCTGGGAGCAGCCAGGCATTCAGGTATGCTGCTTGTGATGAAGGCTTTGTTTTGCTGAACACTGGAATCTTCGTTACTTGTTCTTCTCCCAAAGACAGGGTTGTCAACACTAATCTCGATCTGAAACAGAGATAATTACACCGGGTAGTTTCCCTGTTTCCCATTCTCTGTTTAGCAAAGAGAAGAGATTAACATAATAAATTTTCTAATTGACTGGTACTGTTCTTATTTGATGATGATGATGATGAAATCTGATATCTGATGCTAAAGTAAGGTAGACAAGTAATCTTTTAGTTTGTGATTATTTTTTGCCTAGAATGGCCGATGAAAGTCAGGGCAGATAGACTACATCTTGATTTAAAAATATCTGAATGTCTTTCAGGTAAAAAGGGTCTTCTTTTGTTGTATATATAAGTTGTTTCTTAATAAATGCTTACTAAAGTTTGTCTAAGCTTAATATTTTTTTTTGTTTTTTTATGTTTATTACCTGAGATGTTTTACATGGAAATACCACCCAAAATTTTGTTGTTGTTGTTTTTTTTTTCTTCTTTCGCTAGGTGGGGTCTCACAAAATCAAGCTCTCAAGAGGTTTTGAAGCATCCGCCCCCGCGTTTGACCGTCACTTTAACATACTGAAGCAGCAGTATGGGAAGCAGGTCATTGTGAACTTGCTTGGCAGCAAGGAGGGGGAGAAGATGCTGAGTCAGGCGTACCAGGTGAGCAATCCAATTAAGGGCGCCGATCTGGGCTTCTACCCAGATCCTGCCCCAAGCGGGTGCCAAACGAGAAAACAGAGCAGAGGAATGTATCTCTCCTTAAGTGCATCCAGCTCGTTCATGGAGCAAGTTTTTTGTTTAATTTAGGAGATAGTACTGTGGCGAGCTCAGCGCGCAGTTGGCAGGCCATTTGCAGATGTCTTTTACTGTAGACTGAAAAAGAGAGTATTTGGAGAGCTTTATTTCAGTTAGTGGCAGATGGGTGGTCCCAGTTTGGTGATCCCCACAGCACAGCACGATTGCAGCAGTCCATCCATCAGTGCAGTTTCCATTTAAGGATCTCTCACAAAGGGTTGGGTCCCCCATGTTATCCTCATCACCAGTTGTCAGCACCTACATCCTGTCTGTCTGTCTAATCAAAGTGCAGCTGGGAAGTAAGTAAATAAATAAGTTTACGAAATAATAACTCATTTCAATACTTGTGCTGTTCTGGGAAGCTAAGTAGTTACATTTCAATTAAGCTGAAAGTTTTACGTATTAAAAAGTGCAATAAGACTTAATGTCTGCATTTGACACATTTGTTTTTGCAGTATGGAACACTTGAGTTATGGTTTTGAAGATGAAGTGCAAAAATAAGCCTTCACACACATTTATCTGGGTGTATATATTTCGTATAAAAGTGTTTGTTTTTTAATTAGATATGTAAAAATATTATTATTATTATTATTATTATTATTATTATTATTATTATTATTATTATTATTATTATTATTATTATTATTATATTATTATTATTATTCTTATTATTATTATTATTATTATTATTATTATTATTATTATTATTATTTTATTATTATTATTATTATTATTAAGGATAGCATAACATTTGCTCATTTAAAAAATTCCTGAACTCCAGTTACATAAAAAAAATTCATCTGTCTATTTTAAAGAATTACGAAGAAGATTGCCAAACAATATTTTGATACATTTCCATATTTTTTTCCTTTACTTTTACAACTGTGATGTAAAGCTGAAACATAATTAGAATATCTAATAATGCTTCCTTAGCATTGAAAGTCTCCCTTTAATGTGTAAGATGTGGTTAGAGGAATCATGCAGGTCACTCATAAGTCCTGTCAGGTATATGTCTGATGCTTTTAGCATTTGCACAGCTCCTTCATACTTAAACATGTCTTGGAAAAGAACTATTTATACAACAGTTAGATAGTTGCATTTAACCAGAATTTGAATAATTAAATTTAATAAATGAAAGATAACTGACGTGATAGATCTTTTCTTAGAAATATTATACAACATCTACATGCATTTGTAGAGCTTAAGAACTCTTAACAACATACACTTATTAACCCATTCTCTATTATGTATCACAAGTATACTTTCCCTCTTCTAGTTTCTGGATTGTACTTGAATATACTTGCCATCTGATGAATGGAACTGCATCAAGCGGTGTATTCCCAACAAGGTTTTAAGAAGGTGGATGAAGTAACAGCAGTTAGTTACCTCCCATCCAAATGTTAATTTTGGAGGAGCGTCTGTTTGTGGTAATCTTGAGGCTGGGTGGTAGTAGGGTCTATAAAAGAGAGAGTTTTGTGAAACGGTGTCAAGCTAGATGATTGGAAGTCTTCAGGGTGGAACTGTGAACTTCCGGAGATGTAAGTTGTTGTTGTTTTATTTGTTGTGCGAGTGCTACAGACTCATCACAAGGCGTCAGCGCACAGCCAGACCGTGCCACACATTCTGTTCGACTACCATGCCGAGTGCCGAGGTGGGACTGCGAGGAATCTGCCCAAGCTGAAGAAGAGTGTTTCTAAATATCTGGAGGAATTCGAATACTTTTACAGTATCAGGGAAGATGTGCAAAAGTAAGTAGATGAAAAGACAGAGAAAGATAGACAGTTCTATTTTTTTTTTTTTTTTTTAAAAAATGAGTTATGACAGGGGAGAGAACTCTCGATTAATTAAAAATATATTAATTTTGTTTAAAAAATCCATTAAATTCTGGATACCATTGTAAAAGTTTAAGCTTTGTTTGCTTATTTTCATGTTGTTGGCGCCAGACTGAGAAGTAGCACTGCTTTCATTGGTTGCTTTGATAAGTGGACATTAAATTTTTTTTAAAAAATCTTACTTACGGGAAACTGTTTTTGTACAATAAGTTTCTTTAAATCTTCAGAAATCAGACAGGTACAATACGAACAAACTGTGTGGACTGTCTTGATCGGACCAATGCTGTCCAAACGTTATTTGCAATTCAGGTTAGTTCTGGCTTTCATTTTTATTTTGCCTGGAATGGAAAGCATCACATTGGAAATCTATCCCACAATATCCAGCCAAAATCATTCAGTCGCATTTTGAACTGGCTATTTATCTGTACAGTCAGACTCGCGTATTATCATGCCCCTTGTTCAGGCAAGAGCTATGATCTTAGGCAGGTTCACTCTCCCTGGATTGGCACTTCAGTCTACACTCACATGCCTACAAATGCTTGATGCTTTGCATATGTGTAACTTTTGTTTTTTTATTACAGGCATTGTACTTATTCTGAATCAGTTCCTTCCAGAGTAAGAGTCCACTGTTGCAAGTTTCCAGACAACTAACCATAGAAACTTTCTTTGGAATCCTTACCAATGATACCACGCCATTGTGATCAGCAAACAATGGCAGCTGGCAGCCTCGAAAGCAAAAGACAATCTGTGAACTTTACTCGGCATAATGGCTATCTATGCCTGGTGAAAGGTTGTTGATTTAAACTTCGCAAAATGTTTTTCAGATGAGTTGGGTAAAATAATCCACACAATCACACGATTTTCATGCGTTATTAACTTCCTGACTTGGACAAGTCCTACAGCATCTCATAGACGTTTTTCCAACTGGTTTTTTTTTTTCTGATTTTCCAAACAAGGACTTCACAGTCAGCACAGAAATTGGCTTTAGAACTTCCAGTGCCCCAGCAGCATTTGTTTTGCACTTAGTCATGGCTGATTTTAAGCTAAAGCCATTGTAAGGTATCATGGGTCATCAAGGTCAAAGGTCAGTGCCGCAGATAAATTCAGTTGATTTTGCATCACATCCAAAAGCAGCAGCTCCATTGATGTGACAATAAGTTTTATTCTTCTTTATAAATAGTCATGATAAAACTTAACAAAAAGCGGGGTTTGTGGATATTGACCCAGGTGTTATTAAGTGTGGGGGGGGGCAGTGTACACTGTACATGTAATGAAAAAGAAAATATATAGTGAATGGCAGGTGGTTTTTGCAAAATCACGACATTAAGAGAGTCAGGGTATAAACCAAGTGGACAATATATGACTTTGACTGCATACGTCCTTGATGGGTTATAAAGGTCTGTCGTTTGGATCTTCTAGATCTAGTTTATCGTCATGGTAAACCATCGGGAAGAAAAAAATAAAGTGAGAGAGAGAATAAGTGAGACATTAACAGCGTAGGAACACAGTGAAGGTTCGACAGAAGTTCTCGGTAAAGTAGTTGAAGGAGCCAGTCACGCTCACACAAGATCTCTCAAATGCATTAAAGTGGTGATACTTCAAAATCCTTAAAAGTGTATCAGAAAATTCCAACAAATATCTGTTTAAAGTAAAATTAAGCCGTGGCCAACCAATGTGCTGCGAACTTTACCTCGAAGCAGCATTTTCTTTCCCACTAGGTGAGAGGAGGAGGAGGAAAGATGCTACAAACTGAGCAAATTACAAATGACTTTGTTCAGTAACCCTTCTCCCCCACCCCCACCCCCCCCAACCAAAAGAGAGTGTCTGCTTCACAGACGGGGATAATCCATCTGAAAACACTTGCTTCAACATCTGTTTTTTTTTAGAATAAATCCCTTGCCCCCGAGAGTGGATGAAAGTAGAAATGGACAGGCTGTTCATTTTCCCGGTTTGATTGAATTGTTTTGGCAAAATTTTAAAGTTCATGGAGAAAAAAAAGGAATTTACGTATGTCGTGGGAAAATTACTCAAATCTGTTAGTATCACAAATTCTGAAACAGCCCTTAGAAAATTTGATATTTAATACACACAGACATTCAGGAAATTTCCAAGATGGCCACACAAACCACCTGATTACAAATTATTTTAAAAAATACTAAGTCATGGAATGACTCAAAAAGCACAAATGAAACTAGCATACAGTTTATTGATTCAATCCAAAAGGGGAGATGTCCAGAAAATAGAAAGAAAAATTGTAATTTATAATGAAGAAAGTAAAATCACCTAACTGTTGTCACTGATTCAATTTCTTGAATCATCTCACCACCATTTCTTTTGACGTTAAGTTTTTCACTAACATTCCAAAAGTTCTCAGTCTACAGCATGGAATGGTGGTGACCCTTGGTGATGTTTACCGCCAGGAAAGTTGTTTTCATCTCCCTGGTGGCGGTGACTGTTTAGGTGTTGTCGGCTCCCTGCTGCTTGGTCATTTGTCGTCTCAGCCAAGTGGCAGGAAAAAATCCTTCGGCATCAGCTCATGGAAAAATTCCGCTGGGCTTACATCATCAGGGACAGCAATCTTTGGGCTGACAGTCTGTGGAGAAGCTGGCATGTTGGTTGGCCGCAGGCGACTTGAATTCCACTTCACGACCTTGCTCTCTCTCATCCTTTACCTCCAGTGTCTCTCTGTCGCTGTCCGACCAACTACATAATGAAAGACCTGGCATATAAACAAACACTCAAGATCTCTGCATCACCAGAAGGAAAGGATTCGGTGTCAGATTCTATCATGAAGATAGCAACACAAATAGATAACACATTGGGTAATCCAGGTCATTCACGCAAGTAACTGTGACTAGTTGAGCCACTTTTGCAAGAAAACGAAATGGTATAAATGAAGTGATAACTTGGATGAGCATATTTCTACATGTACTGCCTTTAGTATAAATGGAAGTGAACATTAAATGACTTGTTAGTGCCTTCTGAATGTCTGTTTAAAAGGATGGTTTTGACCATCTTGAGTGGGAAAGGACCCTAACAGGTCTGGATAAAAGTTTAATTTCTTTTCTCTTTTTTAAACATTTATGACCAACTTATATTTATTTGTGTATATTTTAATTTCAAGAATATTTGATAATCACTGTTGCATCACATTCAGGTTTCACTGTTTTTTTTTGTTTTTTTTTACTAGTTTAGCAAAAAAATATTTCATTTTAAACATATGGCAAGTATTGACTATGCATTCTGATGCCCCCCCCCCAAAACCTTTTGGTTATGCCTGTTTCAGACTTCTTACTAATGAGCTTCTGGTGTCAGCAGACAGTTGCTACTGCATTTTCTGTTTTCTGTTGGTGTAGGTTTTGCACAAACAGCTGGAATCTCTCGGGTTGGCAGGAAAGCCTCAGCTGATGTCGCGCTTCGAGGAGGTTTACAAACAGATCTGGTCAATGAACGGGGATCACGTGAGCAGGATTTATGCCGGCACCGGAGCTTTGGGTGGTGGACGGTCAAAGGTGAGACAGAGCAGCGGGTTCCGATAACGGGCGCGTTTCTAATGCAGAAAGCAGTACTGTTCAGAGAGTGTTTTTAGCTATAGAACAAGAACAAAACTCTGTAATGATGCAGAGGTATGTAGTTTTGACCATTTAGGGAAAAAAATCAAAAATTAAAATTAAAAAAAAAAAAAAGCAAACAATTCAACAGTAATAAAAATCAATTGTTTAACTTTAATAAATCTAGTTATTATTTAAACTAGTATACACCAAAAGTTGATACCACTAAAATTCTGCACAAGTGAGGGAGTTACCTCCTCCTCTTGTGCTCTTTAACAGTTGAAGATTCAAAGCAGTGTGACCGGTATTGGTTGACTTAGCTCAAATGGCATTCTGGGTATTCACAGATGAGTTGTCTGTTTTAATTTTAGTCAGGATATTATGAGGGAAGTTGTCGTCGTCCTTTTAAACTTTGGAAACCTCAGCAAATAAAAATTGCATTGAACCTAAATGTTGTGCTTCTTGTTACAAGAATTTGACGCAGTCTTTACAAGAACGTTACTAACTCAGTGACCTGCCGCCAGGTGGCAGTTTTGTTGCTGATAAGCTCTCTCGATATACTGGTGAAACAAATGCGTGTACCATGTCACACAATATGCTAGTAGGTAGCAAAGTCATTGAGACTTAGTTGGACACAGATGGTGTGTACTTCTGTCATTATTCTTTTTTTTGTGCCTGTACATATGTACATATATTTTGTACCTAAAGCATTGTGTAGCGATCTATTATACACCAGAGCAAGGATTACTGCATTTTTACTCCTATGTTAGGCTTAATAATCCCTTTAGGGATGTTCAAATTTAATCTGGCAAGATGTCTATTATGGCTCTTCTATTTCAGTCAGGTTTCATTTGAAAGATGCCTCTAGTCCATAGCTGGAAAGGTAGATAGCTAGTGCCAGCCCATGTCATTCTCCATGCCTCTGTTTGTTCTTCAGTACTCAGATGCTGCTCGATCAGCAACTCGAACAATTCAGAACAACTTTCTAGACAGCAACAAACAAGAAGCCATGGATGTTTTACTTTTTGGGTCTGCTTTGAAAGAACCTCTTGTCGACAGAGCCAGAGCACTTCTCCCCACCAAGTGTCTCCAAGGTAGCTGATGCATACTAGACTTTTTTCCTCCTCTATAATTTGCATTAAAAAAAGAAGGGCAAGTGAAAGATAGTTGGTTTTTTGATTTTTTAAACCATATTTATAGAAATCAGAATGCTTCAATGAATGATAATGTACTATATTATTCTTGATTGTACCAATAAATATTTATGTTGTACTATTCAGTTCTCTGTTACTTGACAAAGTACCCCATACATTTCCTGTGATGTAACAAAAGGTATTCAGTCGCTGCGCAATCTTCTTCCTCTTCCCCTCTTCCACATCTTATCTTCCGTTAAATTCTAAAATGGTTAGACATTCTGTAATATGTGCATCATCTTATATTTTTAAAAAAGAAAACACTTCCATTTATAAACATTTCTCAAACAATTTCTTTCAGTTCCATTTCATTCTTGATAAGAAAGTTTTTTTCCATCCCGTGAGTAGATAGATATTTCATGTCCTTCAAGTGTTCGAGAAATTTATGCCTCTTATTCTAATTGTTACAGTTGCAACAGTTCTTTTCTTTTAATCATTTTAAAGAATGCCTCTTAGGTGTGCGAGAAGCAGTGTTTTTAATTATTTTTTATTATTATTACTAGTGCAGAAAGGTTCATAAATGTAGATACATATGAAATGTTATGCCAATGACTTTCTTTCTTCAGCTCCTTGTAGCATCCTTAGTGGAATGGTCGGCCGATACAGGGAATACACAAAACGGGGAAGTCTCCGCATCTGTCTGGGCACATGGAATGTTAATGGCGGAAAACAGTTTCGGAATATCGCCTTCAGACATGAGTCCATGTCAGATTGGCTTCTTAATGCACCATGTGTAGCTAAAGAAAAGTTTCCTGGTAAGCTGTCTAACTGATTGAGAACTGAGTAGAGGTATAAGTGCTCATTTAGTTGGATATCTTGGGTGGCTATTGGCTATAGGGTTACTTAGATCTTGACCATACCTGTGCATTTCCAGACTTCTTGTTAATTTACATTTGTATTTTTTTGTTTCTAGTTATAAGAAATATTTTTAAATGGCTATTCAAAAGAAATAGATGGGAGATGTAACGAATTATCTTCATGTGCTGCAGTTATTTTACCACAAAATGGCTGTAAAATGTGATTTAGGATGAATAAAATTAATTGAATTAAAAAAACAACAACGAACCTGTTATTTTTTATTCTCTTCTAAGTGTTGTGTTGGTTTTCTGTATCTGAAAATTTTATGACCTGTAGTTTCTTTTCCCCCAATCACAAAAAAAAAACAACCTTAGTTTGACAGTATTGCTGTAGGCAGGAAGTCTGTCAGAATATCTAAAGCCCTCATTATCCATCCAGTACTTTCCTAAGTGTACTGATTATGTTCCATTACATGAGGAAAACTTTCCCAGCCAATTCAACCACTTTTTCGGTTGGAAAATGAACGTCCGGCCCATTACGACACTCACACAGTTTAAGCTACATTTCATTTGCTACAAGACCAACAGCAACCAAAGACTTGTTACCTGGTTCCTTACAGTATGAAATTCAAATTGTCTCAACTGGATCTCCATTTAATAGGCCAGACTGAGAAGTTTAACTTCTTAAACTAATTACTCGGAATATAACTAAGATCCTTCGTTTTGCTGAATTGAAGTCTGCGTAGATTTGCGATAGTGATTGTGCATTTGCGGTAGAATTAAGTCAAGTTTGCTTCTTTGGGCAGCTGCTGCTCTTTCATTATGGGTTAATACAGAGGAGTTAACTTTCAACCTCGGTCAGTTTTTATCTTTTACTGCAGGTGAAAGATAAGAGACCCCTCCCATTTTTTAAATTTCTATCCTAACCAGCTGGTAAAATTCTTTCTTTCTGTTCTGTTTAACTAAAGCTGTGCATGCTCCTTTTCTGACAGCTCAAGGGGGAGAGGTTGGGAGCTGTTACATTTCCCTGCAGAGACAATGTTAGAAATTGAGGTTGGTCTGGTTTGGCTGTTGCAAAATCCTTGAAGCAACTTCTATGTCGGGAGTTGGGGGACAGTTAAATGGCATTAATAGGGGGGAAAAATCAGCTAAAAAGAGAGAGAGAGAAAGGTATGTGAACTAATTATTGATGAAAGTGAACAGTATCATCACTGGTTTTGTTCAAGATGTTTAATTGATAACCTTTTTCTTTTTTTTTTGCTTATTTTCTGCAGACTCTGTTGATAGTACAGTAGATTTCTCTGTCCCTGTTGACATATACGCCGTTGGTTTTGAGGAGATAGTTGATCTGAACGCCAGCAACATAATGAATGCCAGGTAAGACTGTAATACATGGGAGTAAATTATATTGGTGGTAGACTGCTTCTGCAGTGGACTGGTAGCATAAACTTCGTGATGGTGTTTGTGGTGCGGTTACTTATAGCTGGAAGTGGAGTTTGTTTAATGAGCTGTCTTCAGAGTTTTACTAGCAAATGTGGTTGCAAGGGTGACATTGATAAAAATGATTGTCTGGAAGTCGTCCATCTCCATCTCTCCATCAATCTCTCTTTCTGTCTCTCCATCTCTCCATCCATCTCTCTTCTGTCTCTCTCTCTCTCTCTCCATCCATCTCTCTTTCTGTCTCTCTCTCTCTCTCTCTCTCTCTCAAAATTAGAACTCTTGAAATATTCCAAAAACAAAAGATTATAATTTGTTAATTAATTTTGATTGTTATTTTCAGCACTGTAAATGCCCAGGAATGGCAAAGAGAAATCCAGAAGACTTTGTCTCAGGAACACAAGTATGTTGCTGTGACTGCCATACAGCTAGTAGGGGTGTGCCTCATTATATTCATCAGGCCACACCTCACTCCATACATGAGGTAAGAACGATGACCACTCACCACATCAGTTCTCTGAGGTTTGAATTCATGCTACATTATTGACCGATAAGGAAGAGACCATGCTTAATCTCTCAGCCAGTCTCCAAAACCAGGTGGCATGTGCTGTAGTCAAAGGTTTAAACCATAATGTATGTTTGTTAAGCAAGCTCTGCATAATTAAAAGAAAAAAATTTTTCTTTGTGTAATATACTCATGAGAATAGTAATTTATCAATGTTATTTTATAATGATTGCAGAGACATTGCTGTGGATTCGGTGAAGACTGGTTTAGGGGGCACAACCGGAAACAAGGGAGCTGTGGCCATAAGATTCCTTTTCCATTCTACGTCATTTTGCTTTGTTTGCTCCCATTTTGCAGCGGGCCAGTCCCAGGTGAATGAGAGGAACTCGGACTTCCAGGAGATAATCAAGAAGATTTCTTTCCCCATGGTAAGTCATCTGCCAGCCATTAGTGGCTTGGATGTCTCGTTCACCAGCTATTGCTCTTATGTTCCTTGGAATTTTTAAACCATCGAGTCAGTAGTGAGGTGATGGAGAATAGGATTTTACATCCACACCATCAATAATACTAATAATAATAAGATGAATTTCAGTTGTTTTGTTTTAGTTTTATCTCAGTGGTTCCATGCATAAATTATTTTCTGAATTTATTTATTTTGTTTTAGAAATATTTAATGCGGAATTGTCCAAAGAATTAGCTGTGTTTCTTTATTTCACATTTTAATTAAACATTTTTCAACTTATTGGTGCTTTTTGTACATCATCAACATGAAAATGGGTTTTATTTACTTATTTTATTTTGATTCTTCATGTTCTTTTAAAAAGAAATTTTTTAAAATTTATTTACCAGGGCCAGACGGTGCAGTCACATGACTACATATTTTGGTGTGGGGATTTTAACTACCGAGTTGATTTGTCCAATGACGAGGTAAAAGAACTGATCAAGAACGAAAACTGGGGTACACTGCAGATTTATGACCAGCTGAATGTTCAGAGGGACTCTGGAGGCGTAAGTTTAGCCTGATCAGTACATACACTTACAGGATAGGGCATAGATACACTCTGCCAGTACCCTATATTGTATTTTCTTGTATTACTACTCTCTCTCTCTCTCTGGCTTTTGACCTTTTAGCTGGGTGCGGTGAGACTCGTTATTTCTTGCCCGATTCGCTACACTCTGGCCAGTCTGTTACTAAGGTAAAAGAAAAAACCAACATGTGGCGTCTAACTGAGCTGGAACGTTAGCTGCTTTGTAATTACAGCTCTTAGCATTACTCACTTTATACAGCCAAAAGAATTTTGCACGACATATCCAAGATGTGGGTATGCCGCGGGATTAAAACCTTCACTTATGTTGTTCTGGTTAATTGCTCCTCACATTCCAGCTGAATTGCTCTTCGCTTGTGAGATTCTAGTTAGCAGTTGATGACTCACACGTCCTTTTTTCTGAAATTAAATTGTTTTCTTTTTAAGTTCAGTAGAATAATCATCACAGTTTCCATTATCACCTGTCTGGATGCTCCAGTAAATTAATTATTCAGTTTATTACATCTGCCCTCTTCACTGTTGCCACTAGCAGGTGCTTTAGTTTCCTCTGTAAGGTTTTTTAATACTAATATCTACTACTATTACTACACACATATCACTAATAGAAACCAAAACACAGACAGTTGGGGCTGTTGTGGTCTGATTATCGGGGGGGGGGGGAGGTTGACCCATCCCTACAAAGGAGGTAGGTAGCCTCTCTACATTTGGAGATGGTCCCCTGCAAGGGAGAGCAGGGCTGTGACGAGAAGTGGGGGGGGGGAGTGAGAAGAAGCCATGCCAGGGAGGTATACCACGTCAAGCCAAACCCCAATTGGGATCTAATCTTGGGCCCTCCACCTCAGCAGTCCCTAGCTAACTGCAGGGCAGCTGTCCACCTGACACTATGTAGTGACGCCACCACTTGAGCGTTTTGTTTTGTTTTGTTTCTGGCTTTATAATCTTTCTCTCTCTCACAAAAACAGCCTTTAGCCAGAACAGTATCACGCATCTGTCGAAGTTGCATCTTGACGGGTGTGGGGGGAGGAGAAAAATAAAACCCCAGCTACATCAAGGAAGGAGTTTTGGTCTAGTGCCCTCCCTATTGGTACCAGGCCACACGTAATCAGCTTTGTTATGTTAGAAATGTTGCTTTTAGATTGTGGTCCCCACGACGGATGCCCGACTCACTGTTTAAAAACGTGTGGCCGGACACCGCACATTTTGAGAGCAGAATTAGCAAATGTTTCAAAATGCTAAAAGCTTCTGGACGCCAAATCACTGATATCGTTATTTGCTTATTTTTTTTTATGAGACTATAGTGATGTTCAGCAACAAGAATGCAAACATTAACTTTGAAATATTCTGGGTGATAACTGTTACTTGTAATACCAAGTATGGATGTTTGTACATTCTGTACACCCGGGTTATCCGCATTGTTCCCAACCACCAAAACTTATAACATTGGGCATTCACAGAGAAGCAGAACCACTGCAAATTTCTCGCCCACTGGCAAAATGTATATATATATATATTTATTTGGTTTTTTTTCTGAAGGTGTTCCAAGGTTTCAATGAAGGAAAGACCAACTTTGCACCAACATACAAGTATGATATGTTTTCTGATGACTATGATACGAGTGAGAAGTGCCGCATTCCAGCATGGACAGACCGAATTTTATGGAAAAGGAAGAAATACTGCCATCCTCAGGGTTTGTACTGCATATACTTCAGCGTGTGCAACAGGAGTCATATTGCTAAAAGATTCCAGCTTACTTAACTGAATGAACTTGTTTTGTTTTAGTTTGGGATGGTGGATACAAGGTTCTGATAACTTAAAGATGATTTCAAAACCATTTCATTCTAACATACATAATCCTCAGGCAGCAGTTATGGATGTGTTCCTTGCTTATCAAAGTTATGCTGCTGAAAAGTAATTCTGTAATTTATGATCAAGGTTTTATCTAAAACTCTGTGTTCTCACATCTAATTAGTTATTTTAGTTTATTTATATTTTTCTTTTTTTTTTACTTTTGCATTTCTTTGTTTCAGGGGCTGATGATCCAGACTGGAATCCTGGCAGACTTCTGATGTATTCCAGGGTAGAGCTGAAGACCTCTGATCACAGGTAACGTGACTCCTACTTAGTAAGCTCTATTCTGCTGTATTTACATCTTCATGGGTCTCGTGGTGGTGGGATGGTGGTCTGTTGTGTCGTGGTGGGAAGGTGGCCTGTTGTGTCGTGGTGGGAAAGTAGCCTGTTGTGTCGTGGTGGGAAGGTAGCCTGTTGTGTCATGGTGGGATGGTGGTCTGTTGTGTCATGGTGGGATGGTGGTCTGTTGTGTCGTGGTGGGATGGTGGTCTGTTGTGTCATGGTTGGAAGGTAGCCTGTTGTGTCGTGGTGGGATGGTGGTCTGTTGTGTCGTGGTGGGAAGGTAGCTTGTTGTGTCGTGGTGGGAAGGTAGCTTGTTCTGTCATGGTTGGAAGGTGGTCTGTTGTGTCGTGGTGGGAAGGTAGCTTGTTCTGTTGTGATTGGAAGGTGGTCTGTTGTGTCGTGGTGGGATGGTGGTCTGTTGTGCCGTGGTGGGATGGTGGCCTGTTGTGTCATGGTTGGAAGGTAGCCTGTTGTGTCATGGTGGGAAGGTAGCTTGTTCTGTCATAGTTGGAAGGTGGTCTGTTCTGTCATGGTTGGAAGATGGTCTGTTGTGTCGTGGTGGGATGGTGGTCTGTTCTGTCATAGTTGGAAGGTGGTCTGTTCTGTCATGGTTGGAAGATGGTCTGTTGTGTCGTGGTGGGATGGTGGTCTGTTGTGTCGTGGTGGGATGGTGGTCTGTTGTGTCGTGGTGGGATGGTGGTCTGTTGTGTCGTGGTGGGATGGTGGCCTGTTGTGTCGTGGTGGGATGGTGGTCTGTTGTTTATTTTCTTTTCTTTACTTCTCTTTTTTTTTTTTGCTAAAAAAGGCAAAAAACAACAACAATACATTAAATATATCTCAGTTGTGTAGAATGAAGGTTATCTTTCCCTGACACCATTGGCTGCACACACTGATATTACCCCATACAGATATCTCATCCCACAGCACCTAATACAGTTGCCTTGGCTATGCATTGACACTTATGTACTGTCTGTTTCAGACCTGTTGTAGCATTGCTGGATATTGAATACATGAAAGTTGAAGAGAACCTCAGAACCCAGATATTTGATGAGGTCATCACCACGGTAGGACCTCTGGACGGTACTCTCATCATATCTTTACAAGATGCTGCTGAGTTTGATGACAACGATCTGGTGGAAGAGATCATTTCACTCTTTGAAAAATTGGGCGATGTCATTTTGGTCAGGTTAGCATGGAGTTTGATTGCATTACTTGTAAAATTACCCATATAGATTAGCATTTTTAAACAAATACAGTTTGGTCAGGTTAGATTGTTTACTTTTCCAGTGTTTATAATATTGTTATTTTTATGCAGTAATTAAGCTATACATGGATGATTGTTTTACAATATATATGTGTGGGTGCATACTATGCATGGTTGTATATTAGATTTATATAGTTTCTAATTACAACTTTATTTATTATTACACTTCAGCTCAGCCAAAATGTTAATATGCCTGTCTGAACTGCATATTGAAGCCAGCTTTTTGTCCATTAGTCTACTTGCCTTAGATTAAACATTTCATGGCTGAGTTAAATTAAGCATCTATAATAGTAAACCAAGGTTTCACTTACCCTATTTGGTATTTGTATGCAAATATCAGGGAAAAGTTCATTTTGACAATAAAACTCAGACCTTTCCATGATCAGCAGGTTGATTCATTGCTTAATGTTGGAACTGAACTGTATGAGGATACAAGCCATGTAACATCGAGCAAGTCAGAGGTCATCGATGGAGTTTTACACGCAGTTGTTTTGCTAGTGACACAGGAGGACTAAAAAACACCAAAAAAGTTAAATAGAACTGAAGGAAGAGCAGGGGCACAATTTAACTGCACTTGACTTTACACAGCTTCATCGCTGGTGGGGGGGGGGGTCTAATCACATCTACTGTTGCTGTTGGCTTTGTCATAGCACTGTTGTTCCGGCTATTCATCTTCAGCATCACGTCCAGCCGTTTCTCATGCAGAGCCTGACATTTTGCAGTTCTGCGGTGCGAATTCTGGAAACTCAGTTTCATCCTAGCACGGATCTGGGGTCTGTGTTCCACAGCATGTCCGTCTTCCTTGAGCCCTTGAAAATGTTTTTCTGGGCGATCTCACACTGACCTTCTGAATGAGCCAGCAGCAGGGGTCTGCCTTTCTCAGACCGTCCCATTTCTCTTGGATGTTTTGGTTGAACGGCCAGTTCCAGAATTCATGGTTGTATTAAGCTAGTGAAACCACCTGTAATCTTTAACATCCGAGCCACCTGTGTGCGCCTCCTCATGTCTCAGTTCTGTGAGCCCTAAACGAGTCCCAAACAGGAAGTTTTCTTTGGGCATTGGAACACCCACACATTTTGCAGCCAGTGGAGAATGTAGTCTTCATTGGGACCATTCTGACTGAAGCACCTGCAGGAACCAACAAAACAGATAGTTCTCATTTCCCTTTCAAAATGACAAGAGAGGACAGCTGTCATCCATCGCTCTGAGCCTGACTGTCACTTTGCGTTTTTCATGCCCTGTTAATTTCTATCTAATTCTCTTTTCTTTTATTTTTAAGATTTGTGGAGAATAGCATGTGGCTGACACTGAGCTGCAGTCAGGATGCTTTGGCTGCTCTCGCCTATGATGGAGCCATGGTAAGCTTAAAGCAATGTCATAACAGTGACAAGATTTTTGCTTCTCTGGTCTACTTCTATTTGCTCAGCACATTCGTAAACACTTGCATTGTTTTAGGTTTTAGTCATGAAGCATATGGCGGACTACAGGACTGCCGTGGTTGAGTGCCCAAGTTTGAATTCCAGTTGGGACCGGCTTGGTTTGGTTCCCTGTCTCTCTCTCTCTCTCTAGCTGGTTATGTGGGGCTTCCTCTCACACCTAAAAATGAAGTATGGACTTTTTGCAGTCGGTGTGTGTGTGTGGCCCACCTTCGCAAACTGTTCTCCTTCACTTGGTTTTACAGCCAGTGCTTATCTAAAAGACTTGCATTAATCTTGTTTTGCAGCCTTTCAATCAAAAAAGAGTATTATTTTTTTGCACAAATCGCCCATAGTTTATTTGTTGTTGTTTTTTTTTTTGCTGTAGTCCCCAAGTACCTTAGGAAGTAGAAGTTCCAGAGCAAGACCTGGAATGGTGAGTCAACTAGAGAGAGAGAGAAAGAAGGATGGTGATGCTGGGGGGGATACAGTTGTCTGCACAAACAATGTATGCCACTCCAGCCAAGCTAAGAGAGTACATACTAGGGCTCTTTTGACTCTCAAAAGGGAGGTTACTAGAGTACCTGGGTAGGGGGGAAGTAGACACAAGACAGGCTGGAAGAGAGAGAGAAAGAGAAACCAGGCCATTGGCTAGTGGACCGAAACAAGGCTAGCATGCCGCACTGACTTGACAGAACTTGTTACTTTCACCAGTAGAGCCAGACAGTAGACGGCCAAAGATCAACATCTTTACAGTATAAAGCCTTGCATGTTGAAACGTGACATCGGTGATGATTGGATTGGCAGATCCTGCTCCGTGCATCTCTACCAGACTTGCTGGGCACACATCAAGTTTAGTTGAAGTTATGCATAAGTTCACATACAGTATGTGTTCACTTAGAGGCTTCTACAAGTACTCTGTTAAAAATGTATTCTTACTTGCATGCCAAGTTGAAGCTACACCCTGACATTGATTGCTGCCAGCAAGTCAACTAAACGTTGATGCAGTATGCATTCCTTAAAGTGGTTGAATATGGTTTGTAACAGATGATGATATAGTATTGTATTGTTGGAATGCTTCTAAATTATTGGTAGATGAAAAAACCAGATGCACACACAGCTCAGGTAAGACTACAAAATGTCCATTGTCTTGTGGCATGTGATATCTTATGATTTGGTAGTAAATAGGAACTCTGACAAGCAGTGGAATTGGGAAGGGGCATTATACAACTGTTTATCTAACCTAGGTATGCCAAAGAATGATCTCTGTGACATTAAAGACACAGGATTGGAAAACAAACATCCTGAAAGAGCTGGATCTCTACTTACAGAAAACCCCAGAGGCTCTCTTCAATCCTGTCTCAAACAGCCTCCTGGGGGATGACTTTTCTGTACCAACAATGGAGTTTGAATTAGAATGTAGGTATTTTCTTTTTTTTTTTAAATTTGTCTTTTCTGCTGTAGATAAAAAGTTAATCAAACAGTACCCAGTAATTTACTGCAGAACAGGGAACTCTTTTTATAAAAAGGGGCGAAACACTGGCAAAATGACAGTCAGTCTGGGAAGAGAGTATGAATGGAGGTAGAATATCATGAGATGAATAATTGAGGTTTAAAATAAATTTTATATCAGAAAAGGGAGTAAATATATTCTATTAGGTCGTTACAAAAGTTTTGTCAGTTTTTACATTATGCTAATTTGGGGTTCATTTTTTGCAAGCTTGTGAAGGTGTATGTAGATAAGTTATACATCGTTTTGTAACACACGCTTTAGCATACATTATGCAAAACCTACCTTTTTAGAAATCAAAATGGATATTTGTTTCAGGGTTCTGAGTGAAGCATGGATAGAAAAGTTTTTCATGCCATTTTGCTTCATGAGTTCAAACCAGGCCACAAAGAGAGCGAGGCAACTCGTAACATTAAGCAGGCATGGGGCGAGGACAGAGCAGATGAGTGCACAGTACGACGATGATTCACAAAGTTTCAACCAGGAGATGTGAGCCTTGAAGATAAGGAACATAGCAGACATCATTCCAGCTGTGAAGATGACTGTCTGAAAGCCTCAGGTGAAGCCGATCCAAGAAAAACTGACAAATTGCTGGAGAGCTCGATGTAAGCTTCGCAACTGTTTCCCGGCATCTTGACGCAATCAGCCAGGTGAAAAAGGCTTGACGAGTGGGTGCTTCACGAGTTGAATGAACAATAAAATCATCAATTGGAGATCTGCTCTTCACTTGTCATGAGAAACAAAAACGATCCATTTCCTGACCGAATCATTACGTGTGATGAAAATGGATCCTTTACAACAATCAAAAATGATCATCACAGTGGCTGAACAGAGACAAGGTGATTAACCACATTCCAAAATCCAGCCTCCACCCAAAGAAGGTCATGGTCACTGTCTGGTGGACTGCAACTGGTGTCATCCACTATTACTTCCTGCAACCTGGTGAAACCATCGCAGCTGGAAGGTACTGTCATGAATTAAACGTTGTTCTTCAGAAACTCTCCCAACGACAGCCAGCCGGCATTGGTGAATTGAAGAGGCCCAATCCGGCTCAGTGACAATGTCCGTCCTGATGATTCTTCAGAAACTGAACGGGTTGGGGCACAAAGTTCTCCCTCACCCAGCCTATTCACCAGACCTTTCTCCCACAGACTACCACCTTTTCAAACACCTCAACAACTTCCTCTATATGAAAACCTTCTCCAACCAAGCAGCAACTGAAACTGCCTTCCAACAGTTTATTGATTCCAGAAATCCAGATTTTTTTCATGCACTCTGTAAATTTCCTGGATATTTTTTAGCAGACAGACATTGAGATTGAAGTTACCTGTTCTCCATGGATGGTGGATGTGTCTCTCCTTAATACAGATATGAACCGAACTTTGTGTACATCAGTTTTTGCTATCATCTGTGTAAATTGGCTTTAGTGCTGACACTCTCAGAAGACGTTTTAATAACATGCATTTTACCCTTAATCACCTGCGTAGGTTCTCATTATTACAAGACCAACATCGGCCAAGGCCATTTGCCAGTCAACATGAAGCATGGACATGTTATGGGGGTGATTTCTAATATGTCTAGATTCGCACTGCTGTGAGAGGATGGGTCCTGTAGAGTCTTTGGAGAACATTCTATGCCAGGAACTTGGAGAGTGGTGGGGGTGTTAAGATGTAGGGTGGCCTCACAGAAAACTGTGGACCAGTAGTGAGAATTTTAAGGCCATGGCAGTAAAACGCCGTCCTTGCACACCCTGCCCTTCCACTGTTGCAGGAGCATGGACCAAGGGCAATATCCCCCCCAATACCAGTGTCGTTCAGACCTAAACCCCACTGAGTGAGTGCCTTTGTGGTTTCTGGGCTCACCAACATACGGCGCCACCCTTGACACTTGTCCAGATACGGAACAATCTCTTCCAAAAAGCCCATTGTGTAACAGCAGTGCCTAGCTGTGGTGGATTCCAGAGGCGAGCTGATTGTTTCTGAAGAGACGCCTTTCCTCTTTCCTGTACATTGCCACTGGTTGTAGTAGTTACTACTCATGTCAGTTCACTTTTCAATACTGAAGATGTTTATAACATGGTCCTTAATAAGTAAGTAAGTAGAAGCACGAATGTTTTAGTTTTACAGGAGATTATGACATTATATTCTACACTTAAGCCATCGCAATAAGTCATAGTTTAAATTATTTTCTACAATAGACTGTCTTCAGTTCTGTGAGTCGCTATTCTTGAATTTTTGTCTCACCCGCTCTGTAGGTGACTTTTTTTACGAGGGAACCGAGAACCCAGAAGCCCTCCCGTGTCCCCTGATGCCATTGCAATCTGGTTCGAGTACACCAACCACCTCTGGTAAGTCTGTCTGTCTCTTTTTTATTATTATTATTATCGTTTTGAAATCATTTACGCTGATATCAACTTCAGCATTCGCTAGAGGAGAGTTGAGGGAGGAGTTTAGAGACAAAAACATGGATTGGTAAGTGGCATCAGCATTGCAGCACTGCCAGGGACTTGTGACCAGGTTGCGGGTGACCACACCCCCCTCTCTCTCCTGCTTTGATGACTTGGCTGATAGACTGAAAATATTTGCTCTTGTGGTTCTGAGCTAAGTGTGTGCCTAATTGGTCCATCCACACTCCCCTGCAGAGATCCTATCTCTATCCAAAGATGGCCAAGCTAGATTAAGAATGAACTTGTACTGATGTCGCCCAACCCGTGGCATTGGAAGAACATTCTACATGTGAAAAAATTCATTTGCAGGCCGCAGCAGCCCCGCCATTTCTGATGAAGGGGTCACAGATGCTCGACCTCAGAGGCCTGATCGACCACCTGCGGTCGGGAAGTCCACACCTGTGCTGGCTCAAGTAGCTTCAAGGTTACATGGCACACCGCCAGGGGAGGTAAGATTTAGCATCTCGCACCAAGTAAATCACTTATGCTTTTTTTAATCTCTTCTAAAAACCTGAACCTTTCTACCATTCATAACTGATTAGTTTACCATCACATCATTTTGATTCAAAACACAAGCTGGTATCATCGTCTCTTAAAGTTGACTCATCCACCAGATCACTTCTGCATTGCTGCTTTGTATACAGAAAACGGTTATACTGTTATAACTTCAGTACAGTTTATTTTTATGCTTACCTGTATCATCACTATTCTTATTACTGTTATTGTTATCACGTATGTTTTTTTTTTTTAATAACAAATGTTAGAATCTTTATGCTGTGTAATTATGTAACCTCATAACCCAGATTGCAGAGAAAAATAAGTTTTATATTGGATTCGGGTGTTTGGGACTAACATCAGAAAGTTCCTGGACAGGTTTTCAGTTGAAAGTAATGTATTATTAATTTTCTATTTAGTTCCGGACTAGGTTGGAATGTGCAGTTTTATTGTCTATTATGCTTTGAAAAAAATTACTTAGCAGTTTGTTTGCTTTGTGTCTGCAATATGAACCAACGGGATGAGCGACTGTTTTCAAACAGGGCAGACAACTCCTGCCGCTAGAGTAGGTAAACAAACTGAGACACACCGATCTTGTGTTCCTTTGTTGTTATCAAGGGTCACCAGCTATAAAGCCTAATTCTGGAGATTAAGGGAAAGAAGTATTATCACCTATTAAGGGTTAATACCTTTTAAATTAAAAAAAAAACAAAACCAGAAAGAGTAAATTAGAGAGTTTAATTAATCACCATTTCTATTTTATATAACCAGGGAGTGGGCTGCTGGTCTGTTTTGGTTCTGTCTAGAAGATGTAATGAAGCTCGATGCTAAGTTGTTAGAACTCCTAACCAGACTCACCTTGACCTTTCAGAGTGTACTGGAACAGATAAATAGGGGGCCAGAGTATCTGGATTTCAGGTATCAGATGCTACTGGCAGAAGAGTTGACTGCTATGTAAGTTTTCCGGCTATGGGGTAGGGTTAGGGCAGCCCCATAACCATCTCCTGCCAGCCAGCTGGACTTCTGTTCTTTATACCGAGGAGATTGTAAGGTTTTTTTGCTGCAATTCCCCTGATTTTTAGCCCGAGTCCCCTTGTAATTGCTGTGGCTCTCCCTTTCACTTTTTTCTTTCTTTTTTTTTATTTAATATTTAGAGAAAACCACCACCTCGACGCCCAGCCGGCCCTCCTAAGAAGCCCCTGCCACCTCAGCGACCAGTCATCAGTGTGTCGCTCAGCCCCACTCCCAAATCTTCAGGTCAGTTCCCTCAAGTTTCACTGATTTTTTTCCCGGATATGGTAGGGGTAGAATTTCTTAACTTGAGACCCCGGTGTGAAGGCATCCTACCACAAAATGCATGGAAAAAAACGAATTTTTTTCTCTCTTAGTGCATGCATTAACCCTATTCCTCCCATATCGGTGATCAAGGTCTTACTCGAGAACCATTGTGAACAGGGTAAAAGCAAATGGTGTCAAAAGACGCACCGCATATTAATTCTCTTGTTTCTTGTTTCAAAAAAAAAAACACCAAGTTCAGGAACCCATCACGGCCTATACAATGCTCCCATGGAAACAGAATGCATATTTTATTTTCATACTGTTCACTGCCAGCAATTTCTTCTTCTGGCAATCCATTCCATTCCATTTACGGCTCTGTTGCTTTTTTTTTCTTCTATTACAGATCCTGATATCTTAGCCAGTTAATGTTTGTAACCCTTCATATTTCTGTGATTGATGTCCGCACAGTCGAGAGGCTCTTAGTTGTTTGAAAGACTTCAATCAGTTTCTTTCCTCTGCTGTCTAATACCTCACTAAAGATAGGTATCTCATCCTGCTTAATATCTGGAACCTTTCTCGTGAATCCTTGCTGGACCCTCTCTATTACCATTTTCTTTTCACATAAACAAGGAGTGTTCAAATGAAACTTGGGCTGAAATAGCTTTGCCATAATGGTGTCTGGTCTGGTTTCATTTGAACTTCCCTAGAATATAGTCAACAAACTGCACGTCATGTGTGGACAAACCAAAGACTAAACTCACATTGGTATATATACCTGAGGTTTAAATAAGCAACATCTATTTGAATTTTAACATATTTCTGTGCTTAATTGTCAACTATCAATAAATTCCTTTCTCAAGTTTTTCGTCAATTTTGGCTTCAGAGCAGACTTCTGTTCTAAAGTTATATGCAATGTTTAACTCTTCTGGTAATTCTTCATGATTGGCTATTACATGAGAAATCTTATTGTGTCAAGAGTTTCCTGATGCCAACATCCTCAATAATAGCATCTTTGCAATAGAGCTTTTACCACACCAGCATGTAGGGGGTTAGTTCTCTTAAATCAAAAGGACGATCAGCCATTTTCAGATAGGAGAGAGAACTCCCAGTTAGCTAGATAAATTTAAAAAAAAAAAAAAAGGTTTAAAACATTTACTTTTACAAGAGAATTTTTTTCTTTACTTAAGATGTCTTTATATAGATAGCATTTTTTATTTTCCCTTTATTTTATACAATATTTCCCAGAAGGCACTACACGCAATCTACTTGGCTCTTCAACATGGCGACTTATGTTGCTAAAAATAATATTGAGTTTCTATAGAGGCGGACATATCCCTCCACCCCCTCCTCTGGTAGGCTAATTAAGTTTGGTTTCCTTCCTGCAGCCCGCTGGTAATGCGGTCTCCATTGTCATCGAGACAAATGCTTTGTAATTGTTGATTTGCAGGTTTGGGAAGAACCGAGACAAAAGGCCTTTCTTCGATTAAGAGAATCCTTCGTCCGCAGGTGGACAAGAGATCAAATAAAAGGGTGAGAATAACTTAGGTTCTGTCTCACCGCCAGAGATATGAATGTGTAATGGTGTCATTTTGGGTTTTGAAGGGATTAATAATAATAATGTGGCTATCTAAAACATTGCCAGTCTGTCTTGCCTATCTGTCTAAAAACAAACAAAAAAAAAAAGAATTATGTGCAGTACTATTTAATAATTTGATTTGATCGGTAAAGTTAATAATCACAAAGCGTTCCTCTAATATGAAACAAAAGAAAATGTATTGATGTGGGATCTTCAAATTAAAAAAAAAAAAAAATAGAAACAAAATTACCATTGATCTATAAGGATGAGGGAAGCTTTGGTTTTTAAATTATGGATTTCCAGGAGAGTGTGTATGAATTTATTTGCTATGAAGCAACACAGCAACACAGTTTAGTTTAGTGCCTGTTCTCTGCCACAGATCAGCATGATCAGTCTGCCAACCAATGTCCAGCACAGAAAACATGCCACCAGTATAGACGAGGCAAAGCAACTGATTGATGAGCTCATGCCTCAGCCAAAAGAACACCTGCAGACACAGAGCCATGATGCACTCTTGGCACCGCACAGACCAGGTAAGTCACGCTGCACGGGCAGTTTAAAGATTGCCTCACCTGCCTGCTTACTCTGCAGCCATTTATGTAGTATCGTTTTTTTTGTGGCGATACAAACCCCTGCATTCCCTCTAGGGGTGCGCTCTAGGTATCTCCCACGACCAAACTAAGTTTTGTGTTATCCTTAGAAGTCTTTTATCTGTATCTGTAATAACGGTTTATGTCAAAAATACAGGCAGAACTCTAAAGTAGCATTTTCTCTCACCAGAAATGTAAGTCTGACCTTTTTAGTTCCTTATCCTGCAGTATTACATCACTGAAATATAAATATCTTTCCAATATTTTGCATTTTGGTTATCATAGGATAATGTGTAAGTTAAATTCCCTGCCAGCTCCCTTTGATGATGAGTTACTTTTTTTTAAAAAAAACTAAAAGTATAGCAACTCAAAAGGAAGAAAATGAAATCCAGTGATGAGCTAAAGGAAAAGGTGAATTTTTAAAAAAGATGCAGCAGTAATTGGAGTCTTGGCTGGTTTGATGATGTTCTAGATTTCAGGCAGTTTGTCAATAAAATATAGTACACACACAGTGCATCATTAAAGAAAATATTAAAAAAACAAAATGAATATGTTGTACAGAGCATTAGTATTTGGAATGTGAGCCCTTTGCCTTATATAGAGCAGGACATGTTGTTTTCGTGCTCCCAATACAGGATCAGTGTTTGACTGTGGGATGTTGTTCCGCGTATCTTGTAGCACTTTCCATAGTTCATTAAGATGCTTGGTTGCTGCTTGACTTTAGTAGCCATATAGCCTCAATGACTTTGATATGAGGACTTTGTGAGTGTTCCATCAGCCCCTTTATATTTCAGATAGTTTTTCACCACATTGGCCGTATGCTTGGGGTCATTGTCTTGTTGGCAGATGAATCCCTGCCCAGTGGAATGTTTTTCCTAGAGAAAGGCATGATGGATGAGGAGCTGCTTGTACTTGGCAGTTGGTATATCTTTGGTTTCACGAAAATCTTTGACAACTTTGGCTGATATCCAGCCCGCACTTGTACTGATTCACCCCCATACTTTGCTGTAGTGATTGTGCTCTAACTGTTACGCCGCTTTAGTCTTCCTTTGAGCAAACTGCCATTGCTTAGTGCCAAACAGTTCAGATTTGGACCCATCAGTAAAGTGCATCTTCCAGGTTTGGTCATCCCACTGTTTCATTTCCCCTCCCCATTCCAGCCTTGCTGCTTGATTGCTTCTCATTACTAAAAGCTTTTGGTCAGCTATGCATTTATAGAAACCACTTTGTGCTTAATTATATCTTACTGTTCTTGGAGAAACATTATCTCTGTACTTGCAGTATGTCATTTGCAAAATCTCTACTGGCTCATCATCTGTCACACAAAGAACTTGTCCAGGAATACTTAATTTTAGTTTTGGAGAATATGGGCTTTCTTCCTTGACCACATCTGTTGTCAGCAGTACTAGTTTTTTGGTATCCACCTCAGAGTCTTGCATTCAGCTTCTACTGAAGCATGAAGTTGGACTGCAAATCATCTGCGAGGAGTAGCCTTCACTAGCTAAGACACTGATTTCTGTACACTCGTCGTGTGATATTTCTCTCCCAGGATCCACAGTATTCACCAAACAGTGATATCACTGTCTATATTTTTATACTTTCTCAGTGTTTGCATGCATGACAACCAATCGCAGACTACTCTTTCAACACCTGACTGTGCTATGGAGCCTTTTTATTTTTACTCATGAAATGCAATTTCATCATAAATTATTTACATTTCATACCCAGTTCTCTGTTTCCTTAATTATGCTGTACAATTAAAAGTTAGATGAAAGTATTTATGCATATGGAAGTGAAATGCATTATTTGTCTAAATAGGATTATTTATGCAGTTTTGGCAACAGTCCACTAATTACTTGGTTCCATTTGCATAGAAAGCTCTCTGGCCGTCTCAACCAACTTTTACAGAGGTTTCAGTCTCTTCATTGCTACAGAAATGCAGGCCACTGAGAGAGATTCCTTAAAGAACCAAAAATACCAAAGTCGCAAGTTACTCTCCTGTAAGAGTGTCAGTGGCTCTGATAGGCCACAATCCTCGTGCGTATTATAGAAAGCATTTGAGCTTTTGACTGCTTTTTCCTTTTTTCGATATTTTCCTGCCGGCTTTGCCTGTTGCCGTCGTTGACAGGCTTTTCTTTTTTACTTGACAGGCCACGACAGCAGGGAGATCAGCCGGGGCTTGGCCCCTCTTCCGAGAAGTCGGACGGCAAATGATCTGCTGGCGTGTGGTACCAGTGACGCACCACCAAGCAAGACCAGCCAGATCCAGGTGCCTCAGCCACTGCCACGAATGTTCAGAAGTGTCGAAAACCTTTCCTCCCCAGGACTCGGGCATGAACCCAGGAACCTGTCCATGCAGAACCTGTCTGTCTGCACTGGGGATCAGCATGGCAGTGGGGCGGGTTCCCCACACCCGCAGCCAGTCCCAAAGCCGCGAAAGGTATGGAAAGAAAACAGCAGTTTGCCCGGGCACCGAGACGACACAGCCATTCTTTTCATGAACAAAAAGGATTTTTCTCAGAATTGCAGTTCTTCGGGTGTCAGTCCTTGGAAAAGCCGAGAAGATGCTGCCACAGTGAAGGACGGAGCTGCTTCAAACGACCCCTTGGGCTCTGGTGTTGCTGGTTCTCGGGGACCTCCCCCTCCTGTCCCCTCGAGGATGGTTGGAGGCAGTGATTCCGCACAAGGAGGCCAGGACAGCAGTAAAGTGGATGTAATGAACTTGCTGGATGCACCTATTTCCCCACTGAAACTGGATGACGACACGGCTGACCCCTTTGACACAGGTTTTGCCGAGCAGGTTATTCAAAGCATGCCACGCCTGCCTCCTGTCCCCAAACGTAAGGACGAGGCAGCTGTGAGTGCCCACCAGGCAGTGTGTGCTGCTACACTTACCACCCTCATTCCTACAACCCCAGATTCCCCTCTGCATTTTTCTGGGAGCTGTCCTGTAGCGCCCCCTCCTCCTTTACCACAGGTGGATACATCTGAGTTGCTGGCCAGCAGGACTGGTCAGGAAGTAGCAGCTATGACGAGTACTGATGCTAAGTTCCCACCACCTCTGCCGAGCAGACCACCAGTGGGCACCACTGCAATGGGAATGGAATTGCCTCTGCCACCTAGCAGAACCAGTCAGGTGCCGCCACCTGTACCCCCAAGACAATCTTGAGAATGACAATATGCTTACAATAAACAATAACAAATGAACAATCCAGCATCTAGGTAAGCCTATTATGACCGAGGGGTCACGTTTTTTTACTAATAGTAAGGTATGTGAATAAACGATGGCCCATTTCCTTATATTACTGAAGTACCCTGATTACACTATAATGGCCAAAACTGGTATTTCATTAAAATAAAAACATGGACTTCAGTTAGGTAGATTTTTCTTGTAACTTCTTTGACATTACATTCTAAGCTGTAGATCACTTTATGACATTTCTAGGTGGCTGGTATTGTAGGTGATATATATATATATATAGATTTATGTATATAAGTTTGAATAATTAAAACAGAAAGTTTCCCAGTGTTTGCCCCCACACATTATATGTATATAATGTTGATTTTACTATCAATCAGGTTATTGTTTAACTAATGCTCAATTTTTTTTCCTGCTCTCTATGTACAAAAAGCAAAAATTTTTGTTTTAAAGTATGTGAGAACAACAAAGAGAGACTGAATTAGATCTGAGACAGAGGGAAAGATTTTAAATAACATTCCAATGTACACGAATGTCCTAGCTCATAGTAATAATTTTTAAAAAAAATTACAGAGAAATGTTACAAAATGCTTCTGAAACGACTTCTGGTCTATACAGAATCTTAACATTGATTGATTACTGCTTCTAAGTCACAGCAGGTGATTGTAGAAAATATTATATCATTTTGCCTTCAAAACACGCAACTGTTTTTTTTTTTTTTTTTGCAAATCCTATAATTTGTTGTTGTTCCCCTTTTGCCCCTTTCTGATAATGGCGCATCCCACTGGCAGTTCTGAATAAACCATGTCCTCTGGTAAACTAGCTGATCGCCCGACGCTTCGGAAGCCGTATAGACGAGATGGGTTCTGCCATCAGCTGACTGCAAAGATGGCACGAAGCACGAGTTGCCGTCTGAGATCCCAAATAGGGATCAAAGCTTCTAGTCTTGATGATGTAATGTAACCTTTGCAGTCTTTTATTTCTTGTTTTTATAAATACAGTAAGAAACCCTCCACCCCGTGATAAATTGATTTTACATTTTCCCCGTTAAATAGGGATGATTTTTTGTTTCAAGCTGCTGCTGCTGCTGCTGTTTTTATGTGTACCTTGTATTTTTAAGAGCAGGGAAATCGCTCACCATTCATAGATGATGATTACATCCTCGTTAAATTGGCTTAAAATCAACGTTTCAGGGCCCGCCCGCATCTTATTCTCTTTCAGAGGCCCAAAAGAAATGATTAGTTAGCATCTCTCGTTAATCCAGCATTCAAAATGCTCGGCGGTTACTTCACTCGATTGGCAAAGGAAAACCTTTTTTTAGAACAGCGGCACTGCTGCTCATCTGCATACGGATGGAGATTACCAGATGGTGGTGGTTTGTCCGAGTCCAATGGCTTCTTTATAGCGAATACGAACGTCATCATTTCACGGGAGTTGCTAACCGAGTTGGCATTTAGAATTTGCTGGAATTGTGTTTTACATAATATTTCACGATGCGCCACTGGTTAATCCGCGTGCTGTTAAACCATTTTAAAATTTACATTAGGATTTCATCGCGATTCTAGCTTCTCATGGTCTTCTGCTTCACTCGATTATCCTGGACTGAATGTCTCTGGCAATTTTTTTTTTTTTTTAGATGCGTCTTGTGCCATGGTCAGGAGGAGATAACTCGGGCCAGTCCGTTTTTCAAATATACAGTGGAAGCTCACTGTATCCGGCACACCTGTCCATCTCTGACTACTGACCCTTTCTTTTTTTAAATGGGGAGTCCACAGATTCCCGAAAAGTGAAATGTGTGGGAGGCATCCGAACCAACGTTTCACCCATTTGACACGGGGTCGGGTCGTATCCAAATTGGATAAGTGAGTTTCTACTGTAGTTGATGGAAGCGTGTGATTGTGGCTTGTCGGAATTTTTGTTTTTCTCCACTCCTAGGACTCTGACTGCTTATTCTGTGGTGAATTCTCTTTGGAGTGTGTCTTTTAAAGAGAAGAAATATTGCAGGCATTTTTATTATTTACATTATTTCTACGAATACCTCAGATACGTGTTGCTTTTACAAAGAGCTGAAAACCACCCACACAGCGTGCAGCAGGTTTTCGCAGCATCTTAACCCCCCCGCTGTCTTTGTTTGTTTGTTTTCATGTTGTGATGCGATAAGAGTCACGTTCTGTCAACGTTAAAACCAAGAGGCCAACTGTCATTTTGGGAAGAAGGAGAAAGAAAGAAAAAAAAACACGTTTGCTGTGATAGATTTGTCCTAAGTTGGAGGTTGTAGGTTATACCAGACATACCTAGTATCCAAATTCATTTAAAAAAGGTGCAAGATCTTGAAGCGGAGGAATATAATAGAATCCGAAACTAATTTTTGCTTCATCTACTGATTTTAACTATTCCCACAATGCAATATTGCTAAAGCCAACTTCTTTCCTTCCTCTCTCTAGTTCCAAGTGCTATTTCATCTGTAGCACCTACACCATAAACTCTAGTGTTTCTTTTCTTGTTTGTTTGTTTGTTTTTGCCAGTTATTCTTTTAACTAAGTTTTCCAGATCTGATCTGTTTTATTTGCTCTCACAGCACTTGCATTGTGGGAACAATTTTCTTAAATATTAGCAGATTCCATACATCACTGCCATAAAAAAAAAAAGAAGAATTTTCCTTGTTTAGATGTTGTTAACTTTATGCAAACCCTGTCCTCCTCTCTCTTATTTTTCTTTAATCGCAGAAATCTTGGAGTATGTATCTTAAAAAATACCCCAAAGCTTTCTTTCCTATTTTATATCTAATTAAAAAATGAAAACAAAGTTAGCAACATCCGAGTGTTTTCATAACGTAAGCAGAGAAGCGAAATGTCGTCTCGGAAAATCTCCTCAACCCAGGGAGGTTCTTCAGTTAGTCAAAATGGCCTTTTATGAACTACATTTCATTTTGTCAAATTTGTATTATCTGTCAAGCTTTTGGTGGTGGTTTATCTTTTCTGAAAATAACTTGGCACTTTTGCACCCGAGAATGTTAGTTATGGCAGTAGCTAGTAACAGGCACATGCACATATGTGTGTGTGTGTGTGTGTTATGCCTTCAGGAATGTTCAACTAGAAATTGGGAATAGATTAATTCTAACAATTGTTTATTGTTTTTTCAGTCACCTTGCGCTTTAGGCTTTTGTATCTGATTTATGTTAATGGTGGTTCTCTTAAAGCTGAAGTTAGACCACATTTAGAGCGGGTGGTGCTTATTCTCTGTTAAGGATGTTGACAGTTTGGAGACAGTCCAAAGGAATTTTGCAGGAATGATTTGGGGAATGGAAGATTATCCTGAAAGTTTAGGAAAAAAACTGAAATTTCCTAGTCTTGCTCATTGAAAATTGATTGGGGGATCTAATAGAGACTTTAAAAAATGTTAACGGTAGGGGAAATGTAGACTGTTCACACTTCGCCCTAACATGATCTCAGATAACAAGGGACATAGACATTTTTTTTAATGAATTGTCGTCTAGCTTTTCAAAATGTATTGTGTCGCAGTCTACTACAATCAGTACTTGGTAAAATGCATTGGATTGGTATTTCAGAAAAAAGTCCTGAATCTCCCTGCCCCTATGCACATAGCTATGACTAAAGATCACAGGATTTGTTAATTTTTGTGTATATTTACCCTGTATGTATACACATCCCCCCCCTAGGTTTGCTTATGTCAACCTCCAAGTCCGAAATCTCCATGTTAAAATAGTTAATTTTCTACAAAGGCTTGTTGTCATTATATGGTGATATTTGTTGGTTATTTGAAAATAATTGTTTGATTTAAGAGTTGACATGTCGAAAAGTTCAAAGCTTAGTGTTAACAAGTTAGTTGTGTTGTACAGAGGGCAAGAAGAATGCATATTTGCACTGCAAACTAATTGGGTGTGCGCTTAATACTGCTGCAAGTCATGTGTGCAAACATATATATTGTACATTGTGTATAATAGAAACCATTGTTATTGTTTTAAACTGTTTATTTTTTAAAAAATTCTATGTTTTTTTTTGCTATGGTATGGCATGTGAGAAATTGTGTATTAGACTTTGTTGGTGTTGCTTTTGACAAGAGAGAACATTCCTGTTTGTGTAAAGTGCTTGGTGGTTTTTCCAGCCATGGCACCTGGATATTGACTTTGTTAATCCATGCGTTGCCATGGGTGGCAAGACGAAGCAGTGAGTTGCTGCTTTTCCACAGAGACTGGTTTGCTGAATGAGAAATAAATGTTTATATGTACTCTGTTTATGTTAATTCTGGGAATGGGGTGGACTGAGATGGAAAACCATCTCTCTGAAGTTTGTCTTTTTTTTAAAGTGATCAGGCACATTAATATTTTAGCTTTCTACACACACAGGTCACTAGAAAAAAAAACGATAACCTGCTTCTTCTTAGCATTCGATGCATTGGCATAAGGTGCATGGTACTGTGGTTTGTTAAGAGAGCGCATACTGGCCCAGTACCGCTGACTTCAGCTCTCTAGGTTTTCTGTAAGGATTATCCCGCCCTTAGCTCCTGGCTCATACGTCCCACCCCGGGGCAGGGCTTTTAAGGTGGCCCTTGCCCACCTGCTGGCTCCGTCATGGGATACTTTTAGGAGTAGCTTTGCCACAAGCTACCCCACCCTGTCCTGATAGAACCAATGCCAGTTTGGTCCATGACTGCTTATTCAACTGGGAACAGCTTTTTCACAGCTAACCTTCATATTTGGAGACCGTTCCCCAATTCACCACCTGGGGACACGCTCAGTTTGGGGTGGTCGCCCCGACGAAGAACCCATGTGCTGGACTTGTAGTAAATTACCCTGTCCGAGAGATAACCTGCGCTGAGCATGAGGGTTTAAAAGTTTCTCATGCAACAAAATCCTCAGTTATTTCAAATGCACTGCATGAGACATGGCTATCTTTATGCGGAAGTAAAACCAGCCATTTTGGAGCGATACATAAACTGGTTCCTGCTTTAGCTCATACGCAGTTGGTGATTTTTCTATTCAATCTGAAGACCGTTATCTAGTTTTTATCATTGACAACACAGCACTTGCAACTTTCAACTGAACATGCAATGTATTCTATGGGACACCAAAGGATAAAAGGAGCAAATTAAGGACTTGGTAACTGCCTGTTGTCCACAAAATCACTTTGTGAAATTTCTAACCATTGTAGAATGCTTTGCAACTTGGTTTGAAGCTCAGCTATGGAAATATAAACAAACGAATCACCATGGTGTCTAGAACAGTGGAGAAACATTGCTTGGAATGACACCAGAAAAAAGGTTCATGGCATGCCAGATTTTGACAGTTAACTGTGGAGGAGTCAGCCTCATTCGATGTGACGATGATGCGCGTACCCCTTAAAGGAACTACATTATGCAACAGCAAGAGTGAAACTAACAAACAACAAACATTAATTTGACTTCCAAAAAATATATTATACCCAGCAGTGATATTATTACAATCCTATCACGGACAGTTAATACATCTAGATCCAGATATGTGTTACTCAGGGGTAACTAAACTCAATCCAACACTGCAATACAATAAATAGGGTAGCCAATACAAAAACTTATCTGAAGTTGCCAGACAGTCAAAGCTGCTCTGGATATGGTCCCTCTGGTTGCTTGGTTGGTTGAGAAATCTGTTGTCTTCTGTCTTATTTCAAATGTTGGTTACACATACTGCTTGATATTCACTTGAGGGTCTGCTAAGTCGTCTTTTATAGAGTATCATTTGCATGACAATAGACAGCTGGACAGAGGTCAGTGGGAAAATGGTCAACATCTATAAAGTGGTATTGGCAGGACAATGGACATAGCTGACAGAGGTCAGTGGGACAATGGACATAGCCTGGCAGAGGTCAGTGGGAAAATGGTCAACATCTATAAAGTGGTATTGGCAGGACAATGGACATAGCCAGACAGAGGTCAGTGTACCAGGTCAACATTTATAAAAGATACCCTGACACCATGATGACCAGACCTGGCCTTCCAGTGTCCAGGTGCCACAATAACAAATGAGTCCCACCAGAATTTTCTATCTCTCTCACACAAACCAGCTTCCTGATAAAAATTAATTAAAAAAAAAAATCACATATGTATGAGGGCTGGTAAGGGGGGACATCCTGGACTGCTAATTCTTTTGTAGATGAATTAAAATATATAAAAATACTCTGGAACATTTGACATCCTTTATTGCTTAATTAGACCAAACTAGGTAATGGAATTTGTAGGATGATAATGTCCCATAGTCATTTGGTTAGTGGAAGCAACAGAGTCCTGTCTTGAAACACAAGACACAAATACAGCAGCTTACCAGTGGAAGAAAAACTCTCTCAGAGATTTGCATATATAAATTCCAGTGAATTTAATCAAATTTCTTAAACAAATGACAAGGTATATAATTTTTTCTAGAATGTTACACACCCACCACAGGTGTAAAATAGTAACAGATTATTAAGTAATCCACTTGTGTTTTGAATACATTTTTCAGATAGACCATTTAGTACAAGACTTTATTGAATATTTAAAATATTCATGAAGTGAAGAAAATCAGAAGCAGTTGACTATTACATTCTTAGAATTCAATACGTACAAATTTTCTCCTAAAATTGGGAGAAATAAAAGAACATTATTAGCTTAATAAACAAAAATAGCTTTACAACTCGTAACCTGCACAGGTAATAGGTGTGTGCATTTGTAGCAGACTATATCATAGAAGAGGGTACAGAAAGGATGGATACTTTTCAGTATTGTAATAGAACATTTTCAAAATGCAGAATGAATGCCAATGCCTTATGAAGAGGTCACCATAATTCTGGTGAAGGTGATGTTGGCAGTAACACAGGCAGGATCTTGGTTATTTTGTGTAAACGGTGAGAGCCCTTTAAGAAATGTATTGTTAAAATGTAAATTGCTGCTTTTAAAAAGAAAATGAAACTCCAGTAAAGGTTTGATGGTGGCTAAAAGTATTAGTTCCCTGTAGGACAAAGAAATGCTGGCATAAAAAGGGTAACCTGCTGGATGGGCTGAGAATACAAACAACACGACAGAGTGCTGGCTTGACCCTTCACAAAGCCCCCACAATTTGTATTTGGCTGATTAACTTGGTTAAGAAAACTGGCAATAATAACACCATTAAGAAATAAGAAATGATACTCTTCACATACCAAGCAAAAGCAGATTTTAATTATTTGTCTGACCAAACCTACAGAAATGTATTAGCTAGAGCGGAAGACCCAAATAATATCACTACTATCTTTATTATACAATTATTTTGAAAATATGAAAGAAAAAAAACAATAACAATACAGTTAATTGGTGTGAAATGCCTAGTTATTACTAGTCCCTCTCTCTCTCTCTCTCGAAATGATTATCAGTATAATTTTCAAAACTCTTACAGTATCACAGTCAACAATATGAGCCAGACTCTTAGTGAATACTAATGTTTTTAACCATAGATAGATTAACCAACAGTTCATGTAAGGTGTTGCTCTCCAAACTTTCAGGTGTACATCAGGATTTTGACATCGCTTACAGAAACTATCAGGTAAGTGTTCAAAAAATAAACATGCAGATCCACATCATCCTGATCGGAGAATGTATTAACTCTAATTAAAAGCATACACACCTGAAAGATTAATCACCTCTAAATGTATTTACATGACTTCACATCTATCTTTGTGAATATCAAGACAAAAGTTGATTCTGTTTTTGAAAGAATTGGAAGGTAAAATCCAGCTGACCAACCTTTTTTTTTTGGTCTGGAAGCAGGGAGATAGAACATGGCTATTCAATGTTTTTCTTGTAATCCTAGAAAATATTACAGTCTGCAAATTTTTTTAAGGAAGTCCAACACTTTTGATAATACAGTACACACACACACACACGTAGTGCATTTATATTAAAATATACATAGGTTTAAAATGCCTAAATTGTCTCTCACAGCGAGACTCTATATTTGAGTGCTTGGTTTAAGTTTGTTTGCTCTTCCCTGCACATAGGGAAGAGAAATGGCCATCTGTAACATTCTTAAATTGATTAATACCGTTATTATTAACCCTAACCCTGCCAACACTTATTAACAATTATATTACTAAAAAAATAAAAAATCTATACATTTTCTGATATCTAACTGGAGAGAATCTTAGCTAATTTATAATTATGACTCCTAGTAACTGTATACAGCAGAAAGCATTTGTCCCTGACCACACACCTGGGTGCCCCTAATTATTTTGTAAACCTCTAATTAATCTCTTAAACGTATAACATTTTGTAGGTTTAAAACTTGAATAAGTTTATTGGTTATCCCCAAAACTCTGGATTCTAGTGTGTGTTTGCTTACTTTTTTTAATGTTTAAGGACCTGGAAAATGAAACATTAACAGAAAGTTTTGTTTGATGCTTAAATGAGGGAACATTCCAGAGCATACATGTTGAAAACTTTCCAATAAGTTCTTAAATATGGATTCCACAGCTGCACAGTTTAGCCAAGATGAGGGCAAACCATTGGTTTTCCAGTTTGGTCACTTTTCCTTTTATTGCTAAACTATTAGCTTAATTATCAACCTAAATGACTTGCTCTTCACATGTAAGATTTCAAAAAGTTAATATCCTCTTAATTTAATGTACACATTTATAATTAATGATTACGATCTTCCCTATCTGAGTAACTATTTTTGAGTGTTCAACTATTTTTTTTACTCAATTGACCAATCTAATGATGTTAGTTAGGTTTCTCTAAAACCTATCTCCATTGAATTTTGTCATCGACCCCCATTTTTTAAATATTTGCATCCACTACACTCATTTACAGCCACAGCCGAAAGTTTTGCATCACCTTACAAATTTAGAGTTGAGGCATAAAGCTGACAGAATTTAGATCTCTAGCACTATTATCAAAGAAACTAGAGAATAATCTCACAGGGTCTTGTTTTTGGAAACCATCTATTTTCCTGACAGATTTAAAGTTGTCACATTCTTTCAATTTTGGGTCTTTTTTCCATGGAAAACTACAAAGCAGCGTGTACTTCAGTATGCTAACGCGACATTACTAGACAAGATTCAGTAGGATGAGCTCGACTTTACCGAGAAAAGCTAGAAAATCCTGGGGGGAGGGTGGAAAACGTTTGGCTGTGGGTGCACATCAGTCAAGAAGCAAACCCCTGAACCTGCAGAAAATCACTCTACCCGTGTGGGAAGGTAAACCATTAGGAACTACACATTGATGTCTACTTTCTATGAAGTTACATCTTATAATCCACGAAAAGTATCCATACATCTGTTTTCCTAAGCTTCCTAGGCTGTCAGTGCGAACCTCTGATCAAAGGTTTCCCTAGTCTAAATACGAAATATCCCTTTGATTCCAATCGTCGGATAAGTTATTCTTGTCCATCAAAAACTTCTAGAAAATTACTAGTATTTCCATACGCGAATGTAATAGTATTTATTAGTATTACAATAAGGGAACGGAGACGAGAGAGAGAGATGCGAGTAAATGGAAGGAAAAGCAGGAATATTATCTGGAGGGGACAATTTTTGGGTTTACACCGAACGTCACAACAGACGAGTTATTCGCCATTCAGTAATTTATCCAGGCACAAAAACCGGCGAATGATTCGATGGGGTCAGAAGGGGGTTTAGAGGAGAGTGATGGAGGGGGGGGTGAAGAGAAAAAGAAGGGAAAAAACAATCGAGAAATCGCTTAGCGCGACACCGGCAGGAGGAGTGGCGGGGGGAGGGTTAAAAACCCCCTGACACCTGGCGGGTCGTAAACGAACTACCACCGGTTACCTGGAAAGATGAAAACTCGTCCGCGGGGGCCTTCGGAGAATCGATCAAGTTTACCTACCGTTCTGGTAATCGAACCCGACATACATCACCTGCGGGAAGAAAGGTAAACCTTTCCGGTTCTTTCCCCCCCCACCCCCCCGGGACGGCCGGCGGGAAACGGGCGGACGGCACGTGGCCGAGGTCCGTCCGTCTGTTGTTTGTTGTCGTCGGCTCCCGACCGACCCCCTCCCCCTCCCCCTCCCCCCACACACATACACCTGTCGAGGATCGAAAAAGGGGGCTTCATCGAGTTCCCCGTTTTTCCTCGATATCAGTAGCAACACTACGAGACGCGGGGCCCCTTCCCCTCTGGTACTCCCTCCCCTCCCCCTCCGCCTTCTACTCCGGTCCCAGTCGCCAGCCAGCGAGCGAACGAACGCCCGCCTCCCTCCTCCCTCCTCCCTCTCCCCATATAACCATCTTGTTTTGTTTTGCCAGATCATAGACATTGACTCTGGTGGTGGTGGTCGGGAGGCCGAGCAGCAGACGATCGTCGGGCGGGCGGAAGATGCAGGAGCCCGACAAGGTTGACGCCAGCACCGAGGAGGAGAGGAGACGGCTGTTTTACTGCGACCACTGCACCTTCGCGACCCCTTTCCACAGTAAGCTGGTCAGCCATGGCGTGGTGCATTCCGACGCGCGGCCGTTCCTTTGCAGCTTGTGCGACTACGCGGCGAAGCGGAAGTACGACCTGAAGAAGCACATGCACTTCAAGCACAAGATCTTCCAGTCGAGCATCCAGGTCCCGCTGCCCTCGCACCCGCCGATGGACGCCACTTCGATCACATTCATCCCCAACAACCACCTTTCGTCGCCCGCCACTCGGGACCTGTCAAAGGCGGACCGCTGCACGCCGAGCATGGGTGACTCCGACGAGGCTTCCCTCCCCTTCCTGGACAGCACATCAGTCAAATCAGAGCGCCAGCGCAACGAAGACGACTGCTACATCATCGAGCAGGAGCAGCCGATAAGGATCCCATACCAGGCCAGCAACGTCCTGATGCAGACTTCTCAGATCATGGCCAACATCACGGAGAGCTGCACGGGCCTGGCGCAGTCTCCCACCATCCAGTTTTACCCACCCAGGCCCACGGTGATGTTCTCCTCGGTGGACGTCTCCCCCATGGCCGCCGGACTCGCCTCCCAGGAACTGGCCCACTCCTCCAGTCACTCGGCTTCTGAGCCGACGGCGGGCCAGAAGGAGTCCGTGGCGGTCGCGGAGCAGATTTCCGTCGCTGCCGAAACCACCAGCATGTACTCATCGACTCTGGTTACCAGCTCAAACGTGACCGAGACTGGCGTCGGCACGAGTCGCAGCTTTCAGTGTCCCCACTGTGACATTATTTACTTTGACAACGCCCTCTTCGTAATGCACATGGGTCTCCACCATGCTGACAATCCGTGGCAGTGCAACTTATGTGAAGAGATCTACCACGATGTCTACAGTTTCACATCGCACTTCATTAATCAACACAAGCACTGATGTGCATTTTGTTTTCCACTTCATAGTTCATTTTGTGTCAAAACAATTCCCCCCCCCTTATTCTAAATTATTAGAACTTTCCATGTAGTAGTATTTATTTCGCTAAATTAGGATTCATGAAAATACGCGATAACATTTCTCAGGTTGGAAAGTTAATTTCTAAACGGAAAATCTGAATGCATTTTAAAAAGAAAACTTATGATTACAAGATGCTGCCTCTATCTGTTAGAAACTTAGTTAACTTTATGGAAAAGTGCAGAATCCATTCCCAATAACCTTATTTACATCAGGTATCTGTTAGAAACTTAATTAACTTTATGGAAAAGTGCAGAATCCATTCCCAATAACCTTATTTACATCAGGTATCTGTTAGAAACTTAGTTAACTTTATGGAAAAATGCAGAATCCATTCCCAATAACCTTATTTACATCAGTTACCAACCCAGATAATTGATATTTCTTCCATGCAGCCAAACAAGTGACAACAAGAAAATATCATGGCATTGGAGAGATGAATAAATATCCCATCTTTTCCACCCCACAAGAATTGTTAACAGCTATGGCTTGGTAGTTGTCTGTCTTTCTTTCATCCTTAATTTTTTCCTTGTATATCATAACTTAAAATACTGTGAAGTTTTCAGTTCACTTGGCAATTCCAGAGAAACGCGTGTAAACGGCATATTTTGTCAATAATCCTTGGTTTCTAGAGGATGTGGCTGCCTTCGCAAACCAATCTCATCTTTAGAACTTTAAGAATACAGACAAACTCAACGCTGCACCATGTATTTATCTGCTTGTGAAAGTTAACGGATGTCACAAGAATGGGAATTTTAAAAAAAGTAATGGATTTAAAAGGTGAAGCACAAAGAAAAAAGGGAGTTTTTTTAAAACAGGTTTAAAACAATAATAAAAGAAAGAAAGAGCTAAGCATGTAGATCTTAGCATAGGCATCATTGTTTTATATTTTCAGCTGATCTCTGAATACTTTCTGGAGAATCAGTTAGAAAATTACCAGCAAGGGAGGTAATTCCCTTGAGAGACCATGTTGTTGTTATCCACCCACAATTTGTGATATATACCAGTGTACACTGCATAAGAAATTAATTAATTTTAAAAAAGTTTCCAGATACAATAAGTTTTTTTTTTGTAATAGGCGATAATCTAACTAAATAATTCCACCACAGATAACCGACTTACAATAACTGGATGTGTACGTCTAGGAAAGTTGTATCAACATTAAGTATATACAATTTATACGTTTAAAAATAAGTGGTCAGATTTCTGCAGAGCTCAGAAAAACCAATTATCCTTAGTATTATAAACAGTCAACCTCTCCCTCCATCTGTCATCCTATGATGACTGATTTTATGGTAGTAATGGTTTTTTCCCTCTAATTTCATATTATTATTAGGAAAACATTAGTTTACAGCAATATTTTCGACAAATTTGGAGTAATGAATATAATAAAAATTGTATTAAAATGTTTGCCTGAAAGCTAAAACCTCAGTGTAGCCAGGAATCTTCAGTCTGGTAGGTTTCGAAATCCATTTGCTTCATACAGAGAAATTAAAAGCTATCTGTTTTTATGCAAATCTAATGCTTTATCCATGGCTTGAATAGATGCTGTTCATGTGTGAAGCCTGTATTTAGGAAAAGATAGTGATTACTTACAAGAATCAGAGTTTCAGGCATTTAGTAGGTAGAAAGATCCGGTAAATGTTTTCAAAATAACTAAGGGGTTTTCTGAATATACAGACATTCACAAATTGTCTTCAGTTACCAGTGCCAGGGGTCATAATAGAATTATCATGTTAGCTAGTTTCAACAGGTATCGTTATTAGAATAATTTGTTTTGTAATGAATTGTAAATGAGCACTAAACTTCATGTTTGCGGTCAATAGTGGGTACAAATCAGTTTTTTTTTAAAAAATTATATTGATATTGTCCTATGGATAAGTTTAGATATACATTTTCCTTCCCAGTGTCCACTAACAAAAGGCTACTGTTTAGTGTACAGATGGTTGATTTGAAATTCTCTAATAATACTCATAAAAATATTCCACTGCTTTGATTTTTAAATTGCTTAAAGAAAGAAAAAAAAACAACTGAACTCAATTAACCTATGGACAGTAGATTAGTTAGCACCATTCATTAGTTAATTAATTCACTACTAAGATGGGAGATGTTTGAGTCAACTTTCTACTTTCTGTAACTAGCACCATCGTTAACTGTGTTATTTTCTGTTAGATTATATATAAACTTCATGGATAGAACTGGTATTTACCATTTCAGTATTAAACATTCTAAGTCATATTTTAGACACACACCTTGATTCAGTATTAGTTCATACAGGTACTACATCTCATAAGAACTATATTCAATGTCTAGTTCATCGTCGTTTGTGAGGAAGATTTATAACATCTTCAGCAATTTTCTGGTCACTCCACTGTTCACTGGTGACTAAGCCATAGAAAGTTCGTCAACATTGACCTGTATGAAATTAAGTTTAATTGCCTGGTTTGCCTTCACATTGTCATTAGGTCAAGTTGCAGAGGCATCTGATTCTCTTAGTTTTCTGAAGTATTCCATCATGAACTCTTAAATCCAGTGAGCAAAGCTAGCAGAAATTCTGTGGCATTACTTTGTGCCATGAAAGTTTACTGAACATTAAAGCATCTAGCATGGTAATTTTCACCTTTTTTGCCTTTGAACTCAAGTTGCTAAAGGACCAGTTTTCAATAGTGGGATTTGAAACAACCTCTGGCTTATAGGTTAGGTGTTGGTTGTGTTAGGGGAAAGGAAAACAGTTCTAACATTTGAAGTGTTCATTAGTTGAGGTGAGTTGGGCAACTGCCCAGAATTAAGATATTTTGGTTTACAAGCCATCTTTGGTGACCAATTTGAATAATTCTGCTATCATCCATACCCATTCATTAGCTTCATGATCAAATGAAAAAAAATTTGAAATTTTTGAAACAAGGCTTGCTTCAGCTTTCCTATAACAGGGGATGGTAGCTTTTCATCTGTCATGCTGGCAGACAGATACACTAATCCAGTCCTTTGCTTTTTTTTGCCACCAGGACACTTCATTTTTAACACAAGGTACAGCCTGGTAGCTTATAAAAAGATTTCATTTCATTAGCATTGTAGACATCACTCAGTTGATGAGGTAAACACGGTAACCTTTATTAGAATACACATTTCACTGGTCTCTTCTCCACGTATTCTCTTTTGAGTTGATTAGCTTTCTCTCTCAAAAGACCATCATTATTCCAAGGTCAGTTCCTGCACACAAATCTGTCTTCCTGTTGAAATTTTGCTGATGATAGAACTTTTGTAGAGGGATGAATGAAAACTCTTAGTACTGGCCAGGGGGGAAGATCTGTTAATAGATTACTGGTGTAATTAGACACTGACAATATTTTGCACCAGCAGGCTCAGCGCTATCTACTATCCCTTACTCATTGACAGCAGAACTGAACCACAGACCTCATGGGCTTTCTTCCTCCATATACAAAATGATCACTCATATCCAGTGTGGCTACTGATAGGGCAACATTTCATTCTGGCATCATTTTTCTTGAGTTGATAGCAGTGGCACTGCCACCAGGTGGGAGTCGGTCCATTCGTTTGACAGTTTCAAGCCTAACTATTTTTGTGCCACTGCACTATCACCAAATGTACTTTTGTAAATCCAGGAATTTGGCAACTCAGCATTCCCATTATTTTAGGTTGATATTACATTCTACTTTTAAAAATTCAGATTAAAAAGTTAGCATATTAGTACACTGAAAAATTGCAGTATCAACCATTTTCAAGGTCATAGTTGACAACTTATCTCTGGCTAGAAATAAGACGATCTGAATTACGTCCCCTTTCTCATTACTATTACCTAAATATACTACTACAAACACAGTATAGTTAAATTGGTTAGAAAAATGGCTCTGTTCCAGTGAGTCTAATCAGTTTTTCTGATTCACAGAGTTAAGCCATTTGTGCACTGCGATAAACATCAAAAATAATTTTTCAATTCTCTGTATTTTTGGCTAAACTTGGGAGTAAGTCAGTAACTAAGTCTGAACTCCAGTAGGCCTCACCTTGGCAGAAATCAATCGGCATAAGTGACAACTGGAAAACAAGGATTCACCTGATTGAATAACAGTCTTCTCTGACTGCCTAAAATTTAATACAGTATAAAGGAAACCTGTTTAGTGCATTTACCACGTTCTAAAATATACAATTTCCCCACTTTGTGATTTTCAAACTTAAAAGGGAAAAAGGATCAGTGTTTTCGCTTTGTATTAGTAAACACTTTAGCGGCCAGGTCTGCCATCAAGCAATTTCCCTTTAAAAATTCTTTTTGAGTCTGTAGCAACACGCATATAAAACGACCGTGTACAGATAAAATTCTATTTGTATGCTTGCAAAATAAAACAAAGTTGGTCTGATGTCACCGAGTCAAACATCAATGAAGAACAGCTGCTTGTGTTTAGGAGAGCGAATAAGCAAGTAGCGTGTACCTCCCCATTAATGTCTGCAGCGACGAGGCAGCTGTGTGCACACTGCTGCCTAAAAGCTGTTCAGCGGACTGTTGACACTTCCATCCGACTCTACAGCAGTGCTTCTATTTTTGTATTCGCAAACACATCCCTGTTCTCTCTCTCTAATTTATACCCAGCCGCAGTTAAATTTAGATTTTTTTAAAGGTTCTAAAACGCACTTAATAAATTTCGCAATGATTGTCCACAACACTCCCACCCATTTTAAAGTATAATTTTCTTTTCTCATTTTCTGGCATCATCCCTTATAAATTTTTAGTAAAATACCGATCAGAATTTTATTACATTTTACTTTATTATCTGTATTTTTTTTAAAGAAAAAAAAAAGCAAACTCAATTGTTTGCACCCATTCACTAAACACAGTTCTGCTGATGTTCTATACGATATGGGGCCATTGATGCTTGTTTTACCATGTGCATGGCAAGTCGGATGCCCTGGTTTCCATGAATTAGGTGGATAAGAGGCCCCCAAGGGAATTGTGCTGCGCACCTCCTCTAAACAGCGATTTTCCAGTCCAGGACATCACCAACAGACATTGCTGACAGGCGCTAACCAGCCACTGCTTACTCTGGTTCTCTTACATCATCTGTAGCCGTCTGTGGTCAATTTTTTCCAGCTGTACCAAACTGTGGAAGGAATTAAGGAAACGTGATTTATCGAGGATGCAGCAAAACCAGACACTTTTATCTACAGCTGTGTTCATCTCATCACTTTCAGAGACTATCCCGTCCCCCAAAATTCCAACCTATGTAGCTGTCATTAGCCAACCGTTCTGTATGAACGTCCGCTTCTTGTGGCTTCATTTTGAGCTACCAGCATCACGTTAAACTTCTTCAGCCTACGTTGTAGTAAATGACTTCAAAATTCCTGACATTTTAAGTTTAACTATTTCTTAAATATTATTCATACTTTTCAGTGGATCCAATCATTTTGAATGCTTTTCCTCTAACAACTAGGATGAGTGTTTTGGTGTGTGAAATGCTCTAAAGAATAATAAAGAAATTAATTTTTTTAAATGACTGAAAAATACATTAACCGATGGCAAACTTCCACTAAAAAAAAAAAATCTGCACACACTGCCAGGTGCTTGGTGCGCATACGTATGGCACAAATCACACTACTGCAGCAAGGATACGGCTTTAACTGTTCAGAAAAGTTTTTCATGTCCTCTTGGATCTGTTCTTGGCCGGCTGGTGCAACCACACTGAGCTCAACAAGATAGGACAGAGACAAAGGCTCCAGACTCTCCACGCTGCTGGGGTGGACCATCTACAATGGCAAAGGTATAGTCACAACCTGTTAAGTAGTAAACGACGAGACAAGAAAGCACCCGTCGTCATTTTATATTTAAATTTGTTCAGGGAAAAGGGAGAAACCTCTGCTGCCTTTTCCATTCTTGTAGTGTTACGTTTGCTTTCCAAGGTTCAAACTATTAGCAGATTATATTTTTTTAAATTTTAAAGTTGCGATTAGGAGATGGAAATCAGGATACACAACCTTCCTCGCTTACCATCTATGTTGGAAAGTTATGATCTAAAAGAATTGGTTTACCTTAAATATTTTAGACACAGTAATCTTCATTCTTCCTTTGTGGAAAAAGTATCCTTTCACAACAAATTCATAATCCAGTCTGAAAAACAGCAAGTGAACTGAAGCTCTTTAGACCAGAGAGGACCCATTTAACTCGCTTCAGGGGCCATGCAGTAAAGTTTACAATTTTAAAATAAAAACCAGAGCTGACCTTTGGCCAAATTGAACATTTAAGGGAACATGTGTGGAATTTAAAGAGATGGTACACAGTTACATAACAGAAGAATAAAACTGTGGTGAGTTTTGCTGATATTTTATAGAACTACCAAAACGTAGAAGTCACTAAAAGCAGTCAGAATACCACATGCTGCCTGACTTTGGCAAAAATCTTGGGGGACAATAAATTTCTCAAAAATATTATTTCTAATTTCATTTAATTCTACGCAAAAAAAAAAAAAAAAAAAAGATGATGCATACAGGAAACTAGGATAAGAGAGAAAAACTATGCCAACATATGCAAGTTCAAATACAAACTGCTTTAAAAAGACTATAGCTTTGAATAACATTCTTAGTTGTATCAAGAGATTATAACAAAATAGCTAAAGAATCTCATCAAACTGCAAAACTGTTATCCTATGTAAACCTGATCTGAAATGATGTGCAATGATTTGAGACTAAATGGGTAGTATAAAGGTTTTAAACAGTAGTAGTAATAATAATATTAAGACATTTAAAATGTTGAGTTACAATGTTAACTGCATTAGATGTGAAACAGAAAATCTCTCACAAATTATTATTAGCAGATGTTACTGTATTCCTTATGCTTATTTTCAGGTAAATCTACAAATTAAAAATAAAATTGCTGCACCTAAATCCCATTTCATTTAAAAATGGAACAACGTTATCCGAGGTGCCAACGTCGACATATGTTCTCACTAAGGTATGTCGGCTCTTGTCTCCCACTTCAGCCTGGCCGATGTATCGAAGATGCCTGACAACAGAAAAATGGATAAAACTAAATCTTTCAAAAATAAAACAGAATAAATTATCAAAAAAGAAAGAAAAAAGCTTATTGTAAATTTTGTTTACCAAAGCAAATCCTCTACATACAAATGTTTTTTTTTAAAAAAAAGTTTTAAACAATGTGAAAGAGTTCTATTTCCCATCAATGCATTAGGGATGAAGTTAATTAACGTTGCGAGCTAGCTAGTTCTTTATCTTATTTAAACCTGTGGGCCAACAGATGGATGTAAAGTACCCAACAGAGGAACCTCCCCCTAGTTTCAGTTTTGTGAACCAAGTAGAAGAAAACGAGGTGTAGATGTTAGCTGTCTGCCTAAAAGAATCCTTTATTTTTCAGCTACAGGTACACCTAGATGTACATATCAGCTTCAAGGTTACCTATTCAAAATCTGTATGTGGTTAAAAGAAATTTTAAACGCCATTTGATGCTCATTAAATATTTTATCCTTGAATAAGAAAGTTTAGATATCATTAAATTTAATTTTCAAACAGCTCATGAAATTTCTACAAAAGACATTTTAAAAATTGTTTCTTGAAATGCAGGTTATGAAATCAACAAGCACTTGTTAGGGTCTACAACTGCCCTTTTATTTAACCAGTTTATTTGTTGTATTTGCACCTAGTACAGGAATAAAGCAGATATTGTACTCGATGGTGAATGTTTAGAAAGAAAGGTATTCCAAAGGCCGCCTTTATTGATTAAGGAAACTTCAACAGTAATCACCATATCTTACTGGATGTACCAACACACCACAGCATTGCAGCTTGGATAATGGAATCCGTTTGTTGCCCGGATAAGAGCCCCTAAGGGGAGAATTAAGGCGAACTTCTCGTCAACTGAAGGGAATACCTGCAAACTGTGGGAAAAACCCGGTTCAGGTGACCATCGATAATCTGATTGATTCCAATGCTTAACAGATCTGCAAGCCACCACCAACTGTAGAATAGACATGCATGTGAGCGTTAACCCTGGCAGGACGAGTGTGTATGTAGTATAGTCGTAAATCAATGAAGTGATACTGACCACGTGGCTGCTGGATTTGCCAAACTGCGCCTGACTCTAAAGTAGACAGGCTGACTTGTTTGAGATGTGGGGTTTTCTGGAGAGAGAGAGAGAGAGAGAGATAGATAATGGTTATAAATGTTAACTAAAAGGAGCATCAGTCAGAATAAGGTAAGGACCGTTTAGTTTATTTCGGTGAAGTTTAAGAAAGGAACACAAGGGAACAGAGGGGGGAGGGGGTTGTTTTAAAAAAGATGATGAGGTATTTCCGCTTATGAATCATTCATTTCTGCTGCTGTAACAAAAGCTCTTTAACTCGGGTTACTACACTAAAGGCGGAAGGTCCAGCAGATTCGAAGGTACATCTGCGATTTCGGATTGGTAAAAAGGGGCCCCCCCCCTATCGTCACGGCTACGGGGAGGGGACCACTACCGTTCCTTTCTCCCGGGCTGTAAGGATGCTGGGGATAAAGAAGGGAGCAGCAGCCGGAACCTACTCATGACGAAGACCATTTCGTGGTCCTGGAAGGTCTCGGGGGGGGGGGTGCGGGGGCCACTACCATTCCTTTCTCCCGGGCTGTAAGGATGCTGGGGATAAAGAAGGGAGTAGCAGTCGGGTCCGCCGGAACCTACTCATGACGAAGACCATTTCGTGGTCCTGGAAGGTCTCGGGGGCGGTCTCGGAATTGTCGCACAGCCCCCGCAGCCTGTGGGTCAGGACGTCGCACGAGTTGTCCACCACGCTGCCCTGCAGCAGGTACTCGTGAAAGGACACCACGGAGTTCCTGAAAGATGCCAGGGTGTGCACGTTCTCCATCCCTCGGCCTGTTTGCCGGTCCTCCTCCTCTGCCGTTCACTCCGCTTTCCGCGAGGATGGCGGCGGCGGACATATTGAAAATGCCCGGCTGTACGAAATACCCCTAAAACGCCAGTGTGTGTGTGTGTGTGTGTGGGGATTAAAAATACTACTAATAATAATAATAATAATTAATTAAATTAAATGTTTTTAATGGTTCGGATAATTTCTCAGCTTAACTGGCATCGATTTACGCTTAGATAGTATTATTATTAATTTTTGTAAAGACCCCGGTAGTCTCCCCCTGGATGAGTGCGATCTGTGGTGACTCAGACCTGAAGCCGATGGAAATGCTGCTGTATCTCGTCAGCTTTGTAAACGCGGTATTTTAATAAAGACAGACAGATTGTATCCCCCCCCCCCCCGCCAGAGCCCATTGCACTTGGAAGAGAAAAGGAACAAACTGCGATGCCGTTGGCGACTTACCTGAGAACTGTCCCGCCTCACCTGGTTAATTCATTAAGAGAGGCTTACCTGAGAACTGTCCCGTCTCACCTGGTTAATTCATTAAGAGAGGCTTACCTGAGAACTGTCCCGCCTCACCTGGTTAATTCATTAAGAGAGGCTTACCTGAGAACTGTCCCGTCTCACCTGGTTAATTCATTAAGAGAGGCTCTATTTCACCTCCATGTCCGTTTACAATTCTCTCTCTCTCTTACAAAGAAGGACTAACAGACAAACACCCCCACCCCACTCCCGAGGTTTCGGAGTCGTGCCTGGTAGAGATGGCCCTGACGCCGTCCCCGGGGTGCGGAACCTGTGTATCGATGTATCCCTGGAAATCGATGCCGACGACGGAACCGGTTCAGAACTTACCAACCAGAAGTGGTCAGTGTTCCGACTTCGAACTTTACAATTAAGTTATAGCAGGAGAGAGAGAGAGAGCAAATATTCTCTCAGAAACTTAGGAACAGAGCGGTTGTCGGAAGATGATCGAAAATTATGATTATATTAAGGTTTCAGGTTACAGCATTTTCACATTCTTGTCCAAAGCTTCCACATTCACACACCTGGACACAGTGATCTTTACCTGGCTCGGGGTGCTTAGTCTCGATCCACATTCACACACCTGGACACAGTGAACTTTACCTGGCTCGGGGTGCTTAGTCTTGATCCACATTCACACACCTGGACACAGTGAACTTTACCTGGCTCGGGGTGCTTAGTCTTGATCCACATTCACACTCCTGGACACAGTGATCTTTACCTGGCTCGGGGTGCTTAGTCTCGAGGACCGGTGATTCCTGAATTTGCGGTCTGTCTCATTGTTTGCTATAGCTTTGTATCGTTAGCGGACACCAGCGTATATAAACCAATGGGGAAACTTTCCAGTGGCTGCGTTAAGTCTGTTGGTCTTAATGAGTCTTTTAGTATACCGAACTGTACCACTCTTTGTCAGGGGGCATTCAAAATGAACCTCAGTCGGTTTCCATTACACTGTTGGTAGAATGTCCAAGTACGAGCATAAGAAACCAAGCTAAAAGGAAGAATTTTCATTTACTTAGGCAGAGCAGAGAAATTGTAAAATATTTGAAGAGGTTTTGGAAGTATAGTGGTTTATGTTACTGAAAAAAGCCTCATTTCTTTTCACTGCAAAATAGTTTGTAGTCCTACTACTTATCTAATTGAGATGTCCTCAAAATCCCATCAAACAACATCAAGAAACAACAGATATGATGATTTGCAAGGTTCTCAGATGCCAGCTTCCAATGATTTTCCATTTTTTGGAACATCAGACCTTTTAAGATATCTTTGTTCACCACCACTACTGACATTTAAAAAAATATTTTCATAAGGTGGTGTCTAGGAGGCTTAGCAGATATGGCAGGCTGTCAGAATTAGCACATTGGCTGCTACCAGAAGATACAATGGGCAATACAAGAGCCTATGTAGCTGGTTAGAGAAGAATGTTCATATATCCATATACAGTCCGTCCTCTTAAATTGTGAATTCTAAAGTTCAGAAATTTTAATTTCCAAAACTCAGAAAATTTCCTGGAATTCAGATTGTGCACCAAGTCATATCTGGTCCAATGTTTATGGAACAAGCCAGACTTCTATGGATTCTGAACTTAAGGGGTCAGCTTGTATAATATAAATGCATGTGGGTGTGGGTCTGAATTTTAGCAAGTCTTAAGCAGCAGGTGTTTATTCATAAAATGAGAGAATGTCTAGGTTATAACTTGTAAGTTGATTATTGCAATGTTTAATACTGATATACTTCATAAAGTACGTGTATATGATGATGATTGTTTTTGTAGCTTAGCAGTGAAACTAATAATAGACTATTTTGTCTGCTAAACATTCTACCAGGTGCAAACTAGGATCGAGTGAGTGAGTGAGTGAGTATTCGGATTTAACCAGATGTAAGCAAAAGAAAATTCAGGGAAAAGTTAAGATGTCTCACTTTAACTAAGTATATCTCTATAAATATAGCTGTGTACACAGTGTGCTTTTGATTCCATGGATCCTTTATATGGTGTGAACTGTAAAAGAAATGGCAGCTTTATATCTAAAAATATGATTTTAAAAATTGGTAGAACTTGCTTATTTGCTCTTGAACAATTAACAAAGATATTTTCAGGAAATCAGGTGATGACATCACTACCAAAATTCTGATTTTTAATGTTTTTCACATTTATTAAAAAATAAATAAATAATGGCTGATTATTTATCAAACGAACAATGTTTTTTTAACCCTTCATTTGACTGTTTCTGATTTGGGTTATTTTGTGGCGCAAAGTTACACCGATGAGATATGTAAAACTGTCTCGAGATACCGACACCACAGTATACGAGGTGTTTGTCTTGCATAAAAAGATGTGGTGAAGGTGCGTAGTCAGTTTCATTCACTGTATACAACCATACATTCTTTTGGAAATGCGTGGCAGGTTTTGCTGAGTTTAATTATCAAATGACTTGTGTATTTAAATCTTCTACTACTTTATATTTTCTAATGCATTTTTTGAGAAGTATGGTCATTTGGTTTTTTGGGAGTTAAAAATATACTAATGAAAAGTTGGGTGGATCTCTTTTACCCACAATCACATGATTGATTCATTTAGAACCATTGTATGTATACTGGACGAGGGAGTTTCTATAGGCTATTCCATAAATGTTAGTAATTCAAATGTAAGATACTTACTCTTCTATGTGCATCTGATAAAAACAAAGCAAACAGAGTTAAGGACAGCTGTCCTGCGTTTATTAAAATTCACAGCTTACAAAGATCAATGGGAAAGTGTTGCAACAAGATAGAAGAGTAACTAAATGGTTATTATTATTATTATTATTATCATCATCATTATGCTCCATGTTACTAAAAATAGCTGTACATCTGTGAAAACCCAAAGAGAATTATTGCAAAAAAATTGGAAGCACATAAAATACAAAGTTTTCATATATTTACTTTAAATATAGCTGGTTAATACAGACAGGATTGGGCAGCTAATCGCAATACTGCTTAGAGGATCTGGTAGTGCTGGTTTGAAGATGAGGGAATATAGTTGATGGCAGCAGCATTTAAGTTGCTGAAACTGGAAGAACATTGAGAAATATTGTAAACAAAATTAAGGAAAAAGCACAGAATTTGTGGGCAAGTGCGTTTATTACTGGGTTTTCTAAAAACCTGATCGAAGGAGAACAATAAGTATGATCGAACGGGGAGTGCTATCTGTTCGTGTTTTCCCTTCATCTGAGGGAAATTTAACTGACAGCTCACTAAAGAATAAAAATTTAAACATTTTTTAATATTAATAACATTTATTTAAAGTGGCAAACGTTCAATGTTAAGCTGCGTGTGTGCAAATAATTTTAAGAGAGAGAGAGAAATCTATTCATAAAGCCCTCATATCTGCAGGGCTGTGGATTGTAGAATAGTGGTTTGCAGACTACCTATTAATCCAGCACAGATCCGCGCAGCATGTTGCACTTGATTCTGGAGGAACTGCAAAAACAAACAGATGTTTACAATAGAACGGTGGTGAAAATGTGTGCAAAATGAGTAGGGGCAATCAGGGCATTTATGACCTGGTATTTTAGGGGAAACTAAGATTGTGACGATAAAGGCGAAGGTTGGCTATGTCTTGTGGTGTGCTGAACTGGAACCAGTTACCATAGTAAAACAAGAAGAATCTTCCATCAAAAAGTTGGAAGAAACTCATTCAGTTTGTAACAGTAAATATCATGGTAGATCAGGCACCGGACAGAAAGGCTGTTAGAGCCGTGAAAGGAAATGTTCAAGAAGCTTTCAGGACTTGATTGACAAAACCTCAAGTTGTAGAAAACTCAAGGTGCAAATGGAAGCAGTTATCAACTTATCTCACCACCACCATGCCAGCAACAACTGGGGAATGTGTTGGAAGTGAATGGCATAGCACTAAAGATGACGGTGACAATGTCTGTAGCCATCTAAGGACCCCCTCCTTGTATCAGTCATAAAAATACATACAGTAAAAATGAAGAAGAATAAGTCCATAAAAAAATGGTGATTTTTATAAATTCACATAAATGTAGATGCTCACATTTTTAGACACAATGAGACCAGTGCCAGTGGTGTTGACAGAGAAAGTTCCATATCTTGGGCAGTGGTTTGGTGGGCCGGTGCAATCCCAGGCTTTTCCAAATTGTGCATGTAATTCACTTCCTGTTACAGTAGCAAACTGGAAATCTACTACTGCCATCATTGCATTCTATTAAAAAATGAAATAAGAAAAGAACAATATATTTCAATTGCTTCATATTGTAAAAAATTGTGTTTGATCTTTAGACAAGTGAAATTGTGGAAAAGCCTTTCTTATTAACGACTAATTAGAAGTTTCTAATACAGTAATTTAAAGATGACATTTAAGATTTTAAATTTTGATTGCTTTAGTGTACTACAATGAGGTTTTCCTACCACCTAGTTTTTTTGGTATACAAAGAGGTAACACTCTGATATTCTGTAATAAACAATGTCAAGAATGGAAATTGAAATTCAGCACCAAAACTAATGCAAAGCTTATTTAAAAGGAGAAATGCCATTCCAACAATAAAGAAACTGAGTCTTGTGTGTAAAAGAACACTGTTTATTTCATATTTGATGTTTTGGTTTTGGCATCAGGAACCAGTCAGAGAACAACATATATCCACCTATCAGCAAAGTGACTCGTTTGTCTTTTCTAGCACAAAATCCCAATTTATATTTTCTGTTGATTACTTGCAATCATGTGACGTGCTTGAAGCTGCTCTTGTGTGATCATATCTTCATTTCTGTGTTGAATATTTTGATGCTGTGTAAATGATATTAGTTTTCATCTATGGAAAATAATCTTGATTAGAAGTCGGTAAAGATTTCCGAAAAAAATAAGTATGTCTTCCAGGTCGGAGGTGGCAGTAAAATGGAACTTATTCTTGTTGTCATTCACTGAACATCAAATACAATCGTCATGGGAACTTTGAACTCTGTTGTGTTCACACAAAAATGAACATGCCAAATTGTAAACAAAAGATTGATGATAAAAAAAGATGAAAGGAACCTTAATTGACCGGGAAAAATTAACGATGGTAACTCAAAGATGCCAACCTTACCTGCTGGTGAAATCAAACTGGTCAGATAAATTTGAAAAACGTTGAATTTATTTATTAATTTTTAGTAAATTAGGTTTCCTTACCAGTAGTACACTGATGATGATGATGATGTAATCAACATTTACTGGCAGCTATCACTGAAAACTAAGTTAATTCCTCTATTCCTTAGCTAATCTTAAAACGTATTTATTTGCATATACGTTGTATTCTTCTTCTGTAACTGCTTGTTCTATTGTTTAGTTTTTTTTTTTAGAAGACCCTTCTATACATCATGGTGTGTAAGTGTTGATTATTTGGCAGTTTTCACATATGATGCGATAAATTATTAAAGCTGAGACATTAAAGATTTACTAAGCTTTGGTGCGAAGTATGACTTCTGTTTTGTTTTTCTTAGCCTTTAGTAATTTTTTGCAGTAGATATAAGTTTACTTACAAAATAACAGAAATAGCTTGAAAATTACACTGGTCAACACAATATTTTTGGCAGGAAAAGTGAGACTGGTTTCTGGGGTTTTCAAGGGCGCTGAATCCGAATCTGACATTTGTTTTTTCAAGTTGGCTCTAGTTTTGGAGATATCACAGGGGGGTCGTTCGTCTGAAATCACCCATTCGCGACCATAACTAAACGTACAAAAAACGGCTAAATAGTGCAAAAATGTCAGATATTGATTTTTATGATAATCCAAAACCACAAAGACAGTGTAAAATCTCAATCTAACAAGTTAAGTTAGATATAACATCATTTCATTTATTAATAAATGAACACTTTTCATATATTTCGAGAATATACAAAAAATTTGCTAAAAATTTGCTGAATTTTAATTCTCCAAGGGAAAAAAACATTTACATAATCAGTTATATATCATAAATTAATGCAAAGCATTATTATACACTAGATTCTTAGTTACAATGAACACACAAAACAATATTTTATTCACAAAAGTGAAATTGACGTTTATACGATTTTCGCTTGTGAGCAACTTTCGGGCAGTCTCTCAAAAGGTTCCAGCAGTAGTCTGCCATCATGTGCTCATCCCATTTGCCTTGATACCTCTCTTCCATTGTTTTGATGTCTTGATGGAATCTCTCTCCTTGCTCCTCACTGTAATCACCAAGATTACCAGGAAATCTGTCGAGGTGGCTAAACAAGAAATGAACTTTGATGCTCACATTTGCCCCTAGTTTTTCGTATGCAGTAAGCATCTTACGGACCAATTGCTTGTAATTGTCAGCTTTGTGATTTCCCAAAAAGTTTGTCACTACATCTGTGAAGGACACCCAAGCATTTAACTCAACCATGTTCATATGATTAGTGAAGTCAGAATCCCTCATGAGCGTTCGAATCTGAGGTCCATCGAAGATGCCACCTTTAGCTTTTTCGATGGAAAGACCTGGAAATTGCCTGCATATGTACTTGAAGCAATCCCCATCTTTGTTCAACGCCTTAACAAACTGCTTCATGAGCCCTAGTTTTATGTGCAATGGAGGGAAGATGATTCTATCCCTGGGTACCAAAGGCTCATTGATGACGTTGGCTGTGCCGACTTCGAGACTTTCTCGTTCTGGCCAGTTCTCCCTTCTCCAGTGCTGGATTCTTGCTCTGCTATCCCACAAACAAAGAAAGCAGGGATACTTTGTGTACCCACTTTGCTGACCAAGCAGAAAATTCACCATTTTCAAGTCCACACAAATCAGCCATTTATGAGTGTTGTAATTTAGCTTTTCAAGAACAAATTGGATACCATCATACTCTTCTTTCATCTTGGTAGAATGGCCAAGTGGTACAGGAGCAAACTTATTGCCATTATGCAAAAGTACAACTTTTAGACTTGCTTTCGAGCTATCTATAAAGAGACGCCAATCTGTTACTGCTTCTATATTGAAGTATTTCAGGGAGAATTTTAGCAGTTTAGGCTTATTTGAGGCTATCAATATCTTCTAAACTAGAGCCAATCAGACAAAACCAATGTTATATTCGTAATCAGCGACCTTCAAAACCCCAGAAAACACTCCTAGATGGTCTGCCAAAGAAAAAAAATAAAAATTTGTTGACCAGTGTTATCAGCAAAATTGTTAAAATCTATTACTTACCACATCAATATGAATTTCGTCGAATACTGATGTTCCGACACTTTTTATGATTCTGGTCTATGTAAGCATCACATTTAACTTCATTAGATTTTATCTTGAGTGAACTAACTGAAAAATTACCTTCTGGAAGGATCAGAAAATTCCCAAATATTTTTGTGTCGTCTGATACTGCACAGCACGTCCTCACTTTCTTCCTGTTATAAATGTCAGGGTAGAGCCAGTATTCACCTTCTGTCACATTCTCTTTGCACTGACGAAGTACCGAGCACAACCGAAACAAAATTGTGTGTACATGTTTTACTACAAATTCGGATCATATTACTTTTGACCAGGTGATTAAAAAAAAAAAAACTGTGGAAAATATGTTAAAGTTTCTCATTTTATTGCAAGAGTTGGCAGTACACAAATTTGATTTCTGTGAATAATTAAACAAAGTTTAATCTACTTAAGTTTATTTAATATAAAGACTTTAGTAATCAAACAAAGACAATCTCTTAAGTAAAATTTCTTTACAGTGCGAAACAACTATGAACTCTCTGTAAACAATGGATCATTTCATCTGAAAATGTCATGGGGTACAACGAAGGGTCTCAGAAATTTGGAATATGATAAAAAAAAACCTGTCAATTTTAAGATTTTCCAACGTATTAAATTCAACTTTTAAAATATTTTTCATGTTGCATAATTCTTTTATTTAATGCATGCATAATTAATGAATGACAAAATAACTTGTAATACATTAAGTGGCAATGATGTTTTTTTCTCTTCATCTTTGCATATTAGGCTCCATCATGTAGAGAAAGAGAGTGCAGCAATATAACATTTTAGACAGGTTGTTTTGGCAAGAATCACTTTTACAGTGAACGAATTCATTCTTGTACTTTTTCTTTTTATTCTGAAAAAACTCATCTGTTCTAACCTTTTGCTTTGTTGTTATTGCAACTTTTGCAGTAGGCAGCATCTTTTAAAAACAGGAATTATTCATCCAATACTTAGAGAATTGATTGAAACAACGTATAGTTACATAAAAAAAACGGTTTGAATAGATCTCGGATGTGCAGCGGCGTGCCCTGATGTGACACTGTCGTGATGAGAGGAGGAGGAAAAGAAAACCAAGTTTCTGCGCCGCGTAACAGTTTTATGCCATGGGGAACTTCCTAAGATGGGCGTTGTGTTTACTGCCAGAATATTTTGATAGTAGCAACAAGAGGAATGCAGAGATTTAACTTGGAATTTGTGTTCAAAGTAAAAACAAGATCAACATCACTGTGATTTGCACACTGAAAGCAGCAACCAAAGTTCTTGGAGGCCAGTTCCCACCGATGTTTATCATTGAGGGTCTGTATGAAACAATTTGATGGACCAAAATAAATGGAGAATAAGTTGTTAATGCTCTAATAGTATGGTTAATTCAAATTTTGAATTCCAATTTGCTGTATGCATAGCAGAATATGTTGCTGTATAGAAGTGATGCTGGTCCTGGCAGCTAATGCCACACTTCCAGATTGTAGCATCAGTTGAATCTAGACATGTTCTACTGCCTCATGATTGCTATCATAATATAAACAAGGGAACATTCTAGTTAAAGTGACCTTGAAACAATGGCCTTTAGGCATTTCTGTATTTGAAACTCTGCTATTCTTGCATATCAATGTAAAATATCTTTCCTGGCATATGATATTTGTATACAATCTATTAATAACAGATGAAGAAAAGATTAGTATAGAAAATCATTTACGAGTGTTAACTTAGTTATTATTTTACAATAAGTTTATTGAAAAAAAAAGTAAATAAGATTTTTTAAAAATGTTGATAAATACTTTTGTTGTTACATCATCAAAGATGGATGGAGACTGAGAACCAAGGAGCATTTTCATCCCACATTCAGAAACATCTAAAAACATTTTTACAGATGAAGCAATTCTTGCTGCATGGATCTACTGATTAGTATTGCATATCAGATTTAAAGAAATTTTACTAATTAGACAACTAAAAAAAAAATCGGCCATTCCTCTGAAAGAATTTAATCACAAAATCTCACACGCAACAACAAACTCCCATCTCAACTTGAAATCGTGGAAAACAGGTGAGTCGGGGATGATAATGAATGGTGCTAAACACAGTCTAGCCACACATTTATGTTCTGTGGTGACATCCACGATAAGGTTATTGCGAAACAATTATTTCCATTTCTGTCAAGTGTGGTGCATTCGAGAGTTACAGCAGCCACCGTCCATTATATTTGTTGCGTAGATGCTGCAAGAAGGCTAAATACTAATGCAAGAGTGATGGCAATCTATTATTTTGAAATCAGCAGCCAGAAAATTGACCATGCATGTCCATCTATAAGAGATTTAGTTGCAGTAAAACGTTTTTAAAAAGTTTGGTTTTTAGAGATGGCAGAGTCAGCAAGGGAAGCACTGGGCTACAAGCTCACCAACACATCTGCCAGAACCATTTTGCATTCAGATCATAGTCTTTTGAAGACTAAAGGCTGCTGTCAAGATCTGGTTACATAGTGGCAGTAGGTAAGTCACCATATCTTTCTTCCCCTTTTTTTAATGCTATAGTCCACCAGGGAGAGAACGAATTGTTGCTGCGCTATCTTTTAATAATTATAAAATATTTTATCCATAATTAACTGGAACAAAGAAAACTGTTAGCTACTTACCATTGCAAGGTGATAGCCTGATTCATGGTGCAGATACTCACATCATTTTTATTGGGTGCATGTCAGCAAACACGTCACGGTTTCTTCATGTTCACAGATATTTACAGATAAACAGTTTTCATTGTTCAGACAGACCAGTACATTGTGAAGTACTTGTAGTCACAAATGTCGCCAAAAACCCAATGGTAACATAATTGTTCCTGCATTTTGGAAATTTCTGAAATGTCCCTTCTCTTACTTCTGCAACAGCTTCATTTTGTATGAAGAATGAGCAGGTATAACGTTGTTATGTACTTAAAATTCATGAATAAAGAATGCTTGATTGTTAGTATTAGGATAGTGGTGCTCTAAGATTCTTCTCTGGGTGACAGATGGCTCATCTCGAGAGATAATTAAATTCAACACTTATTACCTTGAAACATCAATTTATATTTAGTTGTTTATTTCTTTTGTTTTTGTTGTTATGGAAATCTCTCTCTAATCCATTTGCAGCTATTGAAGTATTTTGATCAAGGAAAATAAATGAGATTTCTCGACGACAGTCACTTGCTTTATCTGTTTACATGTGTACACATACAGCGAATTGCTAAAATGTACTGAAGATTGTGAAAGAAATCACGGATCCTTTGCGGAAATACTGCATTAACAACGTACATCACCTGGTTTGATATTGTTTGATGCTTGTTCCACTTCATAGGATCAGAAATTATCTGTTCTCACAAAGACAAGTTCAGACTAGTAAACATTTCGATGAGACTGCATCTGAAATTTTAGTTAAAGCTTCCATGAGAGTTACTGCATATGTTATACACAGCAATCAGTCTGTACTAACATATATTGCATTTTGGTAATGCTTGCAAAATAAGAAACTTTAAACATTTTTAAGTTAATTTAATTTAGTTTTCTTAAAATTCCCCCCACCCCAAAAAAGAAAATTGTGCCAGATAATATTTTAAGGAAAAGAAATAAAATTGCAGAATGAAATCTGACAAGTGTACAGTGTGAGCAAACAGTAACACCAGTGGTAACCAAAGCTGTTAGTGTATCGTAGTCGGTGGCAGCTTTACGTGGAGATTACAGTACCGATGGCAGCATCACAGATCACCACATTTACAACATGGTGGGCCAAATCTAGTTCCTTACAAGTTCAACCAGTACATGGAAAATGTCACTGCTCATCAACGAGTTATGTCATTAATAGCACGAGAGCATGAATTCTATATGATGATTGTTGTCTTGTTTACTCTGCATATTTCATAAAGGCTGATTACATTTTATTTCATGAAAAAAAAAGGAGATAAAAAAGCAGCATAATTCTGAATACCAGGAGAAATATTCCTCTTTTTGTTTGGGGAGGAAGTTGTTATGGACACCTTTTGTCTTCTTTCATTAGCTTTCCTCCTTGGGCAACAACTCAACTTCCAATTTCTATCTTCTTTTTATTGTGTATTGCTTTCTGCAACCAGATTCGATACCTCGCAGTCATCGTAAACCAATGGAATTAACAGCCGCATCAAACCGAGGAAGCTGAAAACAACTTTGCTATTTGGTTGAGCGGCATAAGAATGCTGCTGCTGTCTCTGACGCTAACAGTATTAAAGCAGCACTGGCAAAATGGTGTTCTGCATTCTTTTCCAAAAAAATTCTTCAGAAACTCAGAAAACTTCAGACAGTACTTACGACCATATGAAGCATAACGGCAATAGTTAAGGTTACCATATAGATTTTGTTTTTACATCTCCATAGAATAGTTTTAATTTTGTTAATTATTCTCTGGCTTTACACAAGTTTTCACTAAAAACTAACAGGTCATGTAAAATCTAACTAAACTAATTACAACATAATCATAATTATTATAAATCAGATTAGCTGAATTAAACATATAAAGGAATTATCTTTATTATGGCATGTATATACACACACACACAGACAGTCGTTGACTTATGACCATGTTCCGTTCTGACCGACCGGTTGTAAGTTGAATTGGACATAAGTCGGACCGGTATATCTATAGATTCCACATTACTGTGTATAGTACTGTATAATAAAGATGTCTCATCCTTAAGTCATATTGTTTCTTTTTCTATCAATTTCTTTGTAAATTATTTTTAGTATAACCTTTCATTATCTTTTTTAGATGTTGTGTATTGTAGATATGCTTGTGTTTGGCTGAGGATCACCGATGTCGTCGTCGTTGTGGGCAGTGCTGGGGGTAGACGGAGGACTGGCAGCATTGTGGGGGTAGCTGGTGGAATTGTTTTTTTTCCCACAAACATGCTGAGCTTTAATCTGAATTGTTCGTTTCTTTCTCCCCTCATAAATTTCACGATACGGACGAAAAGCATCTTGTACAATTCGTTCAATCCTTGCAAATTGTTCGATATTTGGATCCATTCCCTCAAAATGTGCAAGAACTTTATTTAATTGAGAAAAACCTTCCAATAACCCTTTAGTGGAGAATTTTCGTTCTGGTTCCTCCTCCTCTTCTTCCGCAACTCTTTCTTCTTCAAAAGCAATTAGCTCTTCATTCGTAAGTTCTTCATATTCTCGGTCTAGTAACTCCTCTACATCTTTCACTTCACATGCCAAAGAAAGTTCTTTTGCTAGTTTCATCATGTTTTCCCGAATCATCTCAAGATCATTTTCAGTGTCAAATCCATCGAAAGTATTAACATAACGCTTAAAACACTTTTTCCAAACACAATTCATCCATTTCTTTGTCACAGCCTTCAACGCGGTAGCGGTATTCATGATACATTTCAAAATATCGTAGGTCTTCCAAAAAATCTTGCAACGATAGATCTGGGTTGGCATCTGTTGCGGCTATGGCTTGGGCGAATGTTGTTCGGAGATGGTAGGCCTTAAATGTGGCGATTGATCCTTGGTCCATGGGTTGAATTAGTGGAGTGGTGGTGTTTGGGGCAAATACACCATTTTCACATCGGGATGGAGGTCGTCTAGACAAGGTGCATGTCCAGGTGCATTATCTAAGAGCAATAAAATTTGTGAAAGGAATTCCTTTCTCCAAGCAAATTTCATGAGCTTGAGGTATAAAACAATTCAGGAACCAGTCTTCGAACAATGTCTGCGTCATCCAGGCTTTACGGTTGGAACTAAAGTAGATGGGCAGCATGTGCTTGTTCTTATTCTTGAATGCATGTGGATTTTCAGAATGATAAATTAGAAAAGGCTTCAGCTTACAGCCAGCGATGTTCCCACCAAGCAGCAAAGTCACCCTATCCTTAAATGCCTTAAAGCCAGGCATGGTTTTGGCTTCTTTGTGAATGTACGTGCATTCTGGCATCTCTTCCAAAATAACCCGGTTTCATCCACATTGTAAATCTGGTCTGGTTGATACCCTTCTTCCATATTATTTCGTTCAGACTTTCAACAAACTTTCAAACTCCTTCCTCATCTGCACTCGCTGCTTCTCCAGTGATTCAAACATTATGAAGTTCGAATTTTTTCTTGAACCATCCGGTACTTGCTATAAATTCCTGAGTGCAGTCTTCTCCAGCACGTTCTTTCAAAATATGAAACAGACTTCTAGCCTTCAACTGCACTGTAAGAAGGCTTAAGGGTGTCTGTTTTTGTATCAGATTTTCCATCCAAAGATGCAACAATTTCTCCATTTCATGGATGGGCCCTGAACTTTTCATGGTCTCAAGAATCCTTTCTTTATCCTTCAAAATCGTCGACACAGTAGAGTGGGATAACTGAAGGTCTCGTGCGATGTCATTTACTTTCTTTCCTCCTTCATGCTACTTGATCACCTTCATCTTGGTGTTGAGATCAATGGCCTTTCTTTTCTTCTTGCCAGGCATAGATGTAGATGAAGGCATTTTCCTCTTGGTGGACATCGTAGAGGGCTTAGTGGGTATTGAAATATAAATAAATGTAGACGAAACTGATATACAGAGATAAATGTAGACGAAACTGATGCTGGTGAATGACTAAGCGTGGGAAGATGAGCGTTGCCAGCCATGGCGCAGAAACTATTGTATGCCCAGCTGGCTTTGGCTGGGCAACACTGCCAGACGCATGGTTGCGGTCGTAAAATTGAACAGTTGTAAGTCGTATAGGTCGTAGTTGATGACTGTCTGTATATATTTCGTATGGATTAAATATTTTCAGTACCTAGAATTTCTAAAATCTTATAACCTATTTCCAGTGCATCTTGTTTATTTAGGAATAAGCCATAAATATATGCACTCTCGTAGTATCTTCTCCCCTTATTCTTTTGCATGCTGAAAATGGCAGCTGACACAAAACATGTTTAATTTCTTGTAAGAAAAACTAATTAAAGCTGTTTAACCAATATATATATTTCTTTACAGATTATACAATATTAAGGTTTTGTGTCACAGAAACAACTGTTAAGTTGCACCCATCATGGAGCAGCATTGAAATGGAGCAGAAAAGCCGGAGGAAAGAATTGTTAAACTGTTCCAAAATTAGTGGCTGAAAGGGGGATCTTCTGCACAACATGATGGATCTGGACCCACTGGTGGGCCACACCCTGGAGCTGTCATCATGCCAGGAGGGGTAAATGGAGCGAAGCAGCAAGTAAAAAAAACAGTGTGCCCAAAGGACAGGTAGAAAATTTGTATTGCTTAATATTATTTTATAATTTTGTTGCTTGTTTCCTGCTACAAAACAAAAAAAAACATTCATGCACAGATCATCTAGTGAGGAGAACATTTGAGATGCGTGTATCATACCCTTTATTTGGCACCTGCTGTTTTTTTTGTTTTACATAAAAAACTTTGAACGGTTAATTCACCGCGGTAGTGTTTCAGGAAAATCTTAATTCTGCCGCTTTTAGACACAGTTAATTTATTAAAGATCAAAACAAATAATTGCAGTGCACATGAATGCAGCTGCTGAGGTGGGAAACACATAATAGGAATTCAGGAATTCACCATCGTCGTCACCTAACCAGCAGTTTCAGTATTCTCAACATCAATACTAATAAAAAAAAAAAACAAAATGGACGCCCACATGGCGTACTTTCCTGATTATTAATTTGTACGCTTTGATGAATGTTAATGGTCGAGAGGTAAAAACTGAATGAAAAATTCCAACTTTATGTTAAGGTCTGATTACTAACCAAAATATCTTTACAAATGGACATAAATACATGGAAGGTGGCTGATAACTTTTTCTTCTTAGATGCATTGTTCCAAGATGTTCGCTATTTGCATTCGTTTGTTCATTTAACTCATCATTACACAAACAGGAGAACCGTGCACCAGCTTTTATATCAACCAACAATTTTCTGAAAATTGGGAAGTGAAATTCACTTCACATTTATCAGTTTAAAACCACATATAGCAGGTCGTTTCTCTTGTTATGTATATTTTCAAATGAAAAAAAATAACTGGACTGTTATAAATAAGAAAATCCAGATTTTATTTATTTTTTTTTTTTATCATTTTAGCTGCAGTCTATCAAACAAAAAAGGAAATTATATTCTTTACCATATTGTTTCCCCCTTTTTCTGTTCAGTATGTACAATTCCTAATTTTTATTAGTTTCACTGGGGCATGCACAGGCATGAGCTATTATGACAGTTTGCTTTTTTTTTTAGATATTCTTAAAGAGAGATACTAATAGTAGGATGTGATAATTAGTCATTAATTTTATCTAGTGTATACAATATATTAATATTCATGTACAAAATTAGAAATATTGATTCTTACATAAAATCTGTTTTAGTAAATTTATTTCTTATGCTGCACAGAGATTTGCTTGTGTTTTTTTAAATTATTTTTAAAGACAAAATTAAGTTTTGTTCAGTAGGGGAAACAGCGAGCACGAGTACCATGCACAAGGCATAACTTTGGATATTTCATTTAAGTTGTGATGCAAGAATATTTATGGAAACTTTTTCTCACTTAGCTGGCAAGGACTTTCTATTTAAGTACCTGCCCTTAACTGGAAACTCGATGCAAACGAGAGATTTCAGCAACTGATTTTACCCAGTGAAATAGTACAGGTCCTCTAATTAATATTACCTCTAAGTGAACAGAATTGGCTGGGGAATGTTCGTGGCTCTGTGCGTCATGTCAAGATGTTCTCTCTCTCTTGATAAAATGGCTGTCTGTAATCAAAGTTAGTGACACACTCCTCATTGCCATACACGGCCTGTAAGTAATCGTTTGATGGCGTCCCTGCCCAGGTCTTTCGTCGTTCAACTGGAATGTAGGAAGTGAGAAAAAATATAAAATAAACTGGCAAAAAACAAAGCTCTTCAAATATACAAACTAAGAATAATTTGTATGATATGATGGCATCTTTAGAAGCTTGGTTTCTATTTTGCAAAGTGTGTTGCTATCAGATTGCAATCTTTTCACATGGTAACGATAAGAACCGTTTCTTTAACTGATTCTGAAGTCACTGCCATTTTTATTTCACCAGTTAAGGGCTTGCGTGTTTATAAGAGGGAGAAAACTCCCTGGTTTTTCTCTCAGGATTATTTTGGCATTTTTTTGTGAATGGACCTAACTTTACAAACAGAGAAATTAGTCTGATTTTCTGCAACTTCCTGTATTCATCTGGAACAAGAAATTACCATCATCAGTATAATTATCTAAGTGATACAAAATCAAATGAGATATGAAACAAACAAACGAAAAATAACAAAAAAATTTTCTGATAAATGCTTTTAAGAAAATAGTAATATTTTATTTGGAAATGTTCATATATTTTTTTATGATGCATTAAATAACTACTTGCATAAACCAAATTTCTTTGGTTGTTATTAAATTTAAATTATTTGCAGCTTTCAAAATTTCTAAACTTATTAACTTTTCCCAAACAGTAAACATCAGAAGCAGATGGTATTATAGCATTAAAGTAAGTTAGTTAGTATATTATGTTATCTTAATATACTATCTTCACATAACCACTGTAAATACATTTCCTTCCTTTTTATCTACTTTGACATTGTCTGTGGCAGGCAGTTTTTGTATGAAAACATTCACGAACACTGCTAACATAGTTGCTCAAACAAAACCGATCATTTTCAATGGTGTTTTAAGTTCAGTCCCATCGTTTATCGATATATGAATGTTGCAGCAATGCCACTACACATTTCTAGAAAATCTGAATGTTAAATCACTAAAAGTTTTTCTTGCTTGGAATTTTCAACACAAACAAACACACAAAATCCAGTCCTGTATATACATTATGCCTCAAGTGTAAGCTACTAAAACTTTAAATATTGTTTTAGATAACACTTGTTTCAAATCACTAGAATCTGCTGTCATGCAAAATACCATGGTGCTTACTTCCTTTATATTAGTATGAACAACAGAAAGAAAGGAAGGGTTTGGGGCTATACTCAACCCTTACAGGACTAGATAGTACATGGCAGCATCTAAAAACTAATACACAGGTTTCCAAAAGTTAAGCTACAAACAAGCAAAAAAAAATTATTAATTCCAAAACGGTTTACTTTATTCATTACAGACAGATTTTCTTGTTTCCTTTACAGATCTAAAAACCAACAAAGAATGTAAACAAAAAGAAATTAGAGAATCTGGCACAGTTGCTTATAACCTATCAAAAAGAGAGATGGGCAGTAGAGTCCACTGTCTTAGAGAACTTTACTGAACTAGAGCATCCCAAACATTTCCAATAGGATTTAGCAATGGCCATATCATATAGTTAAATATTCGGCTGATAACATGTTCTCTACATGGATGAGCACTGTTGACCTTTAAAACAAAGTTATCTCCAACTCTATCTATGCAAGGTCTGTCTCAGGGATCCATTGCAATCAGGATACCTCCATGAAACACAAGCATGTCCGTAAGCCCAGCCACATAGTAATCCCTCTCCATGATATTTTGGGCTGGTTGCCATGTTCCACATTTCCTACAAACACGTGGTGTCCAAGTGGCACCATCAGTTCATCCAGGCAGCAATCGTCTGTTTGGGTTGCAAGATGAGGTGGAACTGGCCTTCAGACAATATCTCCACTAACTTGAAATAGTCTCCATAGCCAAAAAACCACACTTCCGTTCGTGTTTAGCCATTCTGACACACACACACACTCTCTCTCTCTCCACCTCAATGAATCTTCCAAATCAAATATCCTAACAGTCAGGGTTGGTTATGGACACAGGCCAGTTTATGTTGGACATTCTGTGGATAAGTCTATAACAATTTTAGAAATTTTTTTTTTGTTTTTGTTGCTTAACTTCTGGAAACCAACGTAGATACTAATCGTCACAAGTAATATTAGTGGGCATGCCAAATAAATTCTAACACGGACTGTTTTAATTTTAGGTTCCCATGCAGCATATTCTTTCAGAATTTTGTCTTCATGCAAATGTTAACACTGTTCAGGCCGTCTAAAAACCACCCTTTTCCACTTTCTGATAAAGGACTGTCCCTGATGGACATTTTAAGTCATCCACCTTCACAAATACGGCAGTTGAACTGAAAGTTACAGAAAAAAAAGAGTCACTTGGCAAATAATGTGATAACTATTAGCACACTTTTATCACCCATTGTCCATCTATCTAAAAGCAGGGTTTTGTTTTCTTTCTTTAAATTGCTTGGCATGAGACAGACACATAATAATGAAACTTAGCTATTTTTGAATAGTTGCTTCCATAACTTTAATTTCATTTTGCAAGCATTGTAAATGAAGTTTATTTTTATGACATTTTAAGTAGAGCATTGACAGGATAGTTCTCAGTTCTGGCAATATTCACTATCAGGGACACCTAAGCCACCCCACTGCTCTCACGTCATCACTCCTGCTGTGTTAATCACTGAAGAATTTAAACCAAACTTCACTTATAGGTAATACTTAGTTTTTAAGTTTTAATTCTCTCAGATTCAAGTTACTCTAGATTTGAAATCAATGTGTATATATATATATATATATTTTTTTTTACATAAGCTAATTCATCACATTGATGGATTGTCCTTCCCAGTACATGTATTTCAGAACCTCTAAAGGCTTGTTTTTTTTTTTTTCTAAATCAAATACATGCCATAAATCTTTGTCCAGCCAGAAGTAGACCTGATACAGCTATCTCCTTGCCACAACCTTTCATGCGCCAAGCTTCACACTTGATGACAAGTGCTGTTCCTTGATCTCATTGAATATATGTATCCTTTGTTTAGAACCAAACAAATGTACCCTTAGAACTGTTTAAGAACTGTCAGTGGACCAGGTTTTGAGAACTGTGTGTTTGGTTTCTGGCAGCATGTCACTGCTAAATAGTGGTCTTCCTTGCATTCATGCCACTTTCACTTGTAGAATTCTGCAGCTTTTACATAACTTTGAAGAGTGTAATGATGGGCACCTTTAGAAGATATGCAAATTTGTTTGGTTATCTGCCATCTAGTCAATCCAAATTCTCTCTAAGTGTTTGTCTGTCTTGTCCATGCCACTGTTACATACACCTCTTTTTACAGGACATCAGCAACTTGTCAGTAAAATCTGGCTTACAGTCCAGCAAAATACTGTCCTTTTTGACACATTATTTGGTGTAATTTGGAAGAATACCAACAAGATTTTATATTTTCTCAAAGTGGATAAGAAAATAAGATGTGAATTTAAAAAAATTATCACCATTATAGGAAGTCTTATTTTAAAATACAAATTAAATTAATGTAAAAGACAAATTAGTCAAACTACAGTTATCCTGGTGGTATAAAAATAAACAAACATTTAAATACTTGAGTCTATAACGCTGATCTGGACTGTAAATATGACAATAGGTGTGTTTGGTAAATAAACATAAGACACACTTACAAAGTTTCTGATACCTGGAGTCAAAGCCAAAAGCTTAAGTATTTTTGTAGATAATATTTGACTGGGGAAATTAAAATTGGTCATCATGCAGTTTGGGCTCTCAAAAAAAATTGAAATTAACATTTTTAAATTTGTGAATCTTGTAATTAATCCTCTAATTATAGTATTGTATTTCCAATGTTACTTTCACTGTCTTCAGACCATCACAGATTTGAATGTATGCCATTCAGAGTCCATAATCTAATGCTTTTTCTTAGCAAGAACAAAAGTATATCTCTTTAAAATGCTGTTAGGAAGTAGCAAACATACATTTTTGCTTTATTAAAAAAAAAAAAAAGCAAGGATTTGTTATTCCACCGTAAAGTAAAACCTATGAACTTGAGTAAAACATGCTGAAGTAAACCATGCTTTTAAATGCCTTGTGTGCAAAAATAAGCCAAATCAAAATGGGCTGATGCATGTAAAAGCAGGAAGAATGGTTTTCTAGAAGACTAAATCATATTGTACTGTGTTACCTCACTCAGTGCAACTGGATGTTGCCAGTTCTTGAATTAATAAGTCCTCAAGTCGAGCTGCAGCAGTTTGCCTTTGATCACTGATGCTATGTCCAGTAGTCTCATCTGTTTGCATTAATGTCTGGTTGTGAGATAGCCACTGGCAGGCTGCGGGCTGGGAATGGACACAAAAGACAAAGGTTTGGTCCTGCACAGTCTGTGGAAACCCGAGTTGTTCCAGCTGCTTTTGTGCTACCAGCCTGGTTCCTCTGTGGCCTAGCTTTCTGGGCTGCATAGACTGCGATCCTCTGAGTCTGTTTTTATCATGTGAAGGATGACAGCTTATGCTCTCAAAACAAGGTGGATGCTGCAGTCTCCTTAAAGATGCTATTCCTAGCTTTGTTTGTTTGTGAGGGCTTGGTTTTTGCAGCTTTTTTTTGTTTGTCCTTGAAATAGTAGAAGTCTCAACAAGTTTGTCGTTGAGGGGTTTGTATGGTATACAAGAAGTCCTTACTCCAAGGCGAGATGGAACAGCACTACTTAATTTGGGGTGATTTTCTGTTACTGAAATTTTTTTAGTTTGATATGTTGGGATTTTCATCAAATTTTTTATGTGTCCTTCAAACACAAGATTAATTATGTCAGGAGTTAGAGTTTTTCTGTCTCCTGTCTTCTGGACCAAAGGATAACTAGCGCGGCGGTATTTTTGTGAATGACCTGATTGCTCAGATCCAGTAGCACTGGGCAAAACTATGGCCTGCGTTCTTAACATTTTCCCTTTGTTTGCTTCATAAAACAGACATGATGCTTGTAGCTGAGCATCAGAAGCAATAGGGTGAGACCAGGTAACACCCCCTTTCCTTCTGTTCTTCAAGTTATCATGGTCTTTAAAAATAAGAAAGAGAATTAGTTATTTAAGCTTCTAATACTGGACCATTTGACATACCATAGATTTTGGAAAATAAAGGTGTTTACATGTCTCTTCATAAGATGTGTCTGTTAGAGGATTCATAAAGGAGTAATTGATCTTTGTGTCACCAATGTAAAGAAAAAAGACAAAAAACAAAAAACTATCAGCTAACAAGACCTTATAGAAGTCCCTGTTAATTATGGCAGAGAATTGAGAATGCACACAAAAGCTACTTGTTTTAGTAATCCAACTACAAAGATGTAGGATGTGAAGAAATCTATTTCTTTGAAATGAACCAAAAAGGTAACACTGTTTGGATTTATCGAGTACTTCCTGTCAACTAAGTTATCATCACAAATTATAAGAGAAGACTGTATAAAAATTATCATCAGCACTAATATTTTAACACTTTGCAGTACAAGGTCAACTGAAAGAAAACTGAAATTTAAACTGGGCAAGACAAACAGTTGCATTAACTGTGAGATACTGCATGGTACCTGAGACAATGATATAATATATAATAAAATTCTACTGTGTTTTGTTAGTACATATCTTCAGTTACCGAAATAAGACAGGAATGAATACTGCTGGCAAGTCACACAAGGTTAATCAGAGAGATGGAGAATAGCAGTACAGCTGCTAGTGGCACCATGACATCATATCAGTTTTATTCTGGAAGCTAGAGCCCTTTGCTATCTTTTGCTCTTTAATGTAGCTACCTGTTTTCTTATTAAAACTCAGGTAAACAAAAAAACAGTTCATTGAAGGTTCTTTTTTATATCTTATGGCTGTACAATGAAATCCACATGTTTGACCAACAAAACCTGTGAACTTTGTGTGGTGGGCAAACTGTTGAAACACTGACTGGCCCACCTGAGAGTTCTGACAGCATTTTGAGCTCACAACCCCTGGTGATTATCTACCTATGCTCCCTGTTCTTTTGTGACTTGGCAGTTATCCTAGTTTTTATCTCCAGCCTCCATGGACAGCTGTCTCTATGAGTGTATTACGTCTTCCAGGGAACGGTCTCATGCCAGACTCATACAGAGAGTTATACCTTTGCATCAGTCAATATCTTAGCTCAACTGCCTACCACAAATCATCTACTGGGTTACACACCTTGCCTTTGGAGATAACACCCATCATTATGACCTTGTCAAAGGTTCTCATTCAGCAGCTTTTGATACTCTAACTTGGATGATGTTATAGAATGCTGGTTAGATGGGTTTATTGCCTTCTGAAAATTTCATGCATCATCTGCTCCTGAAACATTTTTATCATCTGTGCCAGCTCTTAGTAATAACCACCAGGAAATGAGTATCTTGTTGAATATGCTTAAAGATGCAACTGACCTTTACTTTCTACAGCATTTACTACACAAACATGCATCTAACAGGCAGCCTTCCTGCCAATTTCTCTTTTCCTGCTTAATGTGGTCTCAACTGGTCTGTTCAGAGTCTTTGATTTTTTAGCCAATTACCAATGTATACCAACCTATGCACACCATTTGTTGATGATGTGGTTTTCTAAAGCTTTAACATATATTCATGTTTAGCTCAAGTAACCTTATGTTTTCTGTGTCTCCATCAAGAGTCTCTTCATAGTCCAATGGCTTCTTCCCATCCATTGTATTATCAGATATGTTGTGTTGCTGATGTTCAATGGTCTCCAGAATCTTGGTGCATGCATTGGGTCATGTTGAGTTATTAGCTGCATTTTGTCACGTCTTGTCTTCCTTCAACAAAAGCAGGCATTTATTTACTCCCTCCATTCTGATGTTTTACAGCCCAATTCTTCTGGTGCCTAAGTGCACGGGAAATTACTGTCTGCTGATCAACTTGCACCCCATCAATGCTTTTCTTGTTGCTCTCCCTCCCCTTTGAATTATAGATGCAACATTTGGACTTATCTGCAATAGTGACACTTAAGTCAATAAAGGACTCTATGGTAAAATCTAACTTCCCCTAGATCCATCTTTAATTTCAGATATTGCTCACATTCCTTCTTTATCTCAGACTCCCACAATTGCTCTTTTATGGTACAATGACTGACATAAGTTTGTGAAGTTTTTCTAAAGTTTTCATTTCCTACTGAAGTGATATTTCATTATATTAAAGTTAATAAAGTAAAACTGGGTGTTTAGTTTGTAGAGTCATAATTCACAACATCGTATTGACCCCTCACTTTCAACATTTAATTTCATAAAGGAAAAATCTCAAAACAGTTGACTTTTTCTTGATAAAGATCACAAATTAGGAACTCTAGCTGTATAAATATAAATATCCCAGTACATTATCCACACAGATGCCTATGGATTACTATATAATATCTTTGTTTATTTTTCACATGGAGGCTGTTTGATAATCCAATAACTTCAATTAAAATGTTACAGTTATGATTTTCAACATGAAAATCCACCTTTACACAGAGGTAACATTTTTCAAAATATGATCAGTTTTTTTAAAAAAACACAGTAGTAGTTGGGTTGCAACTTCTGAAAAATTTAGAAGAAAAAATTATTTTGAATTTCTAAACGACTAAAAAAAACACAAGAGTTAGCACTGATCTGAAGCCATTTTATGTAATGGTTAGTCAGTGATTATTTTTTCCTCTTATTTTTTTTTACTGAGTTATGAGGTTGCCTACATTCCCACCTCTCACCTTTGGATGGCTGCAAATCAGGAAAGTAAAGTTTCGCATGTATTTGTTTATATTCACAGAGGCAACTCTGTCAGAAATCATCAAAATCCGAACCAGTTACCGAATGGTTCAATATTTTCCAGTTCGTGCATTCCCACTTTCACCAGAAATGACAGGTTTTTGGTGCAGTGTCTTCTGCCTTCTATGAAAAAGTGAACTGAAGTAAATATTCTATAGAACACATTTTTTTTTTTTTAACTCTGCTTGATGGATAAATAAAAAAAACAGAAACTGCATCAGGAAAACAAATTTTCTATGGTACAAAGTTAGAAAGAAAAACAGTTGGAATTATGGAATCCAATTAACCAGAATTTTAATTTAAAAATGCAGAATAAATCCCCCGAAGGAAACTCTTAATAGTTACTTTGTATAGCATGTAAAGTAAACATTTCATAATCAACCTACCTGCCGCTTGTTTGCTTCTAAGGGTCACTTCCTTCGCTAACTCCTGGCTGACTTTGAGTAACTGTTCTCGTTTCAATTTCTCCTTTCTAACATGTGCGTGAATTCCGCCCTGCTGGTTTTCTGACACTGGCTTTGTCCAGGAATGTACACTGTTAGCAGCAAAAGAGGTACAATTGTTATTCTTTCCTGAAGCACTGAATAAGCTTAAATATATTTTAGTTTATTTGATCCCAAATCTCCAGAAACTTTGGCTTCTAGCATGCCCCCACCAAAATGTATTTTACATCGTCTGCCACAACAGAATGTAATGAAATATCTCATATGTTATATGATTCACTATAGCAGATCTTTTTTTCGCAAGTTATGCAGTTTATCACTGAGTTTTTATGATAATCCAGAATACAGTACAACCTCGATTTAATGGACTAATAGGGGGAGGGGTGTCCGTCAACGTGGGCTTTTGTCGGGAGACCAGACAGCGGCTGTTGCTTCCGAAGTCTTTTGAGTAGGGGTCCGTTAAAATCGTGGTTTCGCTGTAAATGGTGTGCAGGTGCTAACCTTTGGTTGGTGAGAACTTTCTTTATTTTTTCAGCCTTCTCTCTTCTCCTTTCCTTATCCTCCTCAGTCAAATCTTCCTCATCGGAGTCAGGGTTGTAACGCTCTGGAATCAAGACCTTTTCTGGATGCGAAAGCTGCACATAAATTATAAAAGAAAAATAAAGGCATCTTGAATTTATTGCTTTAAAAAGAATTTATCAAAATAACATTTTTCTCAGTCTTCCATGAAAGGATGAGTACGTTATACTATAAGTAAATATATATATATATTGGAAGATAATTCCGTAGTTTTCTAGTTTGAAATGAATAAAATATAAGGTTTTTTTTCTTTCCATATTTTGTTAGAAATTTTTGTCACTAAAAATATTGTAAGTTACAGATGATTAACTAAAATGTTTAATATAATCTGTTTAAATTAATGGCTTATTACTTTATCTACAATCAGAAGGGATGAGTATAAATAAAATGTTATATTTGGAACCGAGTGGATTTGAATTCCTTTGCATGCCATGAAGGATTTTACCAACACAGATGGTTATGTAGTCCATAAATAATATAACATACCTCCCTGTCAATTGTCATTTCATCAATTCTGTTTACTTTTGAGGTAGAGCTCCTGATGATATCAGGCATATCTTCAATCTGAATAAAAAGAGTCATATGTACTGTCATATACTCTTTCAATGAGCATACATCGGCAACACTTCTGCAGCTTGTATCTGTTCCTGGCACGAGTCAAAGACTGTGATATCTGAGCTTATGGCGAAAATAATACAGAGCTTGGTCAGTAGTATAGATGTTTAGTGGTTACGAATAAAATCAAAAAAAATCTTCAGAATATCTTGTAACAAAATAGTTATTTTAAGTGTGAAATAAACCTATTAACATGGTTGATCTGCCTCTGGATTTAAAGTTGAAAAATCTAAAACCTTTTACAAAGACCTCGATGAAAAATAACCTGAAAAATATTTTTTCTGGAGACTTTCTAATATACAATTTTCCAAAGATCACTGTAGTTGACTCTGCTCTAGTTTAACAAAGTAAAACCTTTCTGTACATGCTTAATTTTAAGAGAAAAACAAACCAATTTATTTAAGCTACCCAGCATCAGGTGATATTTAAGAGTAGTTATTAACTGCAACATTAAAAGCAAGAACATTATGGTAACTTACTGAATTACTGGTGATCAAATCTCCAGCAGCTGTATTTAAAGAAGTCTGTCTAAAGAGGGACTGCTCCAGCTGGACTGGTTGGCTGCTTGATATTGTCATGTATCTCCCTCGTGGCGATTTCTTTACATTAAAGATCCCACTACTAGATGGCAGGCTTCCTCCTTTCACCCATGGCTTTGGCGCAAGCAGACTGGCTTTCGAATAACTTGTGACAACAGGCCGAGTTGTTAACAGAGAAGTAGTACTGACGCTCGATGTACAAGACAGCGGAGAAACAGTTTTAACAGGTAACTCCTTGTCATCAAATCGAGTGGTAGGGGTCACGCTCTGGTATGGGGTGAACGGCTTTGGGCCTAAGAGACGAGCAGGCAGTGGCTGTAGAGATGACCTGAACGTCAAAGCTTGCGTAACCAGATTTGGACTGCTGGTGCTGTTTGGTGAAACTAAAGAATTTTGAGAACGATCGGGCACATCTTCCTGATTGGTGGCACCACTGTCTGGCTCAGTGTGTTCACAACGTGATAAAGCTGGAGCTTCTGTCCTGGTAGCTGGGTGTTCTTCACTGCGGGTCCCTTCTTGTGACATGAAGCTCAAACCACCCTGATTTAATAATAAAAATAATAATAAATTGGTCAAGCACTTCTCTGCAGTGTTCAGTTTCAGAAAAACTATGATATACATTCAGTAATATTTTCTTATCACTTACTTCACTTTTATTAGAATAAACTGCTGGCTGCAGTCTGTTGGAAACAGCATCTGAATAACAGGGTGGCCAGGAGTCTGAAACATTTCAACAACAACTATTAGAGCTGTTGACTCAGGGTTCATCTTTAAAGCTCCCTATGTAACTGAAATTTATATTCTTTGCAGCAAAATTAATGAAATTAATGAAATTAAAAAAAAAAACAACCCTTTTTGTAACTGGAGGAAACAGCAGACTGTCAGGTGGTAAATAACTCATCAAAATGAACTGAGCCCTTGTGACTGAGACATCATTGCCATCACTCCAAAGTGTTGGGCATTGAACAGATGTAACCAGTTCAATGAACTATGAAAAGCTTGACCTTGTCATTAGTTTTTGTATTTATCCATTTCTTTAATCCATCACTATGTAGTAATAATCTTCAAAAATATAATAGGCAGAAAAGTATGTATTCTTACTAATTAAATACTCACTACTCACTTTTTTAAAGCAAGGTAAAGCTACCTTTCACAAGTATACATTATTTCCCCGATACACCATGACAGTTTACAGGTAGTTTTTTTTTTTTTTAAATTTTTTTTCATAATAGTTGTCTCTGCGTAATGTTCGTTCCTTCTAGCTCCTATGACAGTGTTACGTGCAGCCAGTGTAAGAACTGGACTAGATACCTGTATCTGAATCTCTCTCACTGTCCTCTCGGCCTCTGAACTTATCTCGTTCCCGTCTCTGTTCTGCTTGTCTCTTGACATCTCTAACTGTCTGCATTCTTGGTTTATCCTTTGGTATGAGACCTGGAAATAGTCAACATAAAACTGGATTCATACAGTCAAGAATATAAACACTTCTAATTAACAATTATTATTTCCTTTCTTTCCCTTAATTTTTAAGAGAAACATGCTTTAATTTTGAAATTAAAACAAAAAAAAGATTATATTAAAATTGTATATATTCAATTAAAATGCATAAATAGTATCATATACGCTATTACAAAATTATCATCACATAACGTGGCACAACATGACTAACTTTCGTTCTGATCAATATTTAATGCCAGATTCGTTACCAATAATGTTAAATTGTCAGGTAAGAAAAATCTAAAACAATGTATGGAAATACTTTTCCTGTTACTCTCCTCAGGATACCTGTTTTGGTGTGTAAACACTGATATTACCACCAACGTTAGTTCAGTTCATTTTACAGTAGATATTACTAATCTACAGTTGTTAGAGCTGGTAATGAATCTGTATGTAACCCATTGGCTATATCAGAGTTGAATTTCACTCACACCCTGGTTTTCTTTTTGCTATAATTTAGAATGGTCCACATTATAAATTATTGGCTTGTAATATCGACAATCTGCCTTCTGAAAAGGTTCAGATATTAAGTGAATCAAAAGCTATGTAGAAGAGGTAGAAGTACCATAATACAATGATTCTGAATGGAAAGAATGCAGATGAGCCAAATAACATTAAAATATCTGCAAAATATCTTTTAAATGGCCCAATATTTCTAAAATTTTCATGTATTTCTACTAAAGCAAGCAGTAAAAGGTTTTATTCATCAGAACTTGGTAAACTGTCCATTCAAGGGGAAAAGCAGAACAAAGTGATAGGATCTTCAACATGCAGCCGTTCCTTTTTATTTTATATCATGTAATCTGAAGACAGAAGTCTGACTAGAAGAGGCACTCATAAGCAGTTCTCTCAGTTTTATATTTCTTGATGACAAGTTAAACAGTTCACTGTTCATTACTCGGGTTTATTCAAAAGAATTTCCAATTTATTTTCTCTCTCCATTTTTTGCACAAGATTCACTAGATTTTTTAAAACTTTTGTATCGCCTGATTTATATTTTCACTTTAATTTAAAGCACTATAAGACTTCAAAAATCTGATTAACAAATTTCAAGAGTCATACATTTGGAGTAAATACAACAATATGTAGAAAGCAAGAGCAGGCTTAAAACAAGAATCTGAGACCCTAAATGCACACGTCATTACATTTAAATTAACAAAAAAATTTCAAAGAATAAACAGACCCACAGAGCCTTCAAACAGGAATGTATACAGGTTTCATGGCTTAATTCCACAAAGAATTTCAGCGCACAACAGGTTTATCAAAAAGATAAAACTACAACAAATTATTGCTCACCAAAAAACCGTTTGGTGTTATCATCAGCATCACTAATATCCCAGGGTCCATCTAAATATTCATCATATTTAGGTTCTCCCTTTGTATCTGCAGTCTGGTCATCATTATTATTATTAACCTGCAAGAAAAGCATTGTAGTTTTTAAGTAATTTGTTTTGTTGAACATCAACTGAGTCTTATAACCCAAAATGTATGAAAAACAAGCTAAACTTAAATGGACTTTCAACTCTGGCTAGTATAAAGGAACTATTCTCCCACCAGAATCTTGTCATTACTCTAATAACAGTACTGATTAGTACAATCTCATACTTTCTTGAATGAAGTGTCAATCTATAGGAAGGCTAGTCAGAATGGATATGGAAAACGCCCCAGATTCTCTATTCTTAGCTACTTTACTCAAGTAAACCCACTGGGATCTTAGCGCCAGCACCTATTTCAGATAAGTCCTGATGGAAGACCAAAAGAAAAGACGTGTCCACCTGACCTAAAGAATAAATATATAGAAACAACAAAAAAATGCTATATCTGTATAAATTTTTTATAAAAATAACAAAATACCTGTTCTACATTATGATCATTACTTCCCAGTTCTGGTTGCAAGGTAGACTGCTGAGCTTGTTCCGCCAAGAGCTGATCTCCGCTATCCAAGTAAGTAGCAGGCGAAAATAGTAGAGAATTTGAAGCATGAGACACTGGCTGGTCACTCCAGCTGGATGACAAAGGCAAGCTGCTATATAAGTTGTCCCCACGACCAAGATCTTTTGTAACAGAGCTATCCAGATCTGTTTCCATGTAAGTGCTGCTCTTGTCTTTCTTAGAATAATTATCTAGAAAGATTAACAGATTTTGTTCACAAAATCATCACTTCTACATACAGGAGAAACATTTATAAATCTAAATAATTATTTTGTTACTATTCACAGCTCATGAACTAAAACATAGAACAAGCAGAATCAAATCAATTAATAATAATAATAAAAATTAATTGATGAGGAACACTTTGTTAGTTTTGTCAAGTTTGAAAATCATTTATTTCTGTACAAGTATTGTTTTTCTAAATATTTCTTCAGATATGTCATTTTTAAATTGGAAAGCTTACTAACTCCTGATTAACAAGTTTCCATCAGATAAAAGAAAAAAAAAAAAAAACTTTTCACAAAATATTTAAAAAAAAAAAATCCCTATCAACATTTTAATGCGGAAGTTTATGCACAGAACGAGAGATGCACCTAAATCAAAGCATATCAACTGTACCTGCATCTAACATAGGCAGCTTTTCTGTTGGTGGTGATTTTAAGCTACTCATTGCTTCAGACAGCCTAGCCCCTTCTCTTGTCAGACCATGCATCATTGTCTGCACTCTAAACAAATCCTTCTCCATTTTGTGACGTGTTTTTGCTGGATCCTCTGCCTGAAACTAATCAACGCATCTCTGATCATTTTGCTATTCGAAAAAGCAGTTAACTTTAAGTTTGTGTGCATGTGGAATTCTTTATTATACAAATATAGCAAGTGAAATGTGACCATTAAAAATTTTAGCAAGACTTGAAGCCTTCATTATATATGAAGTACTATGAAATCTGTAATCTTTTGAAAAATCCTTCTGAAAGGTTTGCAATAATTTAAATATTTTTAAATTGTACTTGCAAAAGTGTAAAGTACAGCATGCATGAAGAACTTGTTTCAAATTACTCGTTATATTAGCCAACGTTTGTAAAATTATTTGGCATCTGGAAAGACTCCAATACCGACAATACAAGTAATTATACCATACATGCATTGATTTCCAAATAACTTGCTTTTTTTAATATTAGTTTTGCAGTAAGGCAGGCTCTTTTTTTTTAAAATGTAAAACACAATACAACTTTATTTTTCCTGGTTGTTGATGATAATAAAAATAACAATAAGATACGTCTATCCATAACCCAATTCTCTACCATAATACTTGTAGCATCATTTATAATAAAGCAAAACAATATAAAATTCATGCAAACTTAAATTAATAGAAATTCAATAATCAAATGTGAATACTACTGATAAATAAATATTCTAACTGCTTAATTTATTAATAATGATCTACTAAAGAAACAAATTTCATTTATTAATGTTCTCAATAAATAAAGTATTATTTAATCTAAATTATTACTAATGATATATATATATATAAAACTGTTTCAAAATAGTTTTCAAACATTTCTTAAACAAAACAAAAGAAAATCTCACTAAACGAGCATAATCTAAGAATATCAGCAGGTGTCACTTACTAAGGTGTGCGCGCTCCGACTTTGATTCAGCTCACTGTGAACTTTCGATCGCAAAAGTGCAACTTCGTGTTCCAACTTGCTGCTCTCAGCATTCTTTTCCTCTAGTTTCTAGCATCAGTGGTAAAATTAAAATTGAAATACAATAATACAGCTTTTGAACTGAAGGTAAAAATCAGACAAAACTATAAAAATCTTTAAACAGCATCACCACAAGATTTTAAGCACTGGAAGAAAATAATTAAAAATTTTGAGGTTTTCTATTTATTGAAAATTAATAATTAAAAATAAAAAAATTCTACAACGTAGACTTATTAGAACACTTCTAAAAAATGAGGGAAGTCATGCCTCTAATATGCCGATTGTTAGAAAGTCAGAAGTTTGTTTCTCAGATACTGTAAAAACACATTCCCCTTATTCGTTTTTTTCCTCCTCTACTGATCCCTGCCATAGTTTGATCATCATCATCATAAGTTTTGCACCGGTATGTTTATTCTGTCATGTAATGGTTGAAAAGTCAGAACACTTCTAGTTTTGTGCAGAGCTTGTGGATGACTAAGTATAAAATTTATCAGATTATCATCGGTGACCTGGTCCAGGTTTTCCTACAAGTTCTGCATTCTTTGGTGGTGGCCTCTTAATTGTAGGGCCCCACCCTAGATTTACCCATCCTTAACATACACAAATTTGAAGTTACGCTATTAATGTTTTCACGCCAAAAATTTCTTATCCACAGTATGGTTTGAAGATGCACAACTTCATCCTCCTACCAGTTAAGTACAACAGCAAATGAGAAGGTGGACACCACCCATTTACCTCTGCAAATGTTTAAAAAACCATGTACTGTATGAAGAATATCTTTAATGTTTCTGCATAATTAACATCTATCAACAATATTTAAGATATTTTTATATTCACTAATACCTCTATATGCTCTTACATATGGCAACTATGTGAGTGCTGAAAAACAAGAGTCTATCTGTTACTAACATGTATGAACACGCGTAATTTATACTGACTGAATGAAACTCATGAGAATGAATAAGTGCACATACACGTGTGCTTCAGATAGCTGATCATATATTTAGTGTTGAAATAAGAAACGAGAGAACGAGTTGTTGCAGGTGGGAGACTGTTGGTTACATGACTACCACTCACTTGGCTGTTGGGGTGACACTCACACATACAGGCTCCAATTTTGTAGGGTGAATCAGCGCTATGGCACCACAAATGCATTAAGTTTACCAGACAAGTCCACCATGAAGAAGCAGAAAAAAAGAGAGAATAACACTAGAAACTACAAATGCTTGAGAGTGGCAATGGTCTCACACAGGTAGGTCTTATGCTCAGCCTAAATGGGTCAACAGTACGTACAGTCAAGGGAAATACTGCAAAGATAAAGAATTCTGCTTCCCGACCAACATCAGCAAAAATAACATCAATGTGAGGAATTCTTTCATGGAAAAAATGTTATTCATATGGGTGGAGGAACAAAACCAGAAAAAGATAGGTTTAAGTTCTACAAACGTCTATGCAACAGCCCTCAAAGGAGAAACATCAAATGAGTTTTTCTTGGCAAGTAAAGGTCGGTTTGGTAATTTCCAAAAAAGGCAAAAAACTGCACAAAATAAAATTTACTGATGAATCTGCCATTGTGGACCACACAGCTGCTGAGCAGTTTCCTGATGGAGGCAGGGGGGAGGGGGATACTTGGCACAATGGTGACAAAACAGGTTTATTTTGGAAAAGAATGCCAAACAGGAAGTACATGTCAAAAGAAGAAAAAAACAGCTCCTGGTTTTAGAATATGCAGTAATGCTAAAGGGGAATTTAAATGCAAGCCCCTAGCAGTGTGCCAGTCTTAGAATCCTTGGGGCTTGAAAGACCAGAAGACCCTACTAGTTCATTGGCAGGCAAACAGAAAAGACATGGATAACTAGCTGTATTACAGAGAACTTGTACCTGAATTGCTTCTGTGGTGAGGTTCAGCAACACTGTCGGGAGAAAAGCATGGCATTTAAGGCACTGCTCACCCTCGACAATGCACCAGGATACACTGTGCACCTCACCGATCTGCACCCCACCGTAAAAAGTGATTTTTTCTGACACCAAACACCATGTCCTCTAATCCAGCACAAGGATCAGGGAATTATAGTCAGTTTCAAGATGTATTATCTGAAGAGGACAACATCAAAACTTCTAGATGCCGCCCATGGACAATACAACCTCCACATAATGATCATCATCAAGAGTCCATGGAGTGAAATCAAGAACACAACCTCGAATAGTATATGGAAATGCTTATGGAAGGAATGTGTATGTAATTTTAGGGTTTTTAAAATCCTTCCTCAACTGTTGCAGAAGTTTGTTTGACTTGGAAAATCTGTTGGCTTTGAAGGCTTGAATGACGACGACATGATATATCTGACTGATTCCCATCAAGAGGAACTTTCGGTCAAGGACTTACTGGACATGACGAGACAATAAAATGGAGGAGGAGGAATTCCCACAGAACAAACATGTCAGTTGTGTGCTAAGAGGCTTGCAAGCTTCTTAAAGCTCGATGACCAGCTGGCTCAGAAAGCAGTATACATGGACCAAGACAGGGTGCGAACTTTGCAGTCTGGGCGGAATTTAACAAGTAACTTGGCAGCTTATACGGAACTGTACAAGGAAGCAATCTACTTTAACACAATTTCTCAAGAACACTGCAGCACAGTCTCCACCAGCCCTGTGGACCTTACCAATGACAGCACTCCACCTTTGACTCAGAATTGACCATTGTGTTCTTTAAAGGATTGGTTTCTTATGTTCATTCTTTTATTAATCTGTTTATTAAATGTGTTTTTTTTTTTAGCTAAACTTTCTGTTTTAGTAAATAAATGATGGATAAATACTATCTTTGTTACTGGACCGATGATATCTTTTCAATAATGTTAATTTGTAGATAACAGTCTTGTGTGTAAATTTCTTTCTTTTAAACTTTTCTTAATAAACAAAGGATACAAGCAAATTAATGTTTAGCTACCAGCCTTTAATGTTGGTGTAGTTTTTAGTTGCCTAGTTATTGTAAAGGATTAAAATTAGAGAAAAAACAAGGTTTTTATTGTATGGTGTTGTAACTCCAGTGGCAGGCAGCTGGTATGTGTCATCTTGAGTCTGCTGGACCACCACAGCCATGGGGTAGCAGGATCATGATTTTCTTCCAGTGAGCACTCAAATTATTTAATAGTACAGAACATAACCCCATTTACTGTGTAAATAATAATTTTAAATTTGATATGCACACCATTTTCTAGGAATGCACCCCCCACCAATGTAAATCAACACACATAGGTGCTCTGTGGAGTTCATATCTGGTGGGATCTTTGGGGGTTGAGGGAAACAACTTACCCTACCCCAGCAGATTTTATAGCAGTATAAATGGTTTGATATGTAAATCATGAACAAACTCATTTGGGGGGGGGCTGTTAGATGTTATAACAAGGATCTGTATAATCTCTTACTTTAAAAAAAAAATAATGATAATCTGTAACAATGAAGTTGTGACAAAGCAGATATATAATAAAATACACTTTTAAACAACAGTGTGCCAAGGGTTAAGGTGATTTTTAGATAGGTAAGAATATTGTTGTGACTACTGTCTGAAGTTTGATAAACCTAACTGGAGACTGAAGGTAAAACAGAAATTTCAATGATGGTGGACATGGCTGCCAAGTCATTTCCAAATCAGCACACACTGTAAAACTTGCCTTGGAAGCCTCGGCTAGCTGTTGTTTCACCCTTGAAAGTTCTTTCTCTATGGTTCTCTGTTGGTGGCTCAGATGATCCAGCTCCCGAGGATTATCCCGATTCTTCTCCTGCTGTTTTCGCACACCCTTCAGCGCTTTCTCAAGAAGCTCCTATACACAGGAAAAGGATTACAACGAAATCTAAAATGTTCTAGTGACCAGCATCAAAAGTTTGAAATGGAAAAAATATGACATTAAGCATCAATAAGCAGCAAATGAACTGTCATTTTTATAGAATTTCTAGCTCTATCGGGCTCAACAAAACACACCGAGTACTCTTCAAGAAAACCTTTTGAAAATGAAAGTTCCACATGCATTATAAGTTACAGCAGAAGAGGCATTTTAAAATTCCTCACAAGTTGTCAGTTTTTCTTCATGGTGATGATTTTTCAGGTTCTCTTCCTGGTTTGTTTTACTACACGCATTTTCAATATTACCTTGCACTGTTAAGCGCAGAAGCTTCATCAAGCCGATGAAGGCAGTGAGCTTAAGGTTACAAATAGCTCCCATCCCAGTCAATCTGCACGACCTCTTGTGGTAAAAAAGGCTGTGTTTGTGACTGTCAACAGCGAGTTGTAGGATACACAAAATTTGCTCTTGAAACACACAAACATTCAAACCCACCATTTGCTTTTACCACTAAAAATAAGGGAAATGTGGATATTTTTTCTGTATTATGAAAATTTATTGACACCAGGAAAAACAACAGAAGAAAATAAATGACACCGTATGGATGTTAGTTTCATAAATTTTTTTTTAAGTTTAAAAAAAAAAACCCATCAAAATAAAACAAGACTGTAGACAGAGGTGGTGGTTGTGATAAGCTAATGATATTAAAATCAGGACCGGCATGTTTTCATTTTGTTTTCACGTGTTTAGTTTCACTTTAAAACAGCTCCAGTCTGGCTCTTCGTGCGCGTGGTTAAGTTTAAAAGATAAAAATAAGATTTAACCATTTTCTACGTGAATGTAAAAACGGAACATTTTACTTCTAAAGTTTGTCAGTTTAAATTGGCTAATCCATACTCTATTTACTGCTCCTGAAGCCGTTACATTTTCTTTGAAAAGATCAAATCAGCTTAACATCACAGAATTAAAACTCAGGCAGAGCTTGGGATTCTGTCAAATTTCTCTTCTTGATTTTCAATTCCTTAAAAAGTTCTCAATGCCTTGTTAATAAATGCCTATTTAAAAGTAATGCTGAGTATGATACGTGTTAAATTGTCGGCTGTGAGCGCAATGCTATGGCATGCTTCAAGGTCACTTTTCTTGACCTAGATAAGGTCATTCAGTTTGTTGGACTGTACTCTTAATGAGGTGGAAATGAGAGTTTTGCTCATGATCTTCCATTTTCACTAACCCTTTAATAAACTTATATAAAAATTTTGCCCCACTTTTTTTTTTTTTTTTACAGGACATTAAACAACTGACTCTTCCATTAAATTCCATGTCAAAATTCTCTCCATCAAAAACATAGCCATAACTGCCACAGTAAATAAAATCACAACTACTGTTGAAACCTTTCATATGCTGGGTATATCAATAAAGTTAATAACCCGGTGTCTATTTGGCCTGATAACAGCTCTGGAATTGTCCCGATTAACAAGTGTGATTATAACTTAAAGTAAATTCTTCTTTTTTTCTTTGACAGTAGTAGGTTTTGAGAAATTCAAAATTCCACTAATAATTATCTTTAAAAATCTGAGAGTAAATCACAGAGATACTTCTCTATAACGAGTACGAGCAAACACAACTTCTTATTTGATTAGCCTTATAGCCTGTAACATCATTTTCCTATTGTAGCAAAGATGCATTTCAATTTCTTGATAGTTTTCCTTAATGGTAAAATCATGATAGTTTTGGCGTTTCGCTAGTGCATTCCTAGATTTTACCACCAAGTCTTATATAAAGAGAACTGGATACAGTTCATGCAAGTCACCTAAAAACCATATGAAACAGTTTCTCATCTTTTGCAAGTAAAGTAAATCATTTCCTCTTCAGTAATTAATCTTTCCAACACAACTGATGTCGTTGCAAAGGGGTTTTTAATGGGTCTTGTATTTCCAGATGTGTGCGTATATCGTACCTCAGTTTGCCATCAGTGTTTCTCTGTTCTGGCCACTATTCGTTATGAGGCATCGTTCAGTCAATAGCAAGAAAACTTCTGTATTCTGGAGACAGCAACACTTACAAGAACTGCTGTTCCCGTCTTTAAAAAAAAGGTTAATGCAGCACTTGCTTGTTTGTACACAACCCCTTTTCCACTTAGTTTGTTTCTTAAGACTGGTTATTTATTAGCCAAAATTTTAAAAATTTACTATGAATGGATACTTCCAAAAAAAAAGAAAGAAAGAAAGATGGGATACCACAATGCAGTCAAAACTCATGGACATCTTATAGACAGATGGAAAAACAAGCATTAACAAAAATGTTCATTATAGCCCTTTGTTGAATTTGGTAATACCAAAAAGAAACTATTTTAATTATCCTTTATTATGTAAATGTCATTTGTATTTAATATGGTTCAAATTGATATGTAAAATAATTACTTTGTATTGAACATATATAAAAATGCTTACCAAATCCTCAGTCAAACTAGTCACCATGAAACTTTGTTCCTGAATAGCTCTGTCCAAAACACACAACCTTTCCAATTTTTCCTTTAGAATAATAAATATTGTAAATAGTAAGCAAGTTAAAACCTATTTAAACATTTTTCAATATAACTAAATTTTCTTTAATAATATTAATTCGATGTGTTTTACTTGTTCTAGTTCATAAAGCATCTAAATCATAGTATATTTCCAGAGGTGTAGTCACAGATCAAAAACACTGTTAATCTTATCAGAATACATACACTATTTTAATGCTAAAAATATTTGCTACTTATTAAAAAATAAATATTATTAAAATAAGAATAATTCACTTATATATATATATCCCTTTCCATCAAAATAAAGATCTTGAGGCAAATCATTTATAATTTATTACATTTACTACTCCAATGAAGTTGCTATCATAAATTAACTTCATAGATTGTAAACTGGTGAAGTTATAAACAACATTTAAAAAAGGTCCTTCTAATTACCATAAACACGATAATTTCTTTAGTAAAATCATTAAAAAATTACTAAAATTTTTTGTTGTTGTTCATATAACCCACCTCCAGTAAATCTGCATTATTGTTGATCTGTAGCTGTTTCACTTCTCTGTCTATTTCCTGTACAATCTTTTCTTCCTGGTGTCGCCGTGAGAATTCAAGCATCTTCCTTGGAGCAGTGTACTGATCTGGGTGTAATAGGTTCTGAAATCAGAAAGATGTTGTTGTTTTTATAAAGAAACAGAAAAAAAAAAATTCACTTTCACACACTCCACGTAAATAAAGTAGGTTTCTGCAGTTCTCCCCCCCCCCAACTTATGTTATTTCTTAGTAGCCTGCTGCTACCTTCAGGACAAAGTTAATTAGATTTAAGATCAACTTGTGTAGTCGTGCAACATCCAGTCAGTGATCTGAAATGTGTTTACTGATTCAACCTTAAAGGACAAAGTATGCTGAGAACACTGACATTCCATAAATACCATTGTGCAAGTCAATAATAGCTGTACAAAAAGAGAAAAGTCAATTGTTAGGTAAAAATATTAATAAAATAAAAATATTAAAGATTTTATGAAAACACAATCTAACAAAAAAAAAGGGGGGAGGTGGAAATAATTCATAATTCAGGTAAATAAACGAATTAGTCAAAGCCACTTATAAAGAATGTCAGTATAGCGACACAGGCCTTTTCGGAAATATCACGTATTTTTCAAATTGACATATTTTCCAGTTTAGGTCATTTTCCCATCATGTGGACAAATTACAAGACAGTGCGCAGTTTAATGTTTAACTCAGCTTTATCGGGCAAAATTAGAATAGTCTGGGGTGATGCTAAACTTTTGGCCGGGGTTTTTTTTTGCTCAATTTGATTTTTCATTCAATCTTTTAAAATTTATTTACTTAGAACGGATTTGTGGAATTCTATGGAAGGAAAGCAGCTTCCCCGTTTATCTTTGCATTGTTCACTGCCTACGCCACCAATTTCTATATAAATATTAGCTGGCATCAGAGGTGCTGTTTTTATTTCTCTCACTCTCTATCAATGCTGTAACTATTCGTTTCATTCTCTTCCTCTATTTGTGAAGCCAGTCAATATAATGCAGACCAGTATAGATAAACAATCATTTTTTGTTTGATTGATGAGGTTTTAAGAACTGATTGACCAATATCTTATGTTATTAATAACCAGTGATAAATGGTAGAAGCATCACGTTTCCAGTTTATCAGCAACATCTTGCAAACTCCTCAAAATATAAAACAAACTCCGGACTGGCAATAGTTAAATATTAATACAGAAATAAACACCTTTGACAGACCAAGATTTTGGTTAGAAAAATTGAGATGTTAGTTAAAACAGCACCATAATCTCTCAACAATACAAGCCAGTCGTCATCCTAGTCTCATGGCTATTAGCAAAAAATGAAAGTGGTGGCTTAGTCGATGCATTTCTTTATTCTAAACCAAAATACAATTATTTATTTTAAATCCATCTATTCTATTTTATTATTAAATTGGAAGGTTTGTTTATGCGTAGGTATTAGGCCATGCTATGTATTATGTGTAGGAATATAATTGAAACTCCACCGTAAGAAAATCAATTTAGTACCAGACAAGTGTGTTAAAATCTGGTTTGACCGTAGCTTCTCCTGTGTTGGCAGTTAAGCTTGTCCTCTTTGTTTAATGACAATTCATGGTATTAATAAGACTTACTCCGTTTCATCTGATGAATGAACCTATCAATGAAATTAAAACTCTGAAAACAAAAACAAACTAACTACTGGATTACTTGTCAAAGTTGTGTTTGTTTATTGATGCATTTGATAGTAATTATAAAATTCTTTGCTTCCCTGTTAATTTATTTGTTTTTACTACAGTACTTAGATTTTGACTTCATTACTAATCCAGTTAATTATATTTACTATTCCTTTGCATCTTAATCAACAGGAGCAACAAATCTCAAACACTGGTTATATCAAGAATGACTGAAAAAAACAAACAATCAAAATCTGCGGAAGGTTTGCAAATCAATGAAATAACAAAGTTATTAGATGAGAACAAATAAATTTCAGTAACCTCAAAGTAGTTGGTAAGAGATTTACATGGCTGGGAAGTAGAAATCAGTCCAAAATCGTGAAGTTTTCTAAAAAGATTAAAGTCAACCATCACCCTTCTGTAGATTTGAACAGGTGATTGAATTGGCAAGATCAGAGTTAGATTGTTCTTTGGGTTTTCAGCTTTATCTTAAAGCCTAAAATACTTGATTGGTGTTCCTCTATGTACAGTAGCTGAGAGAGAATTGTACATTTTTACAATACTCATAAGTAACAATGAACAATCAAATTAACTAACTCCTTTAATGCCTGGAAAATCTTAAAATCAGACTGCAATCTATAAATGCATCTCAAAGAACTGAAAACAGCAGATACATTAAACATGTTATAAAAAAAACAGGATTTCAATGTGTTTCTAAATTTAACTATTTATTCTATTTTTCTGTCCAAAAAATATCTAAAGACATTCAATAAGTACTAAACATTACAACATTTTAAAGTTTTATTCCATCTTTCTGAATGTTTAGATAAAGCTTTTTAGTCGTTACTCCTTAAACGTATGAAATCTAAACATACCTGCTATTAATGAATTTTAAATTGCCAGCATTGGCGTAATTTTTTGTACACCTAAGATTATACTACTACTTGTAGCATCTTTCACTTAAACACACTTTGCCACATAGAATGCAAATAGTTTAACCTAAAACCACAAAGAAAATTCAATAAACAACTCATTACTTAGTGTACTTGGCAATCAAAGTATGTCACAAGAAACAAAACATTTCCCCCCCACCAACTATTTCAAATGTAAGACCTCCACAATCCTTAATTTATCTTCTCTTTAACTATCGAGTTCTATTTAACATTTTCAGCATTCATGATAGACTACTGTCATTTTTTTTTACATTTAGCTGAACAAGGATATAATGAGTGGTACAGTAAGTGCAAGTTAGATCAGTTTTGTTTCTTTTTAAAGTGCGTGCGCACAAGATTCCAACCTGATCATGACATGAATTATCCTGCGACAAGAATAGGAAGCTCTTATTCACTAACATTCATTGGTATTTTAAAAAAAATTCTTCAAAGTCGCCCCCTCCCTGATACATTTACCTACCTTTCTGTACTGAGTAGCCAACATGTAATTATCACCTCCATACAGACTTCCCATTGTCACCATATTGTCTACCAAGTTTACGAGTGGCTTATATACCTCCAGCTACAAACAGAAAATCAAAATCAACAGAAAGTTAAAACTGCATTCTTTGTAAAGCAACAAGCAATTTACTTATCTGACAAATCAATGAGGTTTGTCATTTTGTAACAAAAGCCTAGCAAAGTTCACAAACAGTTGGATCAAGCCATGTCCTCTTACTCTTCTGTAGATGTTTCCTATGAATACTTCTTCACCCTTAATTATACTACAGTGAATTACTTAGATATTATTCGAATGTTACTTTACGAGCAAATTATAGTAGGTTGACAGTGTCCCCTATATACGTGCCTTGCCAAGTTAATTTGGTCAGCTGCATAAATGAATGTATTTAACTAAAATTTACATATTTAAAATGTCATTGTGCATATGCTGGACTTATAGGTGAGCAGATAATAAGGGTGCACTATTGCCATGTGGATCCCATATTTTTCCATTTTCCCCGAGGTGTATTATAGGCCTTTCTTAGTGTGTCCAGGGTGAATGGCAGATTGCCAAAGATCTTAAACATTTTTTGTGGATGCGTGGCGAAACTTATGACGCTCGATGGGGTTACCAGGAAGACCTTCAACAGCGACGTGTCAAGAACATACTTTCTACGTCAACATTCAGTCACAAGTCGCTTGCTGACATGGCCCACGCAAAAGAAATCAGCCAAATAACGGTGCAACGTTATCATTTACTTGGCTACAGTAGGTGTGTGCAGAACGTAAGAAACCCCTTCTGTTCAACAGAAACAAAACCCTTCAAAAGGTCTGGTTAGATAACACGTTTGGCAAAATGTTTGAGTACTGATGGTGCACATTCTTCACCAATGATCCACATTTCAGCAGTATTTGAGAAGGCCCAGTGGAGACCTTTAACCCAAATGTCTTCAGCCCGCATTTAAGTATGGAGGTTGAAGTGTCATGGTATGGACTGCAATCTGTCCAAATTGGTGCATGTCAAAAAAAAAAAAAAAAGGTCTCAACCAGATATGACATAAATGACAAAAATCTCATTGATTCAATGTCAAGCAGAGTAGGTAGGGATTTATCTTGCTACAAATGGTGGCTCAGCCAAGTACTAAAGAATTTCACTGTTACTCTCTTCTGGAACAAACTGTCATACTGTAATAAATATGGCAGGTGGTCAAATTATTATGGCAGGGTGCTGTATCTTAATTTTCTTCTTTTATTGAAAGAGCAAGCACTATATCGATTGCGTCAAATTCGTAGAAATAGGATATAATGGAAACAATAAACATAAGGTCTTCAAGCTGTATTCCCGTCTCTCTTTTTTCTTTGGGGGGGGGGGACTTGTGAACTGAATTATTTCTGTAAAATAAAAGGTTCTAAAAACTTTTGATAAAAATAAATCTTTGAAAATGTATGTATAACACCCTTTTTTCTTCTCCTCTTGAAATCAGTTAACAATGACTCTAACAAGCCATTTTATCTGATGTCCAGTTAATTAAGTAATTACTATCCTTCCACAAACATACATCAAATTTTGAAATAATGCAGACCTATAAATATTGTTTATTTGCTAGGGTGAAGAGATGGTATTCAGGTATATGTACCCCAAACATTGTTATTTTCCCCTTTGAAGTCTTGGGAGGTTGCATTAAATGTCTTTGTTTTTTTTTAAATTTTCGAAACAGTTTGAAATACGCCATAGGCTACAATTTTCTAACACTAAAAACTATAGATAATTGCATTATAGGTTAAAGGATTGGATAAAATCAATTGGCAAACTAAACAATATTGAAGTAATTGCAATACTTTCAGAACTGTTTAGACTAGGACAATTAATTAAAATTTGAATGATACAAGAATATTTTCTGTTACCTTGTTTTCTATTTCTTCACAGTTCCGTTTAAACTCCATATACTGCCTGTGCTGAGCTTCTAAATGACTGTCCAGAAGGTTGGTGGGGTCTCTGTGTCTGCAAATGTAGAGGGATTTGCCAGAACAATATGCATACATTATTTAAAATTATAAGCAAATGTTGTGTGTATTAGAAACAGATACAATTGTGATTACATACTAGTTTTACTGGCAAGTCCACTGTTGAAATGATGTTGATACAGTAAACCTGGCTATGTGGAGACCCCGAGATGTAAATTTCTTGAGAAAAAATACAATTTCACATCTAACATGCAGTCCTAACTTCATAATGCTCATTTATTCAAAAAGGTAGTGGCTGCTTCTTCTATTTGTTATCTATAAAGAGGCCTTGAACTCAAGATATCATTCGCAGACTTAATAGCAATACATTTGTGGTCAACTTGCAGCCCAATATTCAGTTGATCTTTTATATTCTCTGATATGGTAGCGATAAAGATTAAAGACAAGAAATTTTGTGTTGGGAGGGAGGGAGAGAGAGAGAGAGAATGTATAGTTTTTATCTTTTCCATTCCTGAACTAATCTCACTTACATTGGATATTTAAATATACTTATGGCAAATTTAATGAATACAAACTATCTAAAACACCTGTTCAACACTACTAACTAGTCAAAGCCAAAGATTATTGTTTAAATCATGAAAAACAATTTCACTATTTCTTTATTTCAAAAAAAAAAAAAAAAAAAAGACGACAACAATGAACGTAGTTAAATAATAGAAAAAAAAAACATCATTATGAGAAGCAGCAGCAGCAGCAGCACACCTGGCCATTAATTCTAATGTTAAAATTTTAGCAGTAAATCTACAAAAAATAAAATAAAATACTGTCACACAGAGACAGTCAACCAAATCATAAAAGTTAAAATTCTCCGGCCTCCTCCTCCTTTTTTAGGGCAAGCCGGAGGGAGAGTTTTTGACAGCCCCGATATCTTCAGACTTACAACCGCCTGTACTCCTGTTCGTAGGCGTCCAACTCGTCCATCTTTTGCCGGTAGAAGTCGCGAGCATATTCCAGGCCGGCCTTGTTACGATGCAGTTGAATCAGCAGTAACACCAGTTCTTCGTGCTGAAAATCAACGGAAAAAACCCCTGTTTCAGGACTGATTTTTAACAGAACCCCTCCACTTTTATTGCATTTTGTTTCCGCCAAACAGTTTCATTTTACAGACACTTGTCGTTTTGTGCTTTTTCATTCAATAAATAAAATAAATCCCATGTAGTTTCTTTTTGAAGACTGACAACCTCCATGCATCAGTGCAAGTTCTTATAAAACAATAATACCGCTAAAATTCAAACCAGAAGAGGATAATCAACATAAGCCAAATATCCCATTATTTGTTCAAAGAAAATCCTGCGCTATACAAAAAAAAAAAAGGGGCTTATTTTTCACAAAGGAAATGTAACCACAAAATAAGCTGACAAAAAGTTTTCATTTTAAGTTCTCGGGCAAGTGCATCGACTTCCCCAAATGAGCGTTCTGCTGAGTACATTCATATAAAACCCAGCTGAGACAGCTTTGCTGTAATAGTATCTGACCCACCCCTCCACAGATTTCTTTTGAACTTCTCTAGTATATAAATCTCTTCATCTCTCAACTCATTTAATAATATGTAATAACTTTTATTCTCAACTCATGCTTGAGATCATTCTGAACAGTTATTTGTATGTGGTAAGGCTATTATCTGTGAATAAAAGTTTACTGAATTACAGCAGACCAAAAACACACACACACACAAAAGAACTTCATACTGCACCCAAACCGGTAATAATACAAACGTATCTGTTTCACCGAATGGATGTTTTTTTAATTTCATTCTTGATCCGGTGTGGTCCTATCCGACAGTCAGTTTGAAACACACACGGATTCATTTCGGATCATTTTAAGAATTTTCTTTGCTAAAGCAATTAGTCCATACAATGATCAAAAAAGGGAAAAAGCAAAAAAACAACAAATTAGTAAAAATGAAATTTACTTTTCTTTGGTAAACACAGGGTCAAATTTCTACTCACTGTTTTGCCAAGAAGATCGCCAGCAGATATGCTCATTCGCAATCGGCCACTGGTTGTCGACAACACTGACTTTGGAATTTGTTTGGTTTCCTAAAATTAATAAAATAAGTTCAGTCATTCAAAATATTAGAAACAAACCCAAGCTATAAATAAATACAGGGAAAAAAGAAAGTATCTCAAAGTCTACCAACTTATAAAACAAATTTCTTCTTAATCCTCTATACCAACTGGGTGCATTGACATCCAACCACCCTTCAGATCTGTATTACCCAGCAGCACAGATGGAACCATAGGAACTGTGACATAGTACCTACTTTCCTCATTAATATAACTCTTTGTAATGACAAATCCTTTTATTGCTCCAACTCCAAGCATTCCGCAACACAAGTGTGTTGACTAAAATATACTGCCAACTCAACACAGACTAACCAGAGCTTCTCGACTTGGATGCAGTCGGGTAAAAACTGTTGTGACATGCAGAGAGTTAACAAAGTAATATATTTTTTTTTAAAGAAAAAGGGAAATCAAGCAGCATTTGTAAATATTTTGGACAATTATTTATTTTACGTTGTATGCACTGTCACATGCATCTGTGTTTAAAAACTATTTTTTGAAATTGCAACTATTTGGAATTTTGTTACCACACAAAAATTCAGGTTTTTTGTTATTTCATCGGTTGTCACTTGTTTAAAATTGGCTGACAGCTCGCATTACACATCACAAGGAGACGGAGAGACTGAACATAACTAACACTAAAACTTTCCATTGTTTTTCAACTGGATACTTGGCTTTTTTTTGTGTTACTCTTAAAAACCATTTAGTCTTAGATTGGAAAAGACTGTCAGAAATCACAATATCAGCAAAAGATGCCAAGTTTTTAATATACCTATTGAAATCATTTCTGAAATCACTATCTATGTACTAAGGGCTTTATGTACAGCAGGAGGGGGGCATCCTTCTTAGAACAAGGCCTAAGGCAGTGTTGTAGAAAGATTGGGCATGCCTCTCTAGAATAGAGGGAGATAGCTGAAGTTGTTGGAACTATATTTTCAGATGAGATTCTGTAGTTAAGTATTTATCCACAGTGGAACACTATTTCAGATTTCTACAAGACATTGAACATGATGTTGTTGATTTTCTCAACTGAACCTTTGAACAGTAAATTTTGTAGCTTTAAGATTATGTATAATTTCAGTGTTTCAAATATGAGAAAACTGAGCGATTTATGTTGATCTGAAAGTGGCTGCATTTGCATCCAGCTTTTAATAACTGCATTCTGGACAGTGATCAGTCTGAAAGTGAATTCGTGCTAGAAAGCAATAATGCCATCTGCAAGATATATCACCATCTTAATCCCACCAGCTGCTCAAGTTTCAAAGCTGGGTTTTGATATTCAAAAACCTTACGAAAACTTGACTAACAAGAAATTAAAGAGACGAAGTTCAACATTTCCAGAGGAAACAATTTAAGCCATCAAATGTTTTCTACTTTAGTTTCTGATTGAATCTGTCCAACTGCAGACAATTTTCAAAAGGACCCTTAAGCAGGTTACAATGGATTCATCACGTTAGCATGAAAGAAAGAGCCAATAACCTTGTAAAGCCCCTCCCTCAAATATCAATATTTATAATTGCAGATCAATCAAATGAAAAGAAAAATGATGAAAAACCACTACCTATTAATAGCATCTGATTCGCAACAACAACAAACCAGGAAAATGTTCATTCTACAAATGCAAACACAACCAAACAAATGACTACAAGACTTAAATAGAGAAACCTCAATACTATGAAATATGCAAATGGGATCCAAACTTGGAAAATTATCTAAATTGCTAAGTTCAGGATGCATTCCTAAAATAATACCTCAGGTGATATCTTAACTTCTCAAAGGCAGATGCTTAAAACCAAACAAAAACACCATTATTCAAGATTCTGGATGCTTGGACACAGGGTTAAGCCACACACACACACTTAACTTAGGGTTAAAAAGGAACAAAATTGATCTCATTAGGTTTCGGTACATGAAAAGGAAAAAAAAAAAAAAAAAACCAAATTAGCCTTAATCTTCAAACATAAACAGGTTTAAATTGATATTTTGTTTAACTCTTTTCATGTCTAACTGTATATACAGCAATGTGCAGGAATCTTAGCAAACCCCCAGAGAAACATTTGCAAAAAAAATCAAAGATACCAAATTGTTACTAAACACAAAACAACATCTCTCCACAAACAACATAACACACAATGAAAAATTAGTAGTCTAACCAGAATTTAAAGATTTGCCATTCAAGAAATTTAAAAATATCAGTTTATAAGAAAGTCCCCCCCCCCACAAGCAAGGATATATAAAGATCTGGATGAAAGAATGGGTGGCAGTCAAGACACTCTTTTTATGTGAAAGTAATAAGGCTCAGCAACTAACCAGGAAACTCTGAATCCAAGAAAAAGTGGGATTTAAGGAGAATAATTAAAGAGCAGCATAAGAAAATGTGTCTGCAGTCTATAGTAAGGCATGGTATGGTGTAGGTTCTATTCAAGTCTGGGGTGGGTATTGCAGCCATGGGTGCTAGAAAATTAGTAAGAACAGAAGGAAATGTGAATGCAGACAGGTTTTTTATTCATCATGCTATTCATTTTTTTCAATATGACGACAACCCAAAACAAACTGACAAGACAAGAAAGTGTGTGAAGTGAGAGATTCATTAGAGTTTCCTCCACAAAGCCCATGTCTGTAACTACTTGGACGGAATTAAAAATGAACAGCAGGCAAAAACCAAGGATGAACTCTGGACAGCGCTTCTAGATACATGGAACAACATTCCACAAAATTACAAGACTCCCTCCCTCCCAAGGTCTACTCAGACAGTCATGGAAGAAAAGAGGCAGACATACAAACTATTAGCATACATAATTTTTATGTCTCATCAGTTTATTTTATTTCTTTTTACAGCTGAATTTATGAATAAAAATGTAGATTGTCTAAGACTTCTGCACAGTACTGTATATTATATTTTTAAAATAGACATTCTTCACAAAAATCGCAAGTATCTCTAACTTAGTCCAAAAAAAAAAGCAGTACGGCCTTCATGTCTGGATATTTTTACTTAATTAGCTGCACCATCTACAAACTTCAAGTTACCAGTAACATTTTGTAAAATCAAAACAAAACGTACTATGATATCTGTATCGGGCATAGATGGGTCTTCCTTCACAGTGTGCATCTCTGAATAGTTTGGAAGTTGTTTTTGATGTCTGTTGTGCCCACTCACATATGGTTGAGACTGGTCATAATTTTGAGAATTTCCTTTTAAAAAAAATATATATATATATATATAATATAATATATACACAATAAATAAGCCAGCAATTGCTTTACTGGTAATCACTTAGGTCACAAGTATAGACCAGGAACGCAATTTCCAAAGTCAGAAGCTTTTTCTCCCTTGTTCAGTACTTAGAAGAGATCATAGAATATTAATGCACAAAGAAAATAAAATCCTCTCACTTAATCATTTTACTTTTTAAAGTAGTTTTTTTATAGAATAAAAAATAAAATTTGTGAAATGTATTTGCTAAAGCAGAAAGCTTAAAGAAACATGCAAAATTAGTTATGACTAAAACTATGGGTGAGAGACCAAATACATACAACAACAAATTCCAATGTAATGTAACGATAGTAAAGTAGTCAAGGATGTAAAGTGATATGATAATGTACTTAGGCTACCATGTTTTTTATTTTTGCTAGTCTACTCAAGATATTACTGTAATAACAATTTTTCTCTGCTAAATTTTAAACACCATTAGTTCAGTCTGCAATTTTGTTTGTTTTAATTCAAATCCAATTCCTGTCCCAGTCTGCAATGTCCATTCTGAAATTTTGAACCTATATGCTTCAAAAAAGAAAAATTCTATAACCTTCGACAGTTTTCTTTTTAAACTACCGACCAATTATGAGATGTAAAAGCAATTCACTTTGTAAACATAACGAAAATTTAAAAAAAAAAAAATTAACAAAAATTCATAATTTTACCGTAAACTTTATGCAAAAAGGTTTTTTTTTTCCATTTTGAAGTGAAGGATTTTAAAATTAATACATGCAATTCCATGTGTAGCTAAAGCAAATACTTTTCTAAAATGAAAAGTTTTATTTAGTAGCAAGGTGAAAAAACTGTCACTAAGTGGGTAAAACAGGGTAAGTAGTCACTGTCATCTAGACAAACCATCAGAAACCAACTTTATCATGCAGGATTGTGTCAGATGTACATTTGTCACTCACTCTTTGAGCAACCATCAATGGTGGTATCAGGGAAAGCACTACAATATTGCCAATGCTGCTTACAACAATCATTATAGTGGTGGAAATATAACAATATGGGAAAGGATCATGTGTGGCAGGAATGATTTTCCTGGTCATTGTTCAAGGCTGCCAGAGCTACCAGCACCAGGATTCAGGTTCCAGGACAACTTTTCCAGATCTTTCACACACTAATTGTGGAAGGTCTTTGGTAGAGAAAGTAATGAGCATGAATGAACAGAGCTTTTTGTCCGTGAATGTATCTTGTAGCAATAAAACTGTGTGTTTGTAAGACATCGTGAGAACTGATATTATAAGGGCAGGGGATGTGAAGTCACAAGCCAGTAATTAAAACTAAATAAGAACAGTTAACTGGCAGACTAATATGGAGAACTATATAGTTAATATACATTTTTGACATTATTTTCATTGTATACATTATTTTCTTTTCTTGTGTCTTTGTTTCTGGTTAAAAGTGTCACAAACATTTATTGGCATTCAATGGAAGTTGTATTTTCAGTGTTTAAAAGTATTTTAAAAACTAATAAAGACACAAAGGATAGTTTTTTAAAGTTTCTACCAAACAATTGTGGGCTATAAGGTAGGAAGTGTGCGCTCAAGTAAAAACATTGCCTGTATCTGCTGGGAGAGAAAGCTTTGTGCTGATTCTTCACACACCTGCTGTATTCTAACGTTGTTTATCTTATGTATGCAGAGTGTATTGACATTTATCTGCTGTGAGAGAAATGCTTGCTGACATTTTACCAATGTTGATATAAAATGATATTACTGAAGTTGTTTACTATTGAATTGTGTGTGTACCTAACTGTTATATTTCAAAAAATGTTACTCTGATAATATCATTATTGTTACAGGGATACTGGTGTTAACTGAATGTTTAAAATTGTTTTGCAATGTTACTCTTTCAACAAATATAGCAGAAATGCTGACATGCACATTTATCACAATTACTCTATAGAAGATCTTGTACCTTCATATCTCTAACAATTATTTAATAAGATAGAAGCAAAGTAATCACAGTTATAATTACATACAATTGGGATCTCAACAGCACGACATTGTTTATTAATAAACAACATAGATATTGGTGGTAGCCAAAATTATTGCACCACCTTATGCTTTTTAATGAATGTTTGAATGTTATAATGTATATGAATTTAACATAATAAATAAAACCAATCAGCTAATATCCTTCTGACATTTACATGGCCTCTCTATTAAACATCCTTCTGAATGTAGTAACTTCTTTTGAAATTGCAACTTGGAAACGTACTGGTTTACCACTTTAATAGGTGCAGATCTTGCAATGTTGTTTTGACCAAAGAATACTATTTTAACAGAATGATGCAAAATGACAAATCAGAAACAAATGCTTAACAATGCATTAGTCATGGTACTAATTACACTTAAACAAAAAAAAAAAAAAAAAACTGTTTTGGGTAACAATATTTTTGGCCACCAGTATAATCTTGTCTCGCACTCCTAGCCTTTCCTGCAGTCACGCAGTGAATATGCAAATTGCCAGATATCAGAATGCTGCCTTCATGAACAGGCCAGGTCAAATATTAAAGAAGAAAACCAAGGGTGCTTTGCACTAATAAATTATGTTGCTTATAAAATTTCAACAGGAAACATGTACAGAGTTTTTACTTCAACATTAAAAATCCACGATTTATGAGTATTACAAAAAGTACATTTCCATAAAGCTGCTGTAAAGACTTGTTTTCAACAATTTCTACTTAAAACATTACCACTACCCTCTTATTTTAGCAGAATATAAATGATTATCTCTATTTTACGATAGCAAAAAACCTACAGGCTATTAATCTAGCAGTTACCATATTCTGAAATAAAACACATTCTAATAGCCTTTCTTTTCTTTTTTTATTAAATTCTGAATTCAAATTGTACCTCTTCATTAGAAAGTAAATGAAATTAAACAAGAATGTAAATCTTCATTTTTTCAAACAAAAACAAAACTCATTATACCTGAAATTTCTTTCCCCTTTCTCCTTAGTAGTTCTCTGTACAAATCTGATTCTGAATGTGATGGAATTTTACCCTGAAGGTTTGTGTTGGTATGTGCAGAGCTTGTATCAATGGATGCATCTCTATTCCATTGTTGCTCTGAGTAGCTTCGATTGTCTTCTGATTGACCAGTCTCCAACAGATGCAAATTTGAATGAGACCTGAAAGGTCTGTTAAAGTGCTCATATTTCTCTTCAGGATTTTTATATAAATCAGGCTCATTCAGACTATAACTACTGTTGTGATGAATGGAAACAACACTAGAAGTTCTATTCTGAAGATCTTGCCTAAAACTATCCATCATTGCCCTTTCTCTTGATTCCACTGCCGCATTCTTGGCTTGAGTGTAATCTACCTGAAACATGCCAGCATCAGCAGCTACATCCTTGTTACTAGTGGCTACTGTTCTATAAGCATCGTCATCTGACCATCTTCTCTCTGTTCTGAAGTTAGTAGATGCAGCTACAAGCAAGAAAGGCATGCAAATTATCTCTCATGCACACAACATCATTGCTAGCAAATCCAACGACATACCCTTTGCTGTTAGCATAACATTCTATTTTAGTCACAATTAAAATTTTTTAACAAAATGCCATATGTTGCCTCGGGAAAGAAAGGTTAAGAATAAACACATAATGCAATATATTTCTCTTTAATTACAACTTTTTGAAAAAAAAAAAGAATATATGTTCTTTCAATCTTAATTAACTCTTTACTTACTATTATCCACATTAAATACAATAACTAGTTATATTTAACATTTCTAAAATAAAGCATTTCTTTTTAGTTACAGGAAATTTTGGCATTTAGAAACTTTACTTAAATGGTTTACTAGAAGTTATTTTACAAGCATATTATTATATTTTAAGGTCAAGTCTAAACAAAAATTCATAACAAATTACATTCAACCAAATACAATATATCAGAATTGTTAGTGCAGTTAATTTGAATTTCTATAAGAATAAAACACTATTCCATCATAAAAAAAAAAAAATAGATCTAAGCTGCTATCCAATTCTTTTAATAAAGAAATTGATTCCCTTTATTTATGCTAGTGGCATATTTTTTTTTAGAGGGGCAAAGATTAAGGTAACAGGGATGCACAATAAGTGCCCTCTCTAAATTATTGCTGGCCCTAACTCTGCATAAACTTATAATCTGCCACTACTAGAAACAGAAGCTGACAGATTGAGAGCAGCATGGCTCAGCGCCACAGAGCAAGAGACGTGAAAACTGTTTTGAGACAGATGCAAAAGCCAGTCGTCAGTCAAGCACAATGCAGACACATGGTTTATAATACACATCCAAATTATTTATTTCCTCAAATGCAGCATCTCCTCTCATCTCCATTACCTTTAACTAAAAAGAGAGGAAGGAAATGTGTGCTAAGCTGTATGAGTTTATTTCTATTTTACAAAACCAGTAAGCACTTTTTAAAATCTTTTTCTAAGAAAAGAACCCCCCCAACAAGTTAATACACAGTGAGGTATCTCTCATTAAACTCTGCTAGAAAGCTGCAAACACAGAGCAGTAAAATCCTCCCCTCATAGGGTTCTTCAAAAGAAATACCACCACCAGAAAAATGTAATAGTTTAAAGAGAAAGTCCTAGGTAAAAAACAACAAAAAATCATTTAAATACCTAAAATATTAGATATTTAGAAATGAAACGCATTTTCTCCTATAAAATAATTTATTTTTTAGAAAAATAATAATTATCTTAAAGGGATGGAAAGGAACAAGTGTTTTATCACTGTTAGTAGTGCGTAATAACTGATGCCAACAGCTGATAGAGTTGGTGATGTTATATAATGAGGATGATTTCTATCCTCATTTGATGTTGGGTGATTCCATTGCATTATCAAAGACCTATTCTTGTAGATCCATTCTGATGTGTATGTAGGCACAACCATCTTTGGATTCTTGGATGATACATTAATTAATTTTTAATACAAACAAAAGTTCTATTTATTAAAAAAAAAAAAATCAAAACAAAAATATCTCTCAGATTTAATTGCTTTGGTAAATAAATATAGTTTAAATTACTGCCCATAAAACAGTCAATTCTACTTGTCCCTGTATTAAGACTACCTGTCTATACAAAAGCAACTTGGAAATGCTTTTTAGTAGATTTTGTAAATTTCATCAAATTTTGTAACAATAGTGGTATGATGGAAACTGACATTTTATCTATGTATGCTAACTACTTCTGATCAGGTGAGCTGAGATAAAGTGTATCCAGAACTACGTTAGTACAAATAACAGTTGCTAACATAAACTGAAGGACCTTAGCAAATTAAAATAGTTTACAATGCTATCAAATAAACAAAACTGTAAAATGTTATTTTGTACTAGATTAATATGCATGGAAATATATACACTGGTTTCCAAAAGTTAAGCAACAAATAAAAAAAAAAAAAAAACAAAATATTTTCAGAACTATTATAATCTTATTTACCAATCAAAGAAATATGCAAATGAGTTCCAGTAGAAACGTGTAAATTAGCTTTGGTATAAAGACATGAAAAAACTGGCTGGTGTCCATATCAACTTTAGCTGTCAGGATGATATTTGTTTGGAAGATTCTCTAAGGTGAGGACAAACAGTCACAGACACAAGTAGCAGAATGGCTAAATGCAAAACAGAAGTGTGGTTTTTTAAAGCTACCGAATGTCTGAAGGCTAGTTCAAGGCTGACCATGGGTCACAACCACAGCAGCAGGCAGTCTCTTTCATCTCAATGAAGCAGAACTTTCAAACCCAACTCAACTTGCTTCTGATCTCTCTGGAAATGTTGTTGTTGGTTAACTTTTGGAAACCAGTGTAATATGTATTTTTATTAAAAGCTTTTCACTTCTCAGTACTTTAACTAAAATTCCGCCACTATGATTATAAAAATAAGCAATTTAGAGCTCACCTCTGTTTTCTTTCTGAACCCTCCTCTGACTCATCTGTTTGTTAAAACTCTATGAAATATAAAAAAAACCAATGAGGTAATACTTCAAACATTCGTCGAGAATGTTAAATGAATTTGTACATTACCAGCATTTTATGAAACCTTTATTTTCTAACTTTATTTCATTCAATATTTTAGAAAGCAGGTGAACAATTCTAACTCTCACACGCCAACCAAATAAAGAAACTTTTTTTTTTTGCCTGCTCCTCAGAAAAATAACGTACATATAAAAACACTAAATAAGCAAGTGGACAGTTAAAATGATTTCATTTTTAAATGAGGTTATTTTCTTGAAACAAAATTTTTTAATCCTTCATCAGTACGAATATCTTCCACAGTGATAATCATAACTGCTGGGGAATAACATGAAAACATCCAGCTACACACATTCCACTTAGTCTCTGAGATACAAAAATCAGCAGAGCATAAAACAAATAAAATCAATACTGATCTGTGAACCGGAGTATTTATTCCAACAACATTATTTTGATGTATTGTCTTTAAAAACAATACCATTTTTTCTCCCAATTTTTTTCAGCTGCATTATTTAAGGAAATACATGCAGCTTCCTCTTTTTTAAATACTGGTTTTACATATTGTCTAACACCAGGTAGGTACAAATCCCTAATCCTCTTTAAAAAAAAAAAAAAAAAAAGGGCACATCCACAATTAATATTTGTGACCATTGTCATCATTGTAGATTTGGTTGCTAAGGTAGGCAGAGTTGGTTACCTAGAAAGTATCTTGTTAAAAGCATATGATGGCCATGACATTTCTCCATATACTTTGGGGTTGGGCAACTGTCCAATATAAACTTTGCTGTACTTAGGTTGTGAACCAATTATTCGTCTAGAAGGGAAGATGGCATAAACACTGCATACAAATGCCCCTACCACTATTAATGCATGCAAAGAATTGTCTGTTGTGCATTAGATCCACAAGAATATTTGTACAGGTGTTTCAACAGAAGGTGTTGGTGACTAATGTGAATGAAGCCAATACTGGTTGTCCACTATTCACAGAAACTACCAACAATTTACATCCTTTGGTTGCACAGGGGCCTGCAGCAAAATTGTCAAGGCTTTTAACCAGTGTTTACCACTATCGAGCATGGTAGACTTGGAGTAAAGGTGCAGGTGGGCACCTGATCTTGTATTTATTAATAGAAGTCTTAGTTTTGCTAGTTACATATCCATTCTTTTGATTAATCCGCCCTCAACCATCACTAGATCCTGTAGGATTAAATGTAACTGTGCAAAATCTATGATACTCAAATTATTTTGGACAGGTATAAGAAATATGACATGCTAGTGATAACACCATACCTACATACATTTTTAATAAAATTATCATCTATTCTTGTGTAATTTACAGCAATTTTTTGTTAATTTCTCTTGCAGTCTGATTAATGTAAATTAAAAATTGGAAAGAATTTCATTATACTTTGAATTCTCTAATAGTTTAATATTAATGATAAAACCTAATCTTTATTTAGTACAGCTATTAAACTGTTATGCCAAAATACACTGGTGTTTAATTTTGTTTGCTCTTTAAGGGAAGGTGGATGGTTTTGCACATAAGTTTCTAAAAAATCCTCCCCTCTAAATCAAGGGCCTGCATCTATGACCAAGTATCTGGGGGAAATTCAGTTTAGACCAGAGAGAAACCAACATCTTAGACCATAGCAATGTTTGAATTAAGATGCTGTAAGTATGATAAAACAGACTATTTCTCATTAACAAATACTTCAACCCTCCTTAAGATTCGATTTCGTCACAAAACTTACCACTTCGTTATCTCCTACATAGTCAGCTAGTATTGGCTGCTGAAGATATGGATCTTCATGTTTTAGCATTGAAGAATTTCTTGTCAGTTCATTCGTGCTGTTGGACGCAGACTGGATTCTGTTTTGAGCCAGACTGCCAGTTAAACCTCCAGTTATTTCTTGAGGCGGCACGGGTCTGTGGGGTTCTGTGGAATGCGTGTCGAGTTCTCCGCCTGGAACATCTACGTAAGTGTTGTACTGTTTGTGTTCTCCTGCAGGCAGGGTTTGTTGTAAAGGGCTCAAATCAGAAGATTCTGAGAATGGAAGCCGTCCATCTGAGTCATACTTCATGTCTGTTTGGTTCTGTGACGAGTGCACAGACCAGGAATCCCTATCAAATCTGTTGTACGAGTGATAATTGTTCTCATTAGAACTATAGTCAGGGTGGTCAGCAACAGGGTAATCTCTTGATGAGTTCACATGGCTACGAGAGTGGTTTAGATTGGCGATATCTGAAGAATCTTTGTATGTTAATTTTGATTGATTCAAAGAATGTTTCTCTTCGTTCCAGGAAGCGTGTTTTGTTTCCCGCTCTTGATAAGATAAATTATGAGCAGAACCCAGGGAATTTGGTCTGCAATTCTTTGACAAATCTGACTGTTCATGTCTGGAGTAGTATTCGTCATCTTTAAGGTGATCAGTCTTATACTGATATTCATACAAACTTTTTACATGCTGTGAAGATTCAGCTTTACCATCAGGTTTTTGATGAGAATAGGATGCCACTCGGTCATTCCAATCACTTATGTTATTGTCATACCTATAGCTGCCATCAATTAATGGGTTGCCACTTCTTTTAGGGTGTTTTAAATCTGAAATATCATGTGCATTTTCCAATATGCTATTTCTCTCCTGATTTCTAGCAATGGATTCTTCATATGATTCTCTGCCACATTGGCTGGCATTTGGAGAATAATCTAGATAACTCTGCTGGGAGTAATACTTGTTAGACAAAAACTCTCCTCCAGCAAGTCTTCCATCAGATCCATCTGGTTGATTATTTTCCTTAAGAGCATAATCATGTCTGAAATGATAAAAAACGTCAATAGAGGAAAAGACTGAGTTGTTATGATGTCTGACTATGTAATTCTACAACATGCAGCTGATTGATAAGATACCAGCCAAATTATTTTTTTTATCTTCACTGTATCCTTTTCATTCTATCTTGTTTGCTTACTAATAGCCTGAACATGTTGTCATTTCTTATAACAGAGATGCAGACATTAAAATAAGAAAGAAAATACATTAGTGGAATTAATTATAGGAATACCTGTAAAAGTAGGCACATGTTTTTGTTCAACACGCATTTCCAAATATTTACAAAGCAGAAAAATTTCATTATGAATAACTTCTCAAGTCACATCAAATATTTCAAAATTTTTTCTAATGATAAGAAGTAGATTTTCCCTGATTTAAAACAAAAGGGAAGGAAGGAGAGCGAATCAGTCAAGAATGTTAATGAAGAAACACAAAAATAAGCCAGTATCAATACTCATTTAATTACAGGCATCTGTTGACAGAAAAAAAAAAATATTAAACAAACATTTTCACTCGCTGAAAATAATTAAGAATATTGGCAATTTCCATAAGCAGTAAGAAAAAATGCTGTAATTATCAAACCCAATGATACAGCTGACTTTAGTACATGATGGTTGCAAAAAAAAAAAAAGCCAACCAAAAGATAAATGATTCCATCTGAATACCATTTTATTTAAAACCGAACAACAACAAAAACCATCATAAAAATTAATAAAGAAAAAAAATGTGGCAATCAAAGTTTTTAAGACGTGTGTAAGATTAGGGAGAAAATTGCAACCTTGAATCCATATGAGGCCTCTGCATCTGAGCTGACTCATTGAGAACTTTAATCCATTGTTCCATGTCATCCTGGCAATCAGCAGCTAAAAAATGGGTCTTCATGTTGGCATGTTCAGCCTAGAATTTAAATTTTATTTAGAAACTTTTGATAATAAAAATAATTAATAAGAATATTTTGATAAGAATTTCCACCGAGGTGAATAACAGCTACTGTATTATGGTAGTAAATAACCCTCTACACTCTACAGCTTACAGTCTTTAGCATATACACACACATGATTTTTAAGAAACACTAAACAAAAATGAAAAATTGCTAAAAAGGGTACAGTTCAAGGGAGATACTGTTTTCCTTAAATGTCAGAATAAGTATGAAATACAGTTTAATATATCCAGAATGGCAATGGCAAATTTCTGCCTTTCCTTGTAATGTAAGATAGGAAATCTGTTGCTGGCTGCTAAAGCATAGGCAACTACGAGGTCTGTCGAAAAAGTATCCGACTTTATTTTTTCCTGTGGGAAGTAATGATGTTAGGGAGGCAAAAGTGTGCATAGAGGAGCTGCATGCCTTCATGCGCATGCATCAGTCGCTGTCAGGCAGCCAGCGTGTGAGGTGATGTACCTCTAACTCGTCGCATTTTTTCATTTCACCCGTGATGACGGAACGTGTGGAGCAGCGATCTTGCATCAAGTTTCGCCAAAAGCTTGGAGATACCCAAGTGGAAACAATTCGCAAAATTCAACAGGCTTTTGGTGACAATGCCATGGGTGTTACCCAAATAAAAGAATGGTACAATGGGTTCAAAGATGGAGAGTGACCAATGTTCTGGGAGGCCATCAACAAGCCACAATGCAGTTGTTTTTGAGAAAGTGCAGACCTTGATAATGGAGAATCGTCGTTTGACGGTGTGGGAAATTGGTGACGAGGTTGGGATCAGTAAAGCTTCTGCATGTGCAATTTTAAAGGATGATTTGGGCTTGCGCAGAGTGGCAGCGAAATTTGTGCCCAAGCTGCTTTCTCAGGAACAACATCATCATCATCTTGAGGTTGCACAGGACCTGCTGGATACTGCCACAGGGATCCTGGGTTCCAGAATACCGTGATAACTGGAGATGAGACATGGGTGTACAGGTACGACCCGGAAACCAAAGCTCAGTCATCACGGTGGAAGCACCCAACGTTGCCAATGCCGGAGGAAAATCAAGGTGATGCTGACTGTTTTCTTCGACTACCGAGGCTTTGTGCATCATGAATACGCACCAGAAGGACAAACAGTTACAAAGGAGTACTATCGGGAAGTCCTCCGACGTCTTTGTGATGCAGTTCAGTGCAAGAGACCGGATCTGTGGGCCTCGCAAAACTGACAGGTGCATCATGACAACGACCCAGCTCATTTGTTGCAGCTGATCCAAGGTTTTTTGACAAAGAAAGGCATTTCACTCATTTGCCAGGCTCCCTACTCTCCAGAAACGGCTCCTCCTGACTTCTGGTTGTTCCCAAAAATGAAGATGCCACTGAAAGGCTCCCGCTTTGAGAGTGGAGCGGACATCATGCAGAATGTGACGGCGGAGCTGAGAGCCATTCCGGAAGAAGCATTCCAGACGTGCTTCGAACAGTGGAAGGATCGCTGGGCTGTGTGTGTGTGGAGGCACAAGGGGCCTACTTTGAAGGGGATTAGCAATTGAACCCCAGCAAGTACGTAATTTTTTTTTCTCAGCCTAAGGTCAGATACTTTTTCGACAGACCTCGTACAGTCCGTATCTGCAACAGCTGGCACAAAATATGCCCAAATGCTTAAGTTTCGAGGTACAGTGTTAGCGCCCAGCCCTAGGTTTACTTACATCGCCTGTAGCCGGCCTGCACCTCTCATACAGGTACTTGTTGGTTATTACCAGCAACATCACACTAACAACCGACAAGTTTCCATTGTGTTGAATAACTCTTTCTCAACAAAATGATGCCAGAAGACAAATAATGAATTCAAAGTGAACTAAAGACGATGGCAATAATCCGAAAAGACAACTGCCAGGCATCAGTTACTTTACAATGAATACCTATACATCACCCTGAGAAATCTCTAGGTATTCATTATACAGTTGAGCAGTCCTTCCACTACAGCAGTCATGAATTGTGCACAGCCATGGTTTTTAGGCAGATGTAAGCCTGTGGTCAGTACAAGAGACCAGTTTAGTATACCCAAGTTGCATTTTCTTTCCTTTTCATTTTATTGAAAAACTTACCTTAAAAGCAAATCTCTTATTGACTGGATCACTGGTATCACAGGCACTAATGTGGTAACTTGGTAACAAAATTGACCCCACACACTGCATTTCAACATCATCTGCGTAAAGAGTTAAAAGGAAGAGAAATAGAACAGAATAGCAGTAAAGACATGGAACTGTAGTTACACAGGAAAAGACAGAAATAGTGGAGCACCCAGACTTGCTATTAGAAAGTACAAAATATATACAAAATTTTTTGTTTAATTATACTTATGTACAGTACATTTTAATTAGGTTACCTGAAATTACTCCTTAACATGTGTACATTTTTTTCTCCACCATCACTGACAATGCATATACACCAACAATATCTGCTCATCAGGGTGAAAACTTTGGCCAGTAGAGACAATGAAATAAAACAGACAGGCTACCAACCTTTGTAGAAAAACAGCCCGTAATCAGCTAACACGCACCACTGCCTTTTCCAGGATCTCGCACTGCTGTTTCCAGCCTAAAAAAATAACATTGTGCATTTACATTTTTTATTACAGTACTTTATTCTCTAAACTTTATTCTGCTATCAAATATATATAAAGCTGTGGTGTCTATGCAACCGCACAGTATTTCTCCTATATGATAGGGCAACATTTTATAATATTGCAGTCTATAAGTTTTATATTAATATTATAGTATCTGAATAGCCCAATACCTGATAGACATACAGAAACAAAGTCCACATTAAGCCAAATAGGATTTTACCAGGTTGTTTAGTAATATACATAGACTAAAGATGGTTCAGCTCCTTACAGATATTTTCATGGTGGCAAGACAAGTTTTTAAAAGTTTTCCAGGAAAGGAATACATGCAAATTTGCCAAAGAGCCCATTTTTCATGAATTTTAAATTTTACTAATGGCTATTATAGTGCAGTATCCTGCTTTTGAAGGTAGAAATTGCATGAATTTTATTCTCTTGCAAAATATACAAAAAACTCCTTTACAGGAGGTCGATTTGTTGACACACAAAAGATAAATGAGAAGTGTTTGCAATCAATCATAAAGTTTTACTTGTGATACTTAAATACTTATGACTAACAGTCCAAAGAAATTAAATATAATACATATTTGAAAAATAGTGGTTAAAAATAAAATAAAATACATTATCTTGACAGATTTTCCATTTTTCGGTTGCATGATCACAAACTAGAATATTTGAAAATAATTGCTAACATGTAAACTTCTGCCTGACTATGCAATGCAGACCTTTTTTTTTTTTTGAATGTTAATAAAATAAGGATACAAGTTTAGTCATTCAGCCATCAAAATGATATCCAGTAATGTTTTAAACATTTTTGACATAAATCACTTATGCGGCATTGGCAAGAATACTCACCAGTGTGTATAACCATCCTTTAAAGAACACTTTGGAGCTGTTTGTTCTTTGAGCTGATGGATGCTGATCAATTATCTTGCTAGAATTTTAAGAAAAAAAATAAAATATATATATATATATATATATATATATATAAATTCAATAGTGATTCTTCATGAGTTAATTTAATTAATGATAAAAATCAAGCTGGATGACTATAAATATATTTACTTATAAAAACTACATGAAAACAAACATAATCTGAATAGTCTTATTAATGTCAAGTAATTCTTCAATGTTCTACGTCACGTTAAAATAGAAAGAATACCTACTTACATATGAACAGCCTTCAACTATATTATAAGCAAAATGTCTTACTTTTAACCTTCAGAAGAGCATATTTTTTTCTTCTGTAAATAATTATACTAGTTTTCAGAATTAATTAATTTGAAGTACTCTAATCTTGAAACAGTATAAATGTGAGGATAGCCAATTTTGGGTATGTGAGCAAAGATGTATGGGGTAAACTGATGGTTGATGCATTCATGGAATGAGGCAACAAAACTAGTAGTTTTTAAAATCTGTTGCTTCAGGAAACCATGAAAAAAAGCAATACAGTTATGCTACCTCGGTGCTGAGATTAAGGATATTTTGGAGTAGATCCACACATACTTTGTGTGTAAGGAGGGAAAGTTGCAGTGTTGGCAGACATAAAACAGGTACTGATGATGTGGAATGTATAGTAGGCATACAGAAATACTTGTGTAGTTATGCACTCTATATATATTTATATTTTTTAGTAGAAACGAAATTTCACATTTCCAAGAGAAAATGACTGTTTGGACAGGTTAAAGTAAAATATCCTACTGATAGAAAAACTAAAGGATTTTGTCTATAATATAAATCACTTTAAAGTTCAAAGTAATACGAAAGTATATAACTCAAAGCCAATAGCATCTTAGATAAGCTAAATTGTACTATAAATAACATAAGCAGTTATGATTCCATATACAAATATTAATTAAATCGCTTGGAGTATGCAGCTCGGGCATGAATCCCACACTATATTAAGGATTTATGCATCATGGAAAAATTTCAAAGCCTGTTATCTTTCTCCATAATTGTGACTGCATGATTGCCTTGGCTATAAAAATTTCTCATCAACCCGACTGGAAAATTTAAAAGCTTCTCTGGGAAGGAATGCATAAAGATAGGTGATGCTTTTAGTATAATATCATCATTCAGGATTGTGTGTATAAGAAATATTCTTAATTAGACTTTAGGAAACATTTCTTTAGTAATCATGCTTTATCTGCCTGAAATGCTTTAATAAACCAGATAGTAAAGCAGAAGTGGGAATAACTTTCAAAAGAGACCAGTAGTTTTTTGTTGTTTTTTTTTACTAATGGGGACTTCATACAAGTTAAAAAAAAAAAACTTCCTATCCATCTGAAATTTAAGTACCCAGTGTTCGTGATACCACAGAATATTGTGTGGAAACTTGAGATGTTCATGCCAAGAAAACCGCAGTGATCCGGCTCATCAGTATGTTAACCATCTAAGCTTGTGGCTGCTGCACAGATTTCTTTTTTTTTTTTATATAAAAAAATTCTATTCTAAAATGGCCAAATATTTAGCTATTTTGTCATCCTACTTTAGAATGTTTTAGTTAATTAACAATTTTAAAACAATTTTTTAAAAATAAATATGGCTGCACTGTCACGACTGTCTTCAGAATATGAACTAATGAAAACTTCATGTTCTCAGAAAAGTTAAAGATATTTATATAATTCTGTGGTAATGGATATTCTTCTGCGTAACTGGATACTACACCCACTCTTTATTTTATGGACTTGTTCAAGTTGTGTTCAAAGTATAAAGAATACTTGCATTACAAAATAGAAATAGAATAGAGACCTATTGTAAGTAGAGTATTTAAAGGTGATAAAGAATTAGTTTGCCCTCATATACCTTTCCTTATCTTCTAATGCCAGAGGTTTAAGGGAAAATAGATTTCTACAGCAGTTAGTTAGAAGAGAACCAATGAAAACTGAGATGTAGATTATTTACCTTTGCCTCCCTGCTGCTTTTTTAGATGAAGCCTTAGAACTCTTAAAGAAAAAAAAAAAATAAATAAGTAAACAAAGCATAAACATGGAAGATTAAATGCATAAAAAAAACATTTAGTTGTACAAAACTTTAGCTACACATCCAACAATGCCAGTACCGTGTTACTAGCAGATTCAGACTTAAATTCTAGATCCCAGACTTCAGACATACTTCAAATTCCTAATTAGCTAAGTGAAACTCAGATAAGCATGTCACTCAAAATTTGCAGTAACCATAAGCAAGTTAACCCTGTGAGTGGACTTTTTAAATAACTACCCAAACATATAAAAATGTATTTTTGGAGAAAAATTCAGAAATCACTGACATTTTCTCACTTCTAAATTGTGTGGAGTGGAGGGGGGGGGCTCCCTACAGCCTGCAAAATCTTGGAAAAATACTTAGTTCTCTGACAGAATCAATACCCACTGCCATAAATATAAGGATGCACTGTTCCGAGGTTTAAACAACATATCGTTTAAAACTACAGATTTATTTACTGATTTTTTTTTAGAAAAGCTATATATTTTTTTCCAATCAAGATTTCAGTGAAAGAAATGTGTCCGCTAGACTGTAGTAGTGACAGTAACTCATACATATATGTAAACCGTTGTGAAGCTTGATGGTAAAATAATTAATAAGGAAACAATATTTTAAGAAAATAACCAAGTTTTTTTTTTAAAAAGTTCACTAAATAGTATTGTTAAGCAGTTTGCTTCCATATTTGAATACTGGAATAAATAATTAAACATTGTTTCTAACCCTTGACTACATTTATTTATGAAATTCAGAGACTAATTTATTGTAATATAATTTCTTTCTCTCTTTTTTTAAATCATGGGTTAGATTTGGAGAAAGTGAGGAAATAAAAGGGGGTCTTTAATTCTAAGTACAAGAATGCTCTGTCCAGGCAGCTGACTAGTCATGTGATCTGAAAGAGTTCAGTAGCTCAGATGTCACATGAAGATTAATTCTGTGAGGAAAGGCTCTTCAGTAAAAATAATTCCATCTTGTATTGACTTATGCTTCTTTTTTTTTTTTACTTACTTTACTATGCTTTATTTAAACATTAGAATTAGAATAGTATCTTCAGAAATGTAAAAGAGAAAAGCAAAGTCGTCATACAAAATTAATAGCTCTCTGTTGGAGGTGTTTGATACATTTTTTTTAAAAAAAGGAAGATTTGCACCTAATTAAAGAAAAAAAAAACATAAGAATACAGAAATTAACGCTGCCATAGTTTTATAAAAAAGATGAGAATAAAATGTAATTCTATAAAAGTAGCAGTTATTTTCATATTAAAGAATAATCACAAAATCTGTATACTCTCACTGGAAGTTTTAAAAATTAAGGGGTCAAAAACAACACTAAGCTGTAGGTTCCTATTCTAAAGTCATTTCAAAAGAGCAGTAAAATCCCTCCACAGCTGTAATAATATTCACCAGATCAGGACTTTAATACCCAGATGTGAAGTATATTCACTAAAGAATCATACATTAAAGAATTAGGAAACACATCGTTCCATTTTATAAGGCCCTAGTACAATAATGAAAACATCATTCCAAAACATCCCTGATAGTACAGCTAATAGTTAAGGAACTGAAAATTGCTGATCAGACTTAAAATATTATAACAAAGGTTTAGGGAATAGTTTTCAGACAAGATCTACTGTGTGATGCGAGAGTAAGAAGCTAATTTAAAATAATATTTTTTCCTGTTTAAAGTTAATATTTAGAAACTTTATGTTGATAATATGTTAAATATGAAATTATAAAATTTTCCCAAAGCAGGTTTCAGTTGTGGCTACTGAATTTTTTAAAAATGTTGATAATTTATCTGAATGATTTAAGAGCATAATGTGTATAAAATTTCTGTTAATAATAATAATAATAATAATAATGGTGCTAACAGGTGAGCATAACAACACTTCTGAGCTCTAGGATAATGAGCTCTGACCTTGCCTTTAAGGAACCAGTAAGTATTTTTTTTGTTATCAATACTGCATTTGAACCACAATCTTAAAGTGGAGTCTCTGGTTACAAACCTGATATTGGCCAGAGGCCTTACTCAGCAGTTGGTTTGTTGAGTATACTATCAAGTTACAAAAGTAGATCATTTAGAATTAAAGCAAGTCAGGAGTAGCTAGCTGCCTGTTGCTCTTTGAGTGAGTCATTTTAACCCCCTAAATCTGATAGGATATAGCAATTTTAAAAAATTACAGAAGATGTATTCTACCACACATAGGGCAAATAGAGGAATAGCAAATAGTTCTTCCCTTAAAATGCCACAATTTATTGTTTCCTCTCCCTGTTAATCTTACAGCTAATACCGATGAATTAATAATTTAACTAAAGCTATACCAAATTAATATGAACTCTTATACTCCCATTATTATTAACACAACTGAATTTTTGTTATTATTATAGTAATTTTAGGGAAAGCACAGAAACCAGAGAGCAAGACTTTAAAACTAAGGCAGACTTTGAAAGAATTTTTATGAAGTTCTATCATTTCTTTTAATTCTAATTAATATTTAATTAGAATTAAAAGAAATGAATCTTAATCTATTTCATAAAATTATAATTCTTCTCTGCATAGATTATTCAGAATTTAGTATTCATTGGAAAAATCCTTATAAAGACGACATATATGTATCTTGTCATTATGTGTAACATTTAATTGTTTACTTGTCGTCCTCTTTAAAAAAGAATGAATATTTTAAAAACAACTTGAGAATATAACTATTTCCCCAAACTGGTAACCAACAATCTATTTGCCTAAATGAATTTAAGAGAACTAATGGAAATATTTTTCTGCTGAATTTAACAGATTTTTTTTTTCATCTGTAGCAACATTGCCCCAATGTAGCTTTTTGCCTACATATATATGGAGACCTACTATTCACAACAACACCATATGGAATTTATAACTTAAGTTAAAACAGTCCCATGGTAAGACAGAAGAGGCAAACAAAAGAAAAAGGATGAAATATGAAGACTTGTACCAAGAAATCTCAAGATGAAAAGATGGTTAGTGTCTTGTTTCCCAAGTGGAAGTAGGTGCCAGAGAACTATTGGAAAGATTGGAGAGACAACATTGGAAACCACTGGTGTCTCTTCTGGACAGCAGGACTTAGAACAGTCAGACATCAAACAATGTCAAACCAAAACCTGATAATATCTGCCAAAAGTTTGTAATAGTCGGACCAAGTCTCACTGCAAACAACAACAAAAATATAAAGAAGCGTAGCTTCGCAAATATTTTTCTCTTCCCTTATTTAAAACCAATGCACATTTTAGCTCAAAAAACTCTATGCACAACTTCTCACTTGAATATTTTCACTTTTTAGAATTTTCCCCACTTCATAACATGTCAATGAAGTGATGACAGCATACTGAATTTGACATTCTTACACCTGTAGCTCACAACCTTGCAGCAAACCACATTTCAAAAATTCAAGTTTAGGGGGAGCTTAACCTCCCAAAGATGATAAATTGTCCTGGGAACAAGATTGCAACAAGTTTCTATTTATGAAAATCTGAGGAGTGAGCAACAAAGTCTCACAAATAAAACCTTATTCTACATCCAGTTTTTTTTTTGTAAAAAAAATTGTTCCTTTTTAGCTACCAACACACAAAACTAGGTATGTTTGGAATTGATCTTAGCTTTCCTAGCTTGTCTTCCTAGATGCCAGAGAAAATATAAATCTGGTTAGGTTTCGTGAAAGCAATGAAATACCTGACAAGATCTCATTGTCATTCATTTAATTTTCATTTAATAGTGGACAATAAGCCAACAAAGTAAAAACTGAAGCTTTAGGTAGTCTAAAATAAATAGAACAGTAATAAAAACCATAATGACATTCCAAGGAATGCGAGTCTAGAATCGAGAAGTTACCGCTTGTTCCTAAACAATATGCAATCTAAAAGATAGCTAGATAGGGGTTTTTTGGCAACTGTCTAAATAGGCTAAGTTAAATAACTGTTAGGTTATCTTTCATAAAAGATCCCTTAATAATAATAAAAAAAACATAGCAAAATGTTTCTATTTTTTGTTATTGGACATGTCCGATCTGTCTGTCTGATCACTAGGTCTGACCATCTCATTAAATGCATTTTAAGCCCTGGACAGCAAAAAGCAGCATAGAGAGAGAGAGAGGTTGTCACATGTTCCAAGAAAACTGGACGCTGGAATATTTTTTTGGTGTTTGTTTGCAGCCTTACCTGTGGTTGGCCGTAATAAAGAAAGCAAATATCCAGTGACAGACATTACACAAAGAAACATTAAAGTTACGACCAGCTGACTACTGGTGAAGCACCAAGAGGCAAAGTTGAATCATTAAGAAAGTGTTTACATCAACAAGAACTTCTTTTTTTTTGCTAAAAAGATGAGCAAACTGCTAATATTGTTCGTGCTAGTTATTTATGCCATCAGTCAGTTAATCACAAAATTTAATCCATTCTCCAATGGTGAAGTTATTAAGGAATGCTTGGTAACTGCTGGAGAAATTCTGGGCCTGTGCCTAACTAGTGATGATGTAGCCAAGAACGTGTCCTACGTTTTGAGTCTTATAGATGCCACCACAACATACAGTTCCTCTTTTTTTTTTTTTTTTTCATTTTTTTTTTGTGGAATTACAAAGAATTTCAAAATATTAGGAATGGACATTTTTACAATCTATAGAAGACAACCAAAAATTTACTAGCCAAAATTAAGTTGCTGATAAAGGTCATGAATTCAACATCTGAAGAGTTGAGTTGTGTCACCACAATTGGTGGTCATGAAATGGCAGGATCAGAAAAAGAACTGGTTTGCTAAATAAACTGAACTCTGATAGCTCACTTGTGGTTTTTTTGACATTATTGTCTATCAGGGAAACCTGTATGCAAAGTCCTTCACTTTTCTGAAGTGATGTTTGTTGTCATTTTAACTGCAGACTTCATTAAAGAGCAAGCACTAAATAACTGGCAATTTCAGGAAATGCTAAATGACAGCGAATTGTATGGCGTCCCTGTGATTTACTGTGAGGTGAAGAGGTTAAGTCATAAGAACGATTCATTGTTTCTGTGAGATCAGAGATGAAGTAAGAACATTCATGGAGATGAAAGGCAAATCTGACAGGTGAAGCACAGATTTGGACTTGTGGATATAACATTTGGTAGATCTAAATGTAAACGTTGAATATATTTCTATGGGGAATTTCTAATTACATCCATTGGTTCATAAATATGTTAAAATTTTTTTTCTTCTTTTAGATATCAGAAAATTCAAAAAGTGAAATTTTAAAATTATGCTTAATATATAAATTATAATCATATTTATTAATCATTAAAATCAGTGTATTGCAAAAAAAAAATATATTCTAACCTGATTGGAAGAACTCTGTGATTGTGCACTGAAAAAAATTTGAACAAGTTTAAGATGAATGTCATTATAGCATTATTGATAAAAGACATGATGACAGAGGCACATACCCTTATATATTTGTAAAGACAAACCCCCCAAAGTACTTTTATTAATATGCACATGAGACATGAACATAATTTTAATGATACTCGTAATAAAATTATAAAGAGAAATAGTGATTAATTACAAAGACATTCAAAAACTTAGACTAGTTTAGAAATGTTCAAAATTCAAAACAAAATCTAAAAGAAAAAAAGGGTTTCATCAATTATGTTTAAAAACTGATCATTTATGGAGCACCCAAAACAAACAAGCAAGCACATAATGAGAGGTTGTTTGGCAAGCAATTTTTAAACTGTTCGTCAATTAATAGTTATACATGATAAGAGGAGAAGTTCCTTTCCAAAAGCTCTATGTAAAAGCAGGGTTTCAACTAACTCAAATTATTTGCAGAGCTCTTTAAAATTTCAATAGAACCTCTTTCACAGTAAGTTTAGAGAATCAAAATGATTTAATCGAGTTACTAAATTTCTGTTATCTACTCAATATATATATAAATAATCACTGTTGAATCATGAATACAAATAATACATTTTTAAAAAAAATAACCCACACAAGGCTTACTTCCAGGCTTCAACTTTGGCTTAAGCAAGAACTGATAAGTTCTCTGTATATTTGTGGGATATAAGTAGTTTTAGAATATAAAGACAAGTCATTCAACATCAGAAAATGACCAGAATGGACAAATAACTTAGTATCAAATACCTAGAACTCAGATAAAATTTGGGATGCAGTTAAAACATAAAGAAAAACAAGAACAACACATTCACAGGCAAAAGCAGCAGCTTCTGTATGGGCCCTACCTTGATACAGATCCCTGTACACTTTTTAGAGCAGCAGGTTTTCCGGTCAGAGGATGAATAAATGTGGTTTGTTGTTTTATATGACTGAAAACAAAATCAAATACAGGATTTTTAAAAAACAGCAATGCTTAATAACAGTTGTAATTCGCTGCCATAGCCATACTAAATGAACATAGCAGAAAACCCTAGAAATGTTACAACACTTTTAAGCACACAGAAAGAACACAAGAGATCTTAAAGACAGAAATGTCTTTATTGTCACGACCTTTTCTCTCTCTTTTTTTTTTGCTTCCAGAAAGCTCACATTTTACTCATCAGTTAACAAAACTACAAAACACTCTCTTAGAAAACTCTTTGCTTTTTTTCTTTATGTTTAACTTTTGTTGCTGCCATTTTGTCCTAATTTCTCCAAATCTCATCAAAGACTACAACAGAGGCATTGCCAGCAAAATTTTCTTCGATAATTACCATATTCCATAGCCAAAAACAGTCCGCCGGAAAACGACTAAAGTAAAAACAGCTAAAGATCATTCGAGAAACTCGGGGAGGTCAGACAGAAAACAAAAAAGAACATTTTTAAATAAAAGATTTTCCAGTCCCCCACTGGTCCAAGCTGTGCTTGGTTTGCATCCAGCAGGGGAGGTTACTTGTTTGTTCGTTGAGCGTTTTTTTTTTTTTTTTTTAAATTTCTCTTTTTACGTCACAGCTTATTTTGTATCAGTTTTTCTCCAACCGTCATAACTGTTATAGCAGCTTCTCGTCCTCACTAATGTTAGCAACGTTTCTTCTTGCTTGTGCCTGGCTCGCGTTACGTGAAACGCCACTTTTCTCACGCATCTACCAAAAAACAACTTACCTTCGGTCATTATGTGGGATGCTCATTATATACCTTCATGATGTACTATTCTGGTCTCAGACATTTATCAAACTATCCTTTCATGCTAATTTTATTCCACTGAAACAGTACCAAATTTATGTAACATACATAAAGTTGCTAGCTACAAATACATTATAATTTTTTTTTTAATTTAGATTTAATCACAACTTTTTCTCCAAACTTGCCAAATAATATTAAATACGTGGTTAAAATATACAAAATAATATAAACCAATTACAAGTTTTGGCCAGGCAGTTCAGTGTATAGAACTTTAATAGCTCTGATTAACTGGCAGCAAGCAGAGACTAACAGAATTGCTCTGCCTGCATAAATACAACTTCCTTTAATCATTATTAACTGCTTATTAATGTGATTATACTGTATGCATTATAAATATCACAGTATTATTATGAACAAAAATACTTCCTAGAAATCTTTCATTATTATATGTTTAGCCATGTGAGACACCACTAGCAGACTTAATCATCACTATACTTAGAAACTATACATGCACACACAATACAAGAGTTTTTTGTCTTTTAATGATGCCTAACACATCAAACAAAATTAATAAATACACATAACACCTTACAAGAGTAATGAAAGATATTTTCAAAAGTGTTCACACAGATAAATTAATAAAGTAGTATTAATAATACTTACCAAAGGAAAATCAATACATCATCAAACAGTAATGGCAGATCAAAAAATAATAGTAAATTCTGTATATTTACTTTAACTTTTGTTGTTTTTTTAAAACTTAAGTGATCAACTATAATTCTGTATTTTATTAATTCTAAAAATCTTAGACATTAAATCTATCTGCAAAAAGATTGAAAATGGCCTGTTTACTCTCAAACCAAATTTTCTGTAGTTATTACAATGCGTTTGAACTGATAATGCAATAAATAGTATGGGTGGCAATAACAACCGTATCATACCAGGAAAAATTACAGATTCAGATAAAATAGTTATATCTATATACAATTTACCAAAATGCTTTTTAAAATAGCATTTAGGCTACCAAGGTGTCTCTTTTCTACCAGTTTTTAAAATAGAAAACTAACTAAATGAGACATGGCAGCTGTTAAAATAAATTTGTCAAAGAATCAGATTGCACATAAAAAAGACAAAATACATTCTCTCTTCAGAAGTCTGGGGTGAAAACTGCACAAGACAAACAAATACAACCTAAGACTTCCAGTTCACATCAAAAGTCCTTTATTTTAAGCTGAGACTATAATACTTTAAAATAGGCAAATGATAACATTTTTTGGGAAGGTTGGATGTTAATTTATTTACTAAGAAACCTATTAAAAACTGATAACAAAAATATTTTGCTAAGCATTGATGATTTACTTGTAATTATTCTTCTTTATATCTTTTAAAGAACAATTACTCATCCTTAATTGCAAACCAGTATTAAATTTTAAAAAAATAATTATCCATAGGTAATCATCAGCTGCCATCTGATTTTATCCACTGAACAGTGTTTTTATTACATCTCTTTTAAAATATAAAACTATTATTTTAAATTGTTTAATTATCTGCATCTAAATACCTCTTTAGATCTAAGCCAGTATAAAGGAAAAATAAAGACTAATTCATCCATCAACTGCCACAGAATTGCTAACCAAGAGCTTTCTACCCTTCTTTAAATGCAATGGGTGCCTTTGTTTAATGATAGACTGACCAAACAGGATGCACTGTAGTCAATGTTTCCAGTTGGCAAAGTATCCACACAAACATCTAGTAAAGTTAATTCTTTAAAGCCACTATTCGGAGTAAACATACAACAATGATCACATTTTTAAAAAGTGTCCATTTGCATAGATATGAAAATTATAAACATCAATTCAAAATTTGAACTATAAAAATTTTCTGTAATATAAATTATATTTCCTTCCATAGAGTTAAATTATACCCCCCCCACTGGAAATAAGAGCTCATGTTTTTGCTTAGCAGCAATTTACATAGCATGACAGTTTAAGAGAATTAGCAACAAAGAAAGGTGAAAATAATCCGCACTGTATGCTTAAGACAAAGCAATAGCCTTTAAGCATAAAAACTTAAGCTTGAACAACCTTTGATGAGAGAGATTCCATTCTGGTTTGTTCCACTTAAGCATTACCTGCCACAAACAAATGCTAATGACTGCTTGATAGGCATCAACTACATAGCAGAAATTTTACACAGACGTAAAGCAGACCTATTAGCGAAATTAGGTTTGTCATATATAGGTTATTTGGACTGAAAAATATAATCAGCAAGGTTGCAACATTAGCTACACTTTGGATGAACCAATCATCAAAACTTTAAACCATAAACAATACTGTTTAAGCAACCTAATCAAGACAGATATGATTGTACCTGATCCTTCCCTAAGACTCCTTACATTTGAAATCTGGCACACATGATAAAACACACCCATAAACATTCATAAATTTCAAAGCTAACTTTTCTTTTCTTAAATATTTGCATAACTACTGATATTCTGAAAATTCATTATACTTCGTATATCAAACGAATCTATACACACTGACTTCTCCTTTATTTCCTTTTAATGTCAACATATGTACACATGTAGTGGCAATCCATCAGTGAGAATCAATTGCTTTTATCAAATGACTGTGCGAAAAGAACTCTGTGACCTCTAATGAACTGAATTATGAAAATTCTTGGCAGGAAGAACAATGCAACAAGAAAAACATTTCACATAAGGAATCTAGATCGCCGGTTTGTCAAGTGTTAATACAGTGTAAATAATAGTTGTTGTATCTAATAAATTGTGTAAACATTTTCCATTTGGGGTATACTTATTTTTTTTTTTTTTAAGTTTTACAAAAAAAAAACTTCAAATATTGAAAACAATACCAAAAACTACATGGGAAAGTATGGCAAATAAAATATTTAAAATTATAGGAGAAAAATCTGCACCATCAATGCTTTCATGATTAAAAAAGGAAGTTTAGTATGGTAACAGGTGGTGTAGAGCAACTAAAGTACCATTTAATTAAAAAAAAAAAAAAAAATAGAGACAATAATTTAAGACATGTGTAAACAAAGTGATGATATACAGTGAATACCTGAAATACCAGTAAGTAATGTATTCAAATGCATTAAGAGCTTCATTCATTAGCTTTCCACAGGTCACAACAGCTTCCACAATAAATACTTTCACAGAATCCATAAGAAATGAGGCAAAACAAACAAAAAAAGAACAACACACACAAATTAGAAATTGGTACTTTGCCTCTGTGTATTTTAAAAGATACATATTAAAACAAGAAACTAATTAATCAATCAGTCCAGGATTCAGCTTATTCAAATTCAAATTCAAAAAACCAGTCTGTTAACAATGACACTTTACTACAGGAAACCAGAACACACGATTTTCAAAATTCCTGTCACACGTCCGAAATCAGTAAACTAACTTCTAGTAGCGAGATATCATTTGTTTTTCACACACACCCCACCTGCTCTCACTGTGTGACCAAGATAAATGTGTGGTAAAGTTGGTTCAGTTTGGCATCGCACTCATCTCGTAATTCTGAAAGAAACCTATTGTCCCAATTAGGTCTTGCTCCATTTCTTTCCAACAAACTGTTTATGATTCATGAACCAAGAGCGCCTCTGAATTAAAAAAAAAGTTTAAAGCTCAGGTTCTGTAAAAGAGTGAAAATTAGTAAGACTTCATTGTTACTTCTAGTGGAAGACCTTTCCTTTTGTTTAGTCCCTGTAACATAAATCAGAGCTTGGAAGTTGAGGTCATGAAATGCCTTTTGATGTTATCCAGTTTCAGGAACACGCATTTTTTGGGAGCATCAAGGCAAGACTATAAGTCTACTTAGGGATGTCAAGAGTTTTCTACTTGCTCAAATAATTATAAATATGAAAATAAAGAAAATACACATGCAACCATTTTAACATACACAAACTCAGGGACAGAAGTACATTTTAAAATACACATAAGATCAGAACATCGGCATGACCTTGTGACTACACAAATTTTTAAGAGGACTCAGTACGTATATCAGTCGCTGTCTGTTGACATTACTGTTGATTACATGATTCATTTATAAGATGAGCATGTCCTGCAAAAAATTATTTATTTTTTTTTTGGCATCAACCATCTCACTTATCTTTAGTAACTTTTAGCTGTGGCTCAGCTCTGAGAGAACCCCTGGCTTTTCAAGGTTTTTACCCGATCATGGCATCAAGCAGGATTCACACACTTTGCTTCAATACGTCTTCCACTTTCCTCTAATTACACTTTCCAGTCTGCATCTTGAATCTTATCTTACTGATCCCTTTATTAAGTTGACTTAATGTGTCCTCCCATAATTAATTATAAGACGCACGGAATCCCACAGGGAGAAATTATTTCTCGCAAATACAACGCGAATGATTATTGACAGACAGATTACTGGGTATTAATCTTGAATAGACTGGGGGAGAACAGCAACAACAACAACCACCACGTTTGTCCTTGGAATCTTTTTATTGATTTGTAATTAAACAATAGATGTTGATTAAAAGGGCACTGGCAGCAATGGAGGGTTCTGGCACTAAAGCATTTGTAGTCCAAAAGTTTCTTGTATTTTGTTTTTTTTTCACAAAAATTCTAAGTAGCACTGGAGCAATCAGTTGGGGTACTGACAGTAATCAGACCATTATAAAATTTCTCAATCCTATTCAGGCCATTTATCTATAGCTAAATGTGAAAAACAGGCTTTTGTCGTCTTCCACAGGCAACTAGAAGAAAGTTGTTTCATCATCATTCTTTAATGAACAATCGCCTTACTAACTGATTTCATTTTTGTTTCTTTGCTATCATCTAACATGCTACTGACGATCAAAGTTCTGTGTGGCAGTTTATCTTCATGGTACTTTTGACTCAAAGTTAAAAAGTTACTAGGTACACACATGGCCACGCAAACCTACTTGACAGATACCAACTAAAAAATTCACAATCTAATTGAAGGAGGGTCAAGGTATGGAAACTTTTGAGTACCGAAAAAAGGAAAAAAAGTTTACAAAGCAGAATAGCCAGAATGATAACAAAAAAGTTATAAAAAAACAATACATATTCATAAGAGAGATGTAAAAAAAAAAAAAATATGATTCTTTCAGCTTTGTAAATACATAAAAAATAAAATTATTAATAGCTTTTTAAACTAAAATTTTAATGGAAAAGCTTTATGTTAACAGAAAGATCTGTAGAAGAAATTCTCTGCTAATATAATTATTAATAACGTCTGCGATTTGCCATAGATTTCAAATCATGATGCCTTTTAGGTATCAAGTCAAAAGGAAACACTCTCACACTCATTATCTGCATCTTTTATCATCAACTACAACACAAACTCCAGCTGCCCAGTTGTCGTCAAACTCGTCTCACTCACTGAACAAATTTCCCATGATTCACAGTTTTTAAATAAGTGGAGAAATTTCTACTTATAACATGTAACTAGGATAATCTATAATGTTGTTACAGATAGCCCGAAGTGCTTTATTTCTTTGGTGCCAGGTTGTTTGGGCTGTATCAGTCTATTGCCAGTGTCAGATAAAAGTAATTAGTTAGTTAGTTTACTGTCAATCTGTTCAAAGTTAAAGAGGAAAGCAGCCCATTTAGCAGAGGAAAAAACTGGCATAGAAGACATTCTTACGGAAAATATACCCTACATCCAGAATGATTCTTAACAATTATACTGTATGATATTTTCCACTCATGATGACTAGATAAAGTATTGCATTAAATTTTATTTGTATAAATTTGCATGAGAACTAAGAACTTACAATGGACAATTTGTTTCTTCTTTTTTTTCTCTATATAATACAGGTACACTGTATAATTTATGTAGTACAAGAAAGAAAGAAATCACTGAATAAGTACATCTTAGAAAGTGTTTTTCAGAAATCTAAATTTCACCCAATCACAGGATTTAGCACCACCTTTTCCATTAAAAATAACACTTTTATAATACATTACACTATAGTTGGATTAGTAATTTTAAAAAATCATCCTCGAAGAATGCGATTTAACTAGCCAATAATTCCAAATGCATTTTTTACCAACCTAACTAAATCACTAGTAAAATCAACAAGAAAGTATGGCTAAAAAAAAGCTTACAGTATCAATTGAAACTTTCATAATAACTAAGAACTAAATCGCCTTCATAAATATTAAGTCTTAAATTACGAAAAATTAAACGAGAGAGAGCTCAGAAATCTATACTTACTCAACATAATAGATGATACCTTCTGGAGTTACATTCCATTCCCAACCATCTGGCAAATCTGAAATAAGATTAGGGCAGCTGTGATAATCTCATTTTAATTTAGAAGGCAAGAGTTTTCTAAACATGCCTGCATGTATAAATGTTTTAAAACCATGGTCTTATATACAGGACCTTATTATATAACTATGCATGACATATTTTTTAAAAAAAATTATCTTAATTTGCCTCCCACCAGCCATTTGGTTTGGGGAAAAAAATATATATAATTGTTTGATATACAAGATATTTGTTTTTCAAGTGTACAAAGTGTTTACAAATACAAGGGCAAATCCTGGCGGTTCCATAGCAAATATTAAGGATTAATATTCCATATCATAAGATGGTGAATGTTCTCAGAACTTCTCTTAAATCAGGTGAGTCCAGGTTGCTTGTGTTTTTTGTTGTTTTTTTTTTTTTTACAACAGATTAACATGTCAGAGTGGAAATAATAACAGATTGTGTATAAAAAAATCTCAAGACTGCTCCATACCGCAGAAAAAGCTTTGGATACATCAGAGAGACTGATTTCAGATAGGGACGATGTTCTAAAATGCTACAGGCTACTCTTTACTCTCCTACATATTTTAAAACATCAGGACGTGGTTTACACGCATAAATAACAGTCAGGTGGCATTCGAATGGCTACTGGCAAAGATAACCGACCTTTTGAATCATTCTTTCCCTAAGTCATTTTGTATGTTTTAAACAAGTAAAACTTTCTCGAGCGTTCACAGAACTTATCCAAAGTAAGTAAGTAGAAGGCCATTTATTCCAGAATTTTAAAAGACTGGAGTTAACCATTAGGCTACAGTTTCCCTTTCTGTTATGCAGTAAAACCAAGAAGAATCCATGTTATTATTACAGACTGTGTATAAAGAAACTTCCTGCCAGAAATTAACTATTGAAAGGAAAAAAAAAAATGAAGCTGATACAAATAAAACACCACATTCATAAACTTTAAATAATTCTCCAAGAATAAACGAAATTTGAAACACTGAAAATGGATACTGTAGTAAAAATTTATACTGTAACGAAAATTGAGTTCCATTAATAAGCAGATTGTGTATTATCAAGTACTTCTTGTTTCATTAAATCTTTTACTTGCATGAATCATTTCATTAGATTACCAAATATGAGAAAGTATTTTATTTTAGTATATATTTAAAAACTATATAGCATATTTTCAATTATTTTATAGTTTTTTTTTTATCAAAGATCTTTTAATTCTTTCAAAAAGTTCTTTTTTTTTCTAGTTTCTGGAGACACATACGAGAAATCCTCCTCAAGCACATTAAAGTACATATTTTTTTAAAATAATAAATAACATTTTTAAAAATCCCTTTCATTTCAATGTGCTCAGAATGAATCTCTCAGCCATCAGAAAAATTTTCACTAATGACAGTTCAGGGTAAACTAGACCGCAAGAGCAAAGTGGAGAATTAAGACTGACTTCATAACTTATTAACGTTTTCAAAGAATTTAGAAATAAAAACAAAATTAATACATATTTTAAAATTTTTAAAAACTAAACTAATTTTATTTATTTTCATTTGCTTCACATAATTTTTTTTTTTAAAACTCTTCGTTTGTTTCATAGCAAATCAGAGCTCTGTCAAAATGAAAATGTTTTTTTTTATGAGTGCTTTTTAGTCAAGTGTTTTATAAATTTTCAGTATAGTTTATAACCAACATCTTTTAACCCTTTAAGACAAGACAGACTACTGGAGATTAACATACTGATTCATCATAAGAAAAAAAAAGATTTAAATGAGATCAGAAACATCAAAGAAAGGAGAATGTTCTAATGTTAGGAAAATTTCTGATGACTACATTCAAAGTTTTTCAATTTATTTTAAAACAAGAACTGCGTAAAATAGCTAAAGATCTTTAAGTAACCATGGTACCAAGAAACACTAATGATGTTAACAGTAATTTACAAAAAATGGCAATGATAGTAAAAGGAATTTCTATACAAAAATTGTCTTTGACACTGCCAGAGGAAAACACTTTAATATCCTAATGTACAATAATTTAACAATTTTTTTGTTTTTATTTGGTGAAATATTTTGATATTAAATAATTAAATTCCTGATTGTAAAATTAATTAATGGCTTTCAGAAGTTTACTACATAGGAATATATATATTCTAATATACAGTGGGCAACCACATTTCAAATTGCCACCTTAAATACATTTTTTACTGCCTACTTTTGTAATATTTATCATTTTCTCTACTGAAAAAGGTAAATTTTAGTTAGCGAGATTCATTCAATAAATGATTGTTTAAAATACAATCAGCCATTACCTTTCATTTTCTTGGCCAATGAATGCATCTTCTAGTTGAAAATATTATTCATTTATAAATTAACCATGCTCCTAAATAGACTACTTCTGTAAATTCTATACCTCAACTCGGTCATTGTAAACATTCAGTTGCTCAGACGCCAATATATTTTTCATTTTGTATACATGTAAAATTCTTTCCTGAGGGAAAAAACAAAGATAAATGCTTCTTTTTATCAACTAAGTCTATAAACTGAGAGAAACAACCAAACTTTTGATATATATTCTCAAGTTGAACATAAACAAATCTTAAGTTAAACTTATTAGATATGAAAATGCTAGAAGAAAGTTATGCGCTTTTTACTATATACGTAATTTTAAAATTTTAATGACCATCAATTCCAGGCAATGAATTTTATTAAACAGATGAATGATTAGGAGGTAAAAAAATGAAGTGCTTATTATAGCTTGGTCAGCAAATTCAGGTCATTTCTGTAATAGAAGGCCTCAGTATCTTAAAGGTATCATTAGCAGGTAATTAATACATTTAGATATGCTATTTAAGACATCTGTTAAAGTTAATAACTTGAAATGTAATTATATAGCAGTCCTTATGATATGTAGGCATTCCTATTTCATAGTTATCAGTTGGACTATTTTTACTTGGGAAACAATGATGTAGTTGTAAGTTTTTTAGCAGCAGCAGCAGCTTTAAAAAAAAAAAAAGCAGCTTTCTTAATGACATTGCTAAATTTTAAAGTTTTAAATTCAGAACCTTTAAATAAAAGGTACTTGAAGCATTCAGCAAGATGTTAACCTTGAACACTAACTTTTTCATGGAAACATGTGGCATTTACACTTAATTTCTACTACAAAGTGTTTGCATGTGCATTCACATTAAGTATATCACCAGTTTTGAAATCTGACCACTTGCTCTAAATTTAGTTTTGTATCCTGTACTTCATGAATCCCACATTAGGAGGGGGGATGTTATCCTTTCACCAAGTACTCTGGCTCAGTCAAATTCTTTTTCCAAGAGACGATCAGATGAAACTCGTGCCCGTTTTCTGATTCAAAAATAAATATCTTTCACATGGAGGTGGTGGAAGGGGGGGGGGAGAAAGAAAGAATAGGATGTGTAGACCTTGAGAACACCACTTTATTCTCTCTTTGTATGCTGCTGCTTCTATTGCTCTTTTAAAAAAAAAAATCATCTTTCATTTGGATGATGTGAACCTTTAAAAGCGGTGAACTGAAGGTTGTTCACTTAGGTGACATGACCCGCTGATTAAAAATTCAAGCCACTTATCAGCTTATCCAGCTGTGACCAAAGAGGAGAAAGATAAACACCCAGAAAATCCAAAAATATCCTATCACTGGCACATCACTCAACATCACCTGAGTGATGAGTGGGGGGAAAGGCATTCCATTTAAACCTATACAGTTAAAACAATAATTCATAAATAACATCTCAGCAAATTAGCATTCCCCACCCAGAAAGATTCAAACTCAGAATTTATTTAAAAAATGTTATTCATATACTAGTCTTCTGATGAAAAAGGACAACATTCCATATTAAGATTTCACTAACAAACAATTGGTTTTCTAATTTAAATGGTCATTCTTGTGAATGCTTCTAAAAGAAGCAATTAGTTTGTTGGTGCTCAAACTTGTTAAGAAAATCCTGGAAATAAGAATAAATTCTTTTACTAAAACAAGTCAGCTTTATAGAAAATATTCGAAATAAAGGCAAAGTACACCATTTGAAAAATGTCAATTAAAACAAGTGTTCAGCATACAAATAATGAAATGGCAGACATCAGTTTGAAGAATCTCCCTTCTGAAATTTGAACAGCTAATGATAAAAATCGAAGATTAAAATGATTATAGTTTTCTTTTATAGCTGCATAAAGTCTAAATACAAAATTGTCATTCTAACAGGACCAAACATTAACAAGATCCTGTGTATATTCTTTTCAAATGAAAACATAATTCTTGTGCATGTGCAGAGCATCTTAAAGAGGCAGCGGATGGCCTATCTACCATAGCCAAAGTTTGATCTCCACCAGAGACCATGAACTCAGCTTGGTACACCTCCCATGGTGTGATTTCTTCCTCTGGGTACTCCAGTTTCCTCCAATAGCTAAACAGTCAACTATTGTTTCCATCGCTATTTCCCATCAAGTCAGTGTTCCAGGCATTGACTTGAACAGTTGGACTAAACAGGGAATAAGGCAACAACCAAATGTGAAACAGTTAAAAACACAACATAGAATTATGTATTTCTGTTGACTGCCATATAACAAAATTTACAAATAAAAATAAAACAAGAAAATATTATTTCTTTTTTTTTTTTTAACTGTGCACTAAACTAATTAACCTGTGGTGAAATCGAGATATTCACTTAACTAAAATATTCCAACCAGATTATTTCCATTACTCGAGAGTCAGATGGCGGCATCTGTGTAATGTTAAGGATTGTTTTAGCATTTAATGCGCGTTCTAAATCAATATAAAAAGGTAATTAATACAATTTAATCAATTGCACTGTACATAATATACAGTTTCTGCATTAAATATTTCCAGCATTTAAAAAAAAAAAAAAAAACCCAGTTCAACTCATACAGGAAGATATGGCTCAAAGCCTTGTTTTAAGAAAAGCAAAGCTATTTTTCATCCTGGAATTGCAGGTATTTCAAATCCATCAGCCAGGCCAGATGGAATTTGCCACAATAATCACCATACATTCCATTACACCTACTAACAGAATCAGGCTGAAGCATCCTCTCTCTCTCTCTCCCTATGGGCAACAGAACACTGATAAAAAGGACTACAAGATGTCTTAAACACAGTTCTTGGAAAAATTTTTAAGATGTGATACTTTCTTTCCTTGTGTTTTTTTTTTTAATGAATCTGATAATAATCCGTAGGCGGGCATTTAGTTTTAGGTTTGTTAGACTTAAAAGGGCTTATAAGAAAGATGTCTAGGGGGGGAGGTATCTGGTCTAGCAGATCCAATTACTGAATGTACATAGATCGTAAATAAATAATAATACGGCCAAAAATATTACTTTGTATCTCATTATACCTGGCAGTGATTGATTGATTGTATATAGGATATGGCCAGCAACAGGTGTTTAATGAAAGAACGGGGGGGGGTTATTTCATGGGGAAAAGGGGCCACCCATAAGCCTGAGATAAAAGAAAAATTCAAACCCGGGGGAGGGTTAGGGGGCAGCCATAAGTAGTTTTTATTAATATCTTTGGTGGAAAAAAAAAAAAAAAACAGTAAACAAATCAGTTGTTTTGGGACTGGCATTTAAACTGAACCCAGCTCCCATTAAGCCCCTCGTCAGAGGGAAGGGAGGGGAGGTGATTAGAATATTCTAATCTGACCCCGCCTCCCAGTAAACAAAGCAGTTGTTTTGGGACTGGCATTTAAACTGAACCCAGCTCCCATTAAGCCCCTCGTCAGACGGAAGGGAGGGGAGGTGATTAGAATATTCTAATCTGACCCCGCCTCCGACCTGGTTTTATTTACCCTGTTCGAAGTAGGGGAAGAAAAGGATCGAACATCAAACTTCCTTACTGTGGAGGCAAAACAAACAAAAAAAAAAAAGGGGGGGTTGATTACGAAATAATAAGGTAATGAATGGGAATTCTGGGGGTGGTGGTGGGAGGTAGGGGGCTCTGTTAAGGACTGGGGCTCCCTGGAGAGAGAGGGGGGGGGGTTATTATTTGAAATAAAGGAGGGAATGATCTCGATTTTTCCGGGGCGGTCACCGACCAACACAAAGGGGAAGCTAGGTGAGGCTGAGCCTCAACCGCTGTTGTTATCGTCAACCAGACCAGGGCAAGGGACTCTGAACGGACAAATTCCGAAGTGGTGGTGGTGGTGGGGGGGAGGGAGGTCTCCATAACTCGGGAGGGGGGGTGGTGGTTGACAAGGCACGACAGGGAGGAGGAGAGGGGGATTCCATTGATGCCCCGGTTCTTCCCGCGCCTCCCTCCCTCCGGATTTCGGTGAAACTTTTTCTTCTTTTTATTTGGGAGGGAAGGGAAGGGTGGAGGAGGAGGAGGAGGACTCACCTGTGTCGGAGAGCAGGCCCGACTGGACGGGCCTGCTGGTGACGGGGTGCAGCCATGTCGACACCTCCCGCCGGTCGCTGTGGACGAGAGGAGGGGAAGAGAAACAATGAAATTTGTTTTATATACATATATATATATATTAAAAAACCCAAACAAAAGAAAAGAAAACAAAAGAAAAGTTAAAAGAGAAAAAAGTCAGCGTCCGTCCCCTCCGGAGAGAGGAGGGAGGAGGAGGAGCAGCAGCCCTGCCCCTCCCTCCTCCTGAGGGGAACAGACGGATGGTGGGGTGGGGGGGGTTACGGCGATGGACACTTACTCGACGAAGAACACCCTCCCGTCGGCGGTGACGCAGTAATCCCAGTTCGGCGGCAGCTGAGAGCACAACTCGGCGGCCGCCGCAGCCATGTTCGGCAGAAACTCCAGTTCGTACCTAGGCTGCTACAACAACCGCCGCCCCTCCCCCCTCTCTCTCTCTCTCTCTCTCCCCCCCTCCCCTCCACCACCACCACAAACACAGCACTTCCATCGAAATTAAAAAAAAAAAAAAAAAAAAAAACCCCACCACCACCTGTTGAAATTTCCACTGGGATCCCGTCCGTCAGATTCGTGACAAGAATCTGCAGCCCGGTGGGAGAAAACTGACTAGGGGTGGGGGACATTCGGCGAGCTCGCGCGCCTCTCCGTCCGTTACCGACGGAGCGCGCGCGGACGGCGGAACAGCCGCCTTCCTACAATTCACGTGTTTTTGTTGTTTTTGTTTTTTTTTTTTTTACCTGTTGACACGGCCGGTGTCCCTGTGATGGAATGCGGGCTATGTCAGCGTCAGGGATAGTGAGACACTCATCTCCAATCCCGACAGCTGTCACCGGGCCGCGCGCGGAGAGGAAAACATCGTTCTAAAAGAAAACCCTCGGCCTTACCTTCAGAGAGAGAGAGAGACCCATTATAATGACAATGGCATTGTGGCGAAATACAAAACAAACAACGAAGTTTTAAACGTGATTAGATTCGTCCCACCTGGGGAAAAAGCATGGAAATAGTTGCCAGGTGGGGCGTTTCATCTATTAATTTACTGACAGCTACTTCTAATAATCCCATATGGGGGCTACTTTGTAATATGTAATATACACTAGAGGCGTTCAAACGAAACCCGGCCGGATACCATACTACAGCGATGCTAATTAAGCCGGGTTTCATTTGAACGTCCTTATAGTATATATATATAACCAATATTCTAACAAGGGTTAAACGTAGACTTCCTGTCCTTTTATCCGAACTTTAACCGGACCCCTCTGTCCCTTAACGAGTTTTTAAACTAGAAATATATATATATATAACATTAGCAAAAATGCCAAGTCCAGCTGGATGCCATTCCCCGACGGGTTCGGTTGCGGGGAAGGGGAAACCACGCCCCCTCTTTTCCGAAATGAACAAGAAACAAGAGGGGAAAATAATAGAAAATGAATATGCAAAGTAAAACTTGATGATCTGACAGTTGACATCTTTAGAGTGACGTCACATCTTGGTAATCAGGGTTGGAGAATATGTACAACAACACAATAACAATGATAACAATAATAATAATAATAATAATAATAATAATAATAATAATATAATAATAATAATAATAATAATAATAATAATAATAATAATAATTATCCAAAATGAATTTTAAAATATAGTAATAATTCCATGTTTACTGCATTTATCTGGTTACTTATCTGTCTGCATAACGTTTTCTAGAGAGCACCTGGTGGCCAGGTGTCCATCACACTGAGAAGTTGACGGCGCGAGATGAGCTATGATGGGGAAGAGAGGGTGAACCTCGGAGGGTGGAACCTTTGCTCTTGTATAAGGGCGACATTGTACGTGCGTGTGTAAGATCCATTTGCGGAATTGAAATGACGGAATATCAAAAACCAACAAGGAGAACGTCAGGTGAATCCTTACCCTCTGCTCGGTGTATCGCCCGACCTTGCTGACGTAAAATCCGCTTCCATCATCTTTCCGAACATTGGCCTCTACGGCCGCGATCGAAAGACGAGCTGCTGCGCTCTTTCCCCTCTCGCCTGGTGAATAAAAACGAAACGTGTTGGGGAGACAAAGAATGACTGGGCGGAAGTCGTCTATCGCAGCCCGTGGGTGGGTGGAGAAACAAGCAACAACGTAAAATAGCTGTTTTGCTAGAAACGAGAAACCGTATCCCTTGTTTGATTTTGAACAGGTGTTCGTCCGCATTCCTGCTGCTATTTTCATCACGCCGCGGTGAAGCAATAAAGCTAAATGAATATAATTTGGCGTAGCTTGCTGCGGCAGGTAGAACCAACCACCCTGAAAGTGGAAATAGCCTGAAAGGATTTGTACAGTAAAAATCAAGAGAGAGAGAGATGGAGGGACACACAGAGAGAAAGAGAGAGAGAGAGAGAGATGGAAAACACACAGAGAGAGAGAGAGAGAGAGAGAGAATGGCAAACACAGAGAGAGATGGAGAAACAAAGAGAGAGAGAGAGGAGAGAGAGAGAGAGATGGAGAAACAGAGAGAGCAGGGGCGGACTGACAAGGGGCGCACAGCTGCAAGAGATTCCCATATAAATTCTATTAAATGAATACTCCAATATACTCCAGATGCAGTCTGAGACAACTAATTTTTAAATTTTTTTTTAAAATTTGACACCCCCAAACCGCCCTCCCCTTATCTGGCGCTTTGTAACCTCTGACATCAGCACTAAGGGGCCAAGTGAACAGTTATGCCCGAGGGCCTATAATACTCTGTCCGCCCCTGAGAGAGAGAGAGAGAAAGAGAGAGAGAGAAAGAGAGAGAGAGAGAGAGAGAGAGAGAGAGATGGAGAAACAGAAAGAGAGAGAGAGAGAGAGATGGAGAAACAGAAAGAGAGAGAGAGAGAGAGAGAGATGGAGACAGAGAGAGAGAGAGAGAGAGAGAGAGAGAGAGAGAGAGAGAGAGAGAGAGAAAGAGAGAAAGAGATGGAGAAACAGAGAGAGAGAGAAAGATGGAGAAACAAGAGAGAGAGAGAGAGAGAGGAGAGAGAGAGAGAGAGAGAGAGAGAGCTAGCTGAGAGTTTTTGATTCCCGTTAAACTTTCTTTTCTTTTTAGAATTTTTTAAAAGATCAGTTAAAATATTCCAAAATAAAATGGATTTAATTAATATTAAAACTTGTTTTTAACTCTTTTTAAAAAAATTGCTCTAAGAAGTTTTTTGTTGTTGTTGTTGCTTTAATATATATGCATATAATTATTCTGGTATTATTTAAATTCAGTGTCGAGAAATAGTTAGCTTCCCTATGCTTTAATTTTTAATTGTTCATACCTCAGACCTTCATCCGAACTGAAATCACGTGGTAACGTGCACGTGATACCTTCGTCAATTCTTTCCGGCGCTGCCTCGGCGCTGCATGAAGAAGCGCAAGAGAGCAGAGATGCCGTCGGTTTTGCATTAATGAACTTCATCAAAATAAACAATCAGGGCTGAACGAAGGGAGATAATTCGAACTGGTTACGAATAAATAAACAGAAATCGGCCTGGCCCTAGGAACTATTTAAACATAGGGCCAAGGGTAAAGATCGGAAATTATTCTTTAGTAGTAGTAGATCTGCGGCTTTTCATGTCAACAAGAACTAGATAGAGTTTTCTGCTCTTTCAACAATATTATATACCATGCAAACACAGGTAAGAGCCAGGGTTACAGATACCAAATATCCACAAAGGACTGGGCCCTTTCTCTTTTGTTTACAGTTAAACATTCGAAAATATACACAAATCCGCAACAACATTAAGCATATATGAATAAATCTAATTATTTTATTAAATTTCCAAATGTCACGATAGTTTTCAATTACTTTTTGCCAAAACTGTACAAAAATTAACAAAGTATAGGTTATTTTTTTTTTAAAAAAAGAAAAGAAAAGCGTAGACGTTATTGAGAATGTAGTTCGGGTGAGCTATACTTTCCTTATTCAAAAATTAATATTTAAAAAAAAAAGTTTAAGTAAACCTAATTTAGTAAAAATTTATTCCATTCGCTTCCGTTAGATTGTTTTCCTGAGCGACTGGATGTACCTGGCGTCAGTCAATATTTATTTATTTTTTTAGAGTTACGTCCCTTTGGATACAGGTAAACAGCAGCCATTCAAAAGACCAGTTACATCGACGAAAGCTTTTTGTATTATATCAGTTATACATTATTATTATTATTATTATTATTATTATTATATTATTATTATTATTATTATTATTATTATTATTATCGGGTATTGATTAAAATTATTTATATTAGATACTGTAACGCTTATATTAAAAATATATCGAAGAGCAACTACCTTGTCTCTCAGGTAATAATTTTTTTTAATATTAGATACTTTTAACAACAACAACAACAACAAAAATACCTGTCCGGAAGTGATTCAGAATAATGTCTTTGTAAGTAACCCTATTCCTCTTGGAAGTAGTTCCGTAGATGCGAGATGGTGATTGAACCGTTTACCCTGACTCTTCGATCCCGTTCGTCCCTCACGAGTTCAAATGGCTTCTGATCCGTGGATTGAGGAGACCTAAGCGTGATTTTAAGAAATCCTTCCGATCCTTTTCCTGTTAAGGTATTGTGTATCAAACTCCGATCGTTACCTTGTTGCAGAATAAACCATCACCCATCGAATGACGCCATGATGACATTGCACGGCGCTGCAGAATATTGTGATGTTTATCCTTTACGATAATCCCATTAATACTTACCAAATCACCAGCCGAATAACCAGAAAAGTAACACCATATTGCAGGCCTCGTGTTAAATAGGTTTCCGCCGCCTTGAATTTATCAGCTGACTGTATTTTCTCTTTCTTCTTACCTTGTGGTTTTGAAAAAAGGTTTTGCATGTTCTAGAACAACTCAGTAGTTCCAGAAAATCTCTTCAAATTCTTACATCAACTGGTGAAACTCTGCATTGATCCGCAATTTGCTTTACTGAAGAATCCGATTGCCACTAAAAAAAAAAACAAATTACCTATAGTTTTAATGTCATATGGCTGTGCAGAGGTTCTTTGATGCTGATCAAAGAACATCAAACAATGTATGGAAGAATTGCTCTCTGTTATTTGCCTGTTGTTATCCCTCTTCTGCTGTTTCCATATTTATTTCCAATCCCGAAAACAAGCACCGACGATGTTCTACAGACAATAATGGTCGCCTCTGGTAACCGAAGATGACCGTTCACATATGCCATTCGAATACCTGGAGGCGTGAGTCTGCTCGTATAGTCTAGGAGCTGTTTCCACAGAAACCACGCCGAGCAAGCGGCGTAACCTATCCGAAACAACTTACTAGACAGATGCCCTAGCCCAGGAACTCTACGAGAACTTATCATTTTTCGATGTGGGAGAAAATCAGGGTGTTCAGTGGAACAAGATTTTACCAGCTGAAGAAATTCTGCCAGGGAAGTACGCCGAGCTCCCAGCCATGGTAGTTCAGTAGACTAACTACTAGGTTACTGACAGCCTAGTTCTATAAATAAAAGCTTGGCAAATGCAAATGTTACCGGGCTTGACCAGCCATTTTTTTTTAAAATTAGGCAAATAAAAGGCAGGTATGGAATTGCTAAAAAGGAAGCGATGTTTTACACTAATCATTCTAACAAATGGTGAAATGCATACCGTCATTTTGGTTTTGCCATTTTTCTTAAAATTTAAATTCTTTTCTCTTAATTTTAATTATAATTTTAGTGATATTCATTTGAATATCAATCAGACTGCTAGCTAGCTAAAGCAGTTCTAATATGTTGTGAGAATGGCGTAACTGCGGCGTCCCGCTGCTTCAGACTTTTAAAGAGTTTATCAGTTATCTGATACTTCTCATCTGTATCCTCTGGTTTTTATTATAGTTACACTGTCACATTACACTCACCTTCGACCTTGTCGTCGTTTACTGTTTCTTAAACGCTAACTGGTAGCTATTTCAATGCTCCTCAAAAGTGGCCTGTGCAGTGCATCACCTACTACCTTTTCTAAGTACATGGTGATTTCTGCGAGGATCTATTGTTTCAGCGCAAGGCAAACCTCCAGGTACTGTTAATAAGCATCGTTATACCGCGTGAATTGATTTATTACATTTACATGAATAAACTTTTAGTTAGTTAACTCGACATAGGAACTACTTTACTTGAATCGCAACAGATTGATTGTACTTACCTGTGTTTTTTACAACGTTAACTGTAAGCTGAACTACCTTTCTTAAATTAATATAATTTTTTTATTGTTTTAATTACTATTATAATATAATTTTTATAAGTTTATTTTCTCGTGCAGTGCTTTCTCTTCTGCGAAGATGGAGATAATTATTCAAATTTAGCTCCGTTACGCGATGTCCGTAAAAATGTACTTTCCTTGAATTAACCAGCATTGCGTTTGTGTTCTAGACTGTTTCAGGATTCCGGTTCGCATTGAATCCAAGAATCGTCTCTCTTTAAAGAAGCTGGAAGCCACCATGATTGATGCTAGGTTTCGTCAAGGAAGAGAACTCGGTCGTCTCAAGAATCGTCTCTATTTAAAGAAGCTGGAAGCCACCATGATTGATGCTAAGTTCCGTCAAGGAAGAGAACTCGGTCGTCTCAAGAATCGTCTCTCTTTAAAGAAGCTGGAAGCCACCATGATTGATGCTAGGTTTCGTCAAGGAAGAGAACTCTGTCGTCTCAAGAATCGTCTCTCTTTAAAGAAGCTGGAAGCCACCATGATTGATGCTAGGTTCCGTCAAGGAAGAGAACTCGGTCGTCTCAAGAATCGTCTCTCTTTAAAGAAGCTGGAAGCCACCATGATTGATGCTAGGTTTCGTCAAGGAAGAGAACTCGGTCGTCTCAAGAATCGTCTCTCTTTAAAGAAGCTGGAAGCCACCATGATTAATGCAAGGTTCCGTCAAGGGAGATAACTCGGTCGTTTAATACTACTAACCGAACTTCCCGGTCATTTGTTTCACTCTGTACCGGAATCTGAACTAATTTGTAATTACAATCCCCCAATCTAGTGATAATAATTATAAATGGCTGAAAAATTTTTTTCCCCATCCACATGTTTCAAAACCGGTAGCGCGCAAGGGTTTAACCCACCCACCCCTTTTAGTTTTAAAAAAAAAGCTCTACAAAAATAGTTCCTTTTCTTCATTCTATGCATCCCCACCCAACTAATTATTATTAAATTCTTGTTGTTCATTTGACGTTATTCTTTTCTGAATAGCTGAGGATTTGCGCCGGAAAGCGAACAGACTGGAGATCTCCGCCAGGTGGAGGAAACAGGTGCTTTATTTAGAGAAGGCCAGACCACGTGGGAATTCTTCCAGAGCACTTTCCTGTGTATAACAAGACGGACTGCTTTGGTTTTATGCTGCACTGATAAAAATCCCCCGGGTCTAATGGCGACACCGGTGTAAAGTGACAACTGTTCCACAAAAGCAAAGAGATCAATATTTTATAACACCTGTTATGAGTTTCGTCTTTATTCGTTCTCAAATAATATTGCAGGATTTGTATAGTTGGGGTTCAAGAATGGAATGGGACATGCGTGTGTATATATATATATCCAGAGAGAAAATTCTTCTCGCTTGTAAGGGCACCATTCGGGAAAGATAGCTACTCGCTGAAGCCGGACTGTAGGTGGGCTGCTGCTGATTTAATTGTCCCGTGGCAGTGCTAAGGGACATTGTAAAGATATTAAAAGTTTAATACTTTACTACAAATTTACAGAAGACTTCCATGACATTCGTTCCCATGACAATCAGGAAAGGGGAAAGAACTCGGGATGATATTAACTTCAGTCGTAAAATCAAGCAGGTTACCATCAACCCCGTTAAACCGCATCTGTAATTAAAGAAAAAGAAAAATAAGGAGGGGGAGGGGGGATAAACTGTAATATTTCAGCATGTTGATCAGGTTAAAATATCAGTATATCAATTAATGTAAGCCAAGTGAGAGAAAAAAGACAGCAGGTCAGGTCAAGTTCTGCTCTGACGTTGTCATCATTGAACGCATATGTAGTTAAGGACATATGGAAGCCAGATCCTTTCCTAGCCAGTTAGGATAATGTACGTTTATATATATACACTGCATTTTCCCCCGATGTGATCAAAGCAACATGAAACATGGTATATATTACGTTCGATCTTTACAAAGAAACTCTCGAACACGAACATCACCGCATTTTTCTGGAAAGCCGTTTGATACCTGTAAGCATCTCTTTAACATCTCAAAGTTCTTTATAAAAACACAAGCGATGGAAAATGGGAAACGGATCGCTGCAATAGCAGTCTATTCCGGAGATTCCCTACTAATTATATCACTTTCCTCACGTCGACTATATCCCACGGTGAACATAATTACAACGAGACCGCTCACGATGCACATCCGCTGTACCCTTTACCCAAATAATGACATCAGTCAATACCCGAATGCTTTCTTTCTTTCAAAATGCCCTTCTTGTAAACGAAGCTTAGCCTTCCTCAAGACTTACCTGTATTAAAAATCCCAGCCATCCCGTTCTGGGCTTGTCGAACGATGCGATGTATCTGTTATTTCCCTGCAATTGTCGAAGAGAGAAAAGAATTAAACTACATGTTTTTTGTTTTTTTTTTAAGGAATAACTAACGGTTTAATTTGTAAAATCCGGAAGACTAACGCGAGGACACTTCGATTTCTATTGTTGATTATTCCGCCAACCTCTCTAACCTAGCCTACCGAGCCACTAGGTTTGACGGCTTACCTGTTTGGCCGCTTGTCCGAGACCATACTTTTGCCACCTTTGGCTACAGGCTAAAATCGATACTAACATTCGCTCACCAAACAGTTCTTTTCAGAACCCTGACGATGGCGACAGGAAGTGAGTGGCCGCGGAACGTGGGATCGTTATAAAAGTTTCATTTTTAATTTTAAACTTATAAAAAAATAAAAACCTCGCTTCTTCGCGGTGTCGTCACGGCCATCGTTGCTTAAAACAAAATCCGAAACATATGATCGATCCCTGAACCGGACAGGGAGCAGTAACGATAGAGGGGTCTTACCAGACTGGCTGGTGACTTTGGAAACCAAAATACGGGGTGAAAAATTGGTGTGGATGAGTTGTCCGAAGAGCCAACCAATAACCGGAAGTCGCGCCTGAAAAAGAAAAACGAAATTTTGTTACAAACGGGTCGATACTTTTCAACTTCACCGTGGAAATGAAAAAAATAAACAGGTAAATATACACATTGTATTTTTTTCTTGATTCTTTCTGAGACAGAAGCCAGATTTTGGTAGGTTTTTCCGGTCGTCTACAAAACAAAAGATTTTAAAATACCATCAACTTTAAGAGTTTCGGCAAAACAAGTCATTTTGAAGTTCTGAGTAGTAGGTTGATGACCTTTTAGAGAACTTTTTTGACTTCAGAAAAGAAGCCCGATTAATCAGCTACTTTATACCGTTGTGAACTTGTTTTTTACCTTTCACCGTCCAAAGTCTTAGCAAAGTAGGTTATGACTGAAACTGGTGTTTGGTCTGTCTGTACGATGATGCTCCCACCTGTCGCTGTCTGTTAGAAACAAAGAAACAAAATATTATAATATTGCACGATCAAAAAGCACCATAGATATGATTTGATTCTTATTTAAAATTATGCTATCAAACGTTAATAAGACATCTGAGTTGAATATGAACTGAAGTAAACCTAGAACCCATTATTTACCGATGCGTTTTATCCTCACACACACAAAAAAGAAAGTGCACAAATTCATTTTTAACTGACTCTGAAGAAACGGAAGTAGAAGGCGCTTGTTGTGCTGCGACGTCATAGGAAAGTTGTGACGTTATTTCCGCAACAAACTAATGTAGACATTCCGGCGTAGTTTTCACTAGAAATGAAAGCAATAACGCAATTATCCAAATTTGGGTTTGGCTACATTTTTAAAGTAAACCTGGCGATCTTACAAAGGTCACACGAGCAAGATGCTTGTCATCTGTAATGGAACTTTTTTAAAAAAAAAAAATGAGCAGCTCGCATTTTTCACTCTATGCAACGGGAATTTTAATTTTGCAAAGCAACCCGCATATCCACGAGATGTTTACGGAGAAAATATTTCCTGCATCTAGCACCTTAACCAGTTACTGATTGCTCCTCTTTTGTGGGAGACAACTTTCGTTTGGGATTTCATACGTCTTGATAATTTTCCTACCTTTAAGTCCGTGATTAAATTGGTGCTGCCTCTTAGGTCAAGGAAGCTAGAAAATCTGTTTAAAAAACGCCTAAAAGACGAGCGCCGCCTATGAACATGTTTTATACAAACTGATAATTTATCTCCCTTACATCAAAACATTATACGTTTCTAAAATTTTTTTTTTTTCATTGCATAATTAAGAGTAAACAGTTATCCATCTATCTCTGTGTACTGACGTCATCTCTCTCTCTCTGTGTGTACTGACGTCATCTCTCTCTGTAATGACGTTATATCTCTGTGTACTGACGTCATCTCTCTCTCTCTGTGTACTGACGTCATCTCTCTCTGTAATGACGTTATATCTCTGTGTACTGACGTCATCTCTCTCTGTGTGTACTGACGTCATCTCTCTCTCTGTAATGACGTTATATCTCTGTGTGTACTGACGTCATCTCTCTCTGTACTGACGTAATCTCTTTCTCTGTAATGACGTTATATCTCTGTGTACCCACGTCATCTCTCTCTCTCTGTGTACTGACGTCATCTCTCTCTGTACTGACGTCATCTCTCTCTGTAATGACGTTATATCTCTGTGTACTGACGTCATCTCTCTCTCTGTAATGACGTTATATCTCTGTGTACTGACGTCATCTCGCTCACCATGTAATGACGTTATATCTCTGTGTACTGACGTCATCTCTCTCTGTTACTGACGTAATCTCTCTCTCTGTATACTGACGTCATCTCACTCTGTACTGACGTAATCTCTCTCTCTGTACTGACGTCATCTCTCTCTGTACTGACGTCATCTCTCTCTCTGTACTGACGTTATATCTCTCTCTCTCTCTCTCTTAGAGTAAAGACTCAGTGCTCAAACTAGAAAATAAGAAATCTAACATTGATTTGTTCTAATAACCACTTCGCACTCGAACCGACTCGCGTGGTAAGTCCCGCCAGTTTGTAACAACACTAGGATTTTGCGCCAGAGCGACATATCTGACACTAGTTCTCCCACCTCCTCAAGACAAGCGAAATTAAAGTTACCTCATTCATCGTCCAGGTGACATGCGGTAAGGGTGTCCCCTAATGAAAAAAGAAAACGAAGAAATATCAAAAGTCCAGCGGGCACCTGTCAGACGAGGGAGTAGGCCTGTAGATCTGTCTTCACACCAGCAATTAACTTTAGGGCGTTCGCGATGCGGAACGATCAATGGACAAACGTGGATGGTTATTAATCTTTGATTACCACCAAGAAAGAAGAAAAATTGCCGCCTCTACTCGACATTTACTCTTTAAGAAAAATCGTTCCAGTTAGGACGTTCGAAGGAAGGATGCCTTTACGACGATACTAATTCAGTCCCCCCCCTTTTCGTAGCATGCGAAGGACCGGAGATAAATGGTCAGAGCGTGAGGCTCCCTGTAAACGCTTTAGACGCGGGTCCAACATACCGACGCCACTGATACGTAAAATCCCTGAATAGAACGGAAAACATCTGCGATGTGGCCGAACATCGAATGTTCCGCATTCGGAACAACCCTGAAACGAAAGAAGGGAAGAAAAGAGAAAAAAAAACAGTTTTACCGACTGAAGATTTGGTTCAGATTTACTTCCTTATTCGTTTAAAAGAAGTCGGCCAAGAGCCAGTTATCTCCCGCTCGCCGAAGACTCCAGCCTCAAGGTTACATCGCTGTGACGTAACCACCCCCCCTTTTTTGTACTTTCATTTCAGAAGAGCTAACAAAGAAAATACATCTCAAGGATGGCGCTCTTCGACGGAACGAAAACAAAGTTTAATTAGTTACGACGTGATTGCCAACTTAGCTATTAAAACCGAATCATAAATAGTAGTGGTATATGTTGCTACTGCGTGGATTTCGACGTCCGTTTAAATAAATACAAAAAAAAAGAGGGAGAGAGAAAAATATTTGACTTAAGCGGTGGTTCAGGAGCGAAATCTCAGAAGCTTTTGAACGTGTTACTGTATTTAAGGCCTTGCACAAGTAAGCAAGAGATACACTGTGGATGATCACTGTTGATATATTTACTGATAAGGTTTTCTCATCAAAATACGCGATTTCCGTAAAATTTACATTTTAATTTGAATAATTCACAGTAACGAATATCAGATACGTAACCAGAAATTAACATACACACATTTCTTTCTAACGACGCGTACTTGCGAAAGTCCTCTTCATCTTCTTTTTTGAATCCCCACATAATTAAATTTATTTCTTTATCAGTAACTGTTTTCTTGCATATTATTACAATCGATTAAGACTGGGGGGGAGAAAGAAAATCGATTTTAAATGTAATAATTGTGATTGACTGCGAGGAATGAAATACCGGAGATATTTTGGACCGAGGAGTTTCTTGTAGTAATAGTGAGAATCGTCTGGGAGGAAAAACTCGTCTCCTGTGGCAGAAACTATGTACTTGGGCATCGTCAGTCGATCGTTGTAAGCTGGAAAACAGAAAAAAAAACTGCAGGCAAAATGGCGTTAAAGTAATGACCGGAAGTAGATGGGAACGAGAAGAGCTGAGATTTCGTTGTTTGGATGGTTCTGAAGTCAGTAGCTTGATAAAAGGAAGTTCAAAAAGACGTAAGAAACCTCCAGGTGTAAATACATTATTGGAACTAATCGTGGAAACAGAAGGAAAAGTGCAAAGCCTCAGCTAGTGAAGGAGGATTGCAACCCGACTTCATGTTTCAGGAGGAGCTGGGTCCTGTTAGCAGTAGATGTGGTCGAGGACAAAAACCCAGACTCTTCACAGGTGATGGTAAAAGCTACATGGTTATATTATCTACGTGATAGACGACGAGATAGTACAGATCTCGTAAATGGCCTGGTTGTAAGATCCACTTTAGCCGGAAGAGATCTCGATGGACGTGTAGCTGCCCCAAGCACATTTTACCAACCGGAAGCAACCAAACGGCGAGGATAAAATGAAACAGTGTGGGATGACCGAACCTGGAAGACGGAGATCTTCCTGCAGATGAGGTCACGTTATAACTGTTTGGCAGAAGGGAGGTGGACCAATGAAAGCGCGGGACCCTGTACCAGCCAGGGGCGTTAGAGATTCGCAAAAACCGAAGGCACACCGACGGGTACGGGCGGGTTCTCATCCATCAAGCTGTTTCCCTCAGGAAAACACCTCGATGAGAGGGAATTCAACTTCCAACAAGACAGTGCCCGCTTCCCCCTCCTCCAGAGCATACAGCCAGTATGGTGGAAAACCATCTGGGACGTAAAGATGCTGATGGAACACTCACAAGGATGCCTCGGCCTGCACAATTCCGGGAAAGAACATTATTGAAGCTATATGGCTACCGACAAAGTTTAAAAAAGGCAACCAAAACCCTTAATGGATTGTGGAAAGTGCTACAGGATACTCGGAACAGCATCCCACAGCCAAACGTCGATGACTCGTGTGGGAGCACGAAAACAAGGCGTCCTGCTCTACGTAGGTTAAAGTGCTCACATTCAATGGGCAATAAAGAAACCCCTACTTACCTATGGGGTCTATGATATAGGCCATTTTATCGAAATTCGGGGAGTCTAACTTGGAGGTGATGTTCTCGACGTAATAGTCTCCGAGGACGAAAGACCAGCCGCCGTAGGCCCGGTAGTGGTGGTGTAAGTTCTAGGTGTAGGAAAGAAAGAAAAATAAGGGTCAAACAACAGGAAAATGGGGGATAGAAAAACTGTTCGATCGTCTCTCGGTAGCCGTTTTAAAACTGACTTGACATTTTCACGCTGAATAATTAATGCCGGCAGTTTGTTGCCCTTTTGTTAACGACTATACGGTTAACTTGGTTTGGTAGTGACAAGAAGCCATTTTGGCGCGCGTACTTAGCTCTCCAAGGGAAGATAAACGGCGGCTTCGTAACTCCCAAATTAACTGGTGCCATTACCGTTAACTTCACTCGCCAATGATTGATTTCATTCTTTTAACAATTATTTGCTGAAAAAAGAAACGTAACATATATCTAATCTTGCGCTGGATTCCCAGCTAATTTGCAGCTATTACTCCTAGTATTAGTAACTGTAGATCTGTCCACACGTTGAAAACCACCGGTGGGTTTCCGATTAAATGTCTAAAATACAAACCTGGTGGATCTAATATTTCTATTTGTCCGACGTATTCCAGACAGATCCCAGAACATTCTAACAAATCTCTGATGAATTCTCTCATTCTCTCTCTCTCTCTGTACTGACGTCATATATATATCTTTATTGATGTCATCTGTCTCTGTATCGACGTCATATCTCTCTGTGTAGCGACGTAATATCTCCCCGTACTGACGCCATATATCTCTCTCCTTATTGACGTCATCCCCTCTCTCTGTACTGATGTAATAACTCTCTGTAATGACGTCATATATCTCTCTCTTTATTGACGTCATCTCTCTCTGTACCGACGTCATATCTCTCTGTGTAGCGACGTAATATCTCCCTGTACTGACGTCATATATCTCTCATTATTGACGTCATCCCCCTCTCTCTGTGTATTGACGTCATATCTCTCTATGTACTGATTGAATAACTCTGTAATGACGTCATCTCTCTCTGTACCGACGTCATATCTCTCTGTGTAGCGACGTAATATCTCCCCGTACTGACGTCATATATCTCTCTCATTATTGACGTCATCCCCCTCTCTCTGTGTATTGACGTCATATCTCCCTATGTACTGACGTAATAACTCTCTGTAATGACGTCATATATATCTCTCTTTATTGACGTCGTATCTCTTTCTCTCTCTCTCAAATAAAATCTTTGCGTCTGCACAGAATAACCATTGGGTAGAAGAACCGAGAATTTACACAACGGAACCGGAAACTGCATTTCTTTTATTGCGAATCATCGCTTAATAGCCTCTAACATTCTACTGGTTTCTTTTGCAAATTTTGCATTTAATCTTCGGGTTGACATTTATTCCTACATGTTTTTCTAAAACCACATTTTCAACTTTAGTGTTATCCATATAATACCGATTATAATTATAATCAAATTAGGCTTGTAAAGAATTTCTAATGATTAATTGTAGTACCGTTTAGAATATATATAAATTATAGGTTACTAAGAATCATTATCTGACTGGCGAACTGTTAAATTAGTAATTTATTTTACGTGAAGTTTAATGAATTATTACGAAGATTAAGGACAAAGCCACGTTAACTCGCCATAAGACTCTGTAAGAGAGCCTGCAGTCGAGCTGAGTGGGCCAACACCGGAGTTACATGCGTTCTGAAGTGGATGTCGGACTTTAAATCTTCCTTTTAAAAAAATCTAATGCTTTCGCTTCAAATTGCATAGCAGAAAACCATCTTGCTACGAAAAGAAAAGGAACTACGTCACAAGGTTACTTCCCCTTGTCGGTTCCTATTAGTTAAAGCTCAAGTTTATTAAACGGAAGGTGACATACCTTGCCTAAGTTAAGCAGGTCCATGACAATTGGGGCGATTCCTATGACTCTCTTATCTACTGCAGCCGTTGTCCAGGTTGTCCATCCTCGCTACAAAGAGGTCGATTCATAAATCAATAAGGTTCCTATTTTTAAAAAAAGGTGTACAACGACAATAGTTCAAAGTAACCTTATCCTTCTATATATATATAGTAGAATAACGTCTTTCAGAATATTTCATACCTTTGATGCTCCAGCCACCAAGAATCTGTTCACCTTCAGCGATTTCTTTTTTTGGACAATACTCGTTATTGTGTCTAAAGCCCTCACGGCAGCCTAAGAGTAAAGTAATTAAAAAAAAATTGTTTACTTGGTATGCGTGTGTGTTGGGTGGGGCATCTTTTAGTCCTTGGTGCTTTAAAATAAACAAAGATAAATGAACTAGTAGAATAGTAGAGAGTCTTCGTTCCCAACCTACAATAGACCCGAATACTTCCTTCTCACAGAGATGCGGTAATGGATAGAACACCTGTTTTAGAAGATGGGGTTAGTAAACCACCAATTTCTGGTTCTTTGAAACAAAGTTATAACATAATTTGCATTTATTGGCATTCTCATTTAGCTATATTTATTGATTTATTATTTTATTTAACTTATTTTTTTCAAAAAAATAATTTTCTTTGTATTAGTTCAAAGACTTATCAATGCTAGACATGGATCCAATTTGGGGTTGTCAATAGGTACAACTTTATGCAGAGATGCGGGAGAGAAGAGATGAGAGAGAGATATGGAGGGACAGATGGAAAGAGAGATGATGAGAGAGAGAGGTGGAGGGAGAGATGAGAGAGAGAGAGAGATGATGAAGAGAGAGAGGAAGAAGAGAGAGATGATGATAGAGAGAGAGAGGAGAGAGAGAGAGCTCGAGAGCGCTCTCTAGAGAGATCTAGGAGCGAGCTCGCTTTTGATTCTCGGCTGTGCGAAAAGATCAGCTGAGGCCTGATGCGCTCTCTCGCGCATCGCGACTAGGAACTCGCGTCGCGCTTTCTCGCGAGACGATCGCTCGCTCTCGCTGATCGCTCGCAGCGCTTCGCTCGAGCTCGACGGGGCTCTCTCTCAGCTCTATACTGGGCGCTCTTTCTCCTTTACGCGCGGCGCTCGGGCTCTCGTGACGCTCTCGCTGCTCGCTCTCTCGCCTGACCATCATCTCTCTTCTCGCTCGCGCGCGCGCTGCTCTCCTCTTCGCTCGATGCTCGACTTCTCTCGCTCTCGCGAGCTCTCTCTCGCTCTCTGCTCTTCCTCGCTCATCTCTGCTTATCCTCGCGCTCTCTCTCTTCTCGCTCTCCTTCTCTCGCTGTCGCTCTCTCGCTCTGCGCTCTCGCTCTCTACTCTCTCTCTCTCGCTCGCTCTCTCTCTCTCTCTCTCCGTCTCTGTGTGTGCTGACGTCATGTCTCTCTTTACTGACGTTATCTCTCTCTATGTCTCTCTGTACTATGTCATCTCTCTCTCTCGCTCGCTCTCTCTCACTCTTCCCTTTGTCATGGGCATTCGAAGCAAAATTTCCGGATCAGAAGTGTTTTCCAAGTACTTCTTCCACGTCCATGCAACGATAGAGTCTTCTTTCCGTGACTTTTGCTGCGGATCTTCCTTCAGATACATATATAAAGTAAACATATATTTATACACGATTTCAATTATTTACCTGAATCGTCGTACGTCAGGCACACAAACATCCATTCTTTCAAACACCGTCACATATCTGCAGCCAGTTTTGAGATTTTTTTCTTTTAACTCGAAATACAGCTGATAATTTCAGCTCAGCTGTAGAAAATCTACATAAAAATTTAAAAATAAATATATTTAAAATCTAAGAATCATAAACAAACGTGAAAATAAATAAATCTGAAAAAATACTCCGAAGCTTCCGGATTTTAAGACTCTGACTTTGGTTTCAACTTTATATCAATTGGAAATAAATGAAACGCTAAATAAACAGTTGGAATTTTTTGTTTTGTTTCGAAATCTCTCGGTCAGAAGCAGTCAGTAGTCGGTTAGACTCTGACTTCGTGTCTCATCAGCGTACAATAGACCCTGTGTCTCCAGTGTTGCATTGAAACTGTTATTGGATAAGTTTGCTGGTACAAACGCTTTTTATCGTTTAAACAAAAGTAAAAAACAAAGAAAAAATAGGCCTTTTGCATAAATCAAAAACCTCCCTGTTAGAAAATTTCTTTAGAACATCTGAAAAATAATCGAAATAATAACAGTCTGAAAGTGAACAATGGCGAAATCCGGGATTATAGCACGTTGTATGAATTTCATTGGCACGATAGATTTACGTCATCATCAAATGTTATCATAGTTATCATTTACCTCATCACCAACATTTATGTCATCATAAAATTGTCAATTAGGTCATCTTCAATATGTTAGCATAAAGTTATTATTTACCTCATCACCAACATTTATGTCATCATAAAATTGTCAATTAGGTCATCATCAAATGTTACCATAAAGTTATCATTTACCTCATCACCAATATTTATGTCATCATAAAGTTGCCACTTGCGTCATCATAAAATTGTCAATTAGGTCATCATCAAATGTTACCATAAAGTTATCATTTACCCCATCACCAACATTTATGTCATCATAAAGTTGCCACTTGCGTCATTATAAAATTGTCAATTAGGTCATCACCAAATGTTACCATAAAGTTATCATTTACCCCATCACCAACATTTATGTCATCATAAAGTTGCCACTTGCGTCATCATAAAATTGTCAATTAGGTCATCACCAAATGTTACCATAAAGTTATCATTTACCTCATCACCAACATTTATGTCATCATAAAGTTGCCACTTGCGTCATCATAAAATTGTCAATTAGGTCATCACCAAATGTTACCATAAAGTTATCATTTACCTCATCACCAACATTTATGTCATCATAAAGTTGCCACTTGCGTCACCATAAAATTGTCAATTAGGTCATCACCAAATGTTACCATAAAGTTATCATTTACCCCATCACCAACATTTATGTCATCATAAAGTTGCCACTTGCGTCATTATAAAATTGTCAATTAGGTCATCACCAAATGTTACCATAAAGTTATCATTTACCTCATCACCAACATTTATGTCATCATAAAGTTGCCACTTGCGTCATCATAAAATTGTCAATTAGGTCATCACCAAATGTTACCATAAAGTTATCATTTACCTCATCACCAACATTTATGTCATCATAAAGTTGCCACTTGCGTCATCATAAAATTGTCAATTAGGTCATCACCAAATGTTACCATAAAGTTATCATTTACCCCATCACCAACATTTATGTCATCATAAAGTTGCCACTTGCGTCATCATAAAATTGTCAATTAGGTCATCATAAAATTGTCAATTAGGTCATCACCAAATGTTACCATAAAGTTATCATTTACCCCATCACCAACATTTATGTCATCATAAAGTTGCCACTTGCGTCATCATAAAATTGTCAATTAGGTCATCATAAAATTGTCAATTAGTTCATCACCAAATGTTACCATACAGTTATCATTTACCCCATCACCAACATTTATGTCATCATAAAGTTGCCACTTGCGTCATTATAAAATTGTCAATTAGGTCATCATCAAATGTTACCATACAGTTATCATTTACCTCATCACCAACATTTATGTCATCATAAAGTTGCCACTTGCGTCATTATAAAATTGTCAATTAGGTCATCATCAAATGTTACCATACAGTTATCATTTACCTCATCACCAACATTTATGTCATCATAAAGTTGCCATTTACGTAATTTGGAGACAAAACCGTCGGAAGAAAGTTGACACCAGCACCACGCGAGGCCTTTTTACAAAGATGTCTGCGTACATGCTTTATTGTCTACAATGTACCGTAAATTGTCGTTGTTTGTTTTTCATTGTTTGATTTGGGTTTGTTTGTTTGTTTTTTTATTGGCGATGCGGGTAAAATTAAAGCGAGAAATATCAGCTTGGAGGAGCGAGCTCTCGTCGACGCCAGGATGAATCAGCATAATTTGATACGCGAGCAGAGTACATGGAAAAAGAAAGCAGACTCGCCTTGAAAACAAGAGGTTGGTTGGGAATCATCTTTAGATTGGCTCCAATCATTCCCGTGTTTATAGCGATCATGGCCATATAGAAGACAAATTTATCTGTGATGTCTGGTGGGCTACAAAAGAGGAGGAAGAAAAGACACATTGCAGCACAGTTATCTCCCCTCCCCTCCTGTCAAGAAGGTAAACGGAATATGATTTATTTAGAAGTAGAACAGCTTTGTTTTTAAGACACTCACCTGCCAGGTACCAGCTGGCATCTTTTCTTTTAAAAAAAAGAAATATCTGCTGACTCCTCTGTTGTTATTTGATTAGATAGGAAGTTCGAAAGTCTCTCTCTATGCGGAGGAGTCGCTAAGCCCCTGGGGGAATTGCTGAGGACGAAGAAGGCGTCCATTTATCTCGCCCTCGGAACCGGAATTGGCGAAGACGGCGCTTTCGCCATTGACCCACTGCTCTCAGCTATCTTCAGACCCTCTACAAGATCGCGTAATCGGCCACGTGTTGCACTAGAATGATTTTAAGTGGATCCAAACTGACAAAATATGTTACCTTCCCCCCTGTTTTCGGAATCACGAGTTTGTGTATTTTTCTGGAGCTCTTTAGCAGAGCAAAGGGTTCGATAATATCACAGCAAACGATAGCGACTTCGCAGTGATAGCCGGAGGTACTGCGTCGCCATGGATTCTCAAACAAAAATGCCCTGCCGTCAATTCATTGCGATGCACCAAGGCC